>JAZAYU010000109.1:600000-828164 GCA_038501625.1 Corbicula japonica | reverse complement strand
AATCCAACAAACTGAATGAAATACAGTAATTAAATTAAAAATTATGAGATTTATCTGGTTGGTTTGATAAGCAATAAATAGTGGTCAGCGTCGATGACGTGTGAAAGTCAATCTGTATTGTTGTTGTGTTTGCACTAAATGGGCTGAATTTTCACCTGTGACATATTTTAGTGTGTTTAATTTTGGCCTTTTCATCATGGTGGCCAATTAGGCAAATTATTAAACAAGGCCAAAATAAACCAATTTACGGTATGTGGTTGATATTTCTCAAAAATATATGATTCATTGTAAAATTATTAATTAAGTTTGATTGATTGAAATTTTCAGTAATTCAACAGTTATTTATTTAGTTTTTAACAGTCATTTACATGTATGTCTAGAAATTTTGAAAAAAAAAAACATACATTATAACACTTTACTCATTGTATATACAGGTTTTGTTGCATGTTCATACAGTGTACGAGGGTTGTCCCAATAAATCGTAGACTTTTTGAATAAAAAGAAAACTACCGAACACATCTTTAAGCAAATTTCACAGTTAGTTAAGACATCATTTGGTAACAGGTATGCTGAATTTCAACGAAAAATCTTTTAAAATAAAGAAATTACACACACTTTATTAAACCGAGATAGCGATTGGCGACGCACGTCAAAAAGCACCATGATTTTGAATTTAATAATTTACTTTAAACAGTTAATACATTACACAGTGCCATTTTAGCGGCTAATTGTTAATGTTGCCTTAATTGGTGATAATTCTGAAATCAATATGCAAAGTTTCAAAAAGTTGCCATAATTTGTATAAGAGTAGTGCTGGTTTCATGCTAATGAGTAAATATTAACTTCTAATAAAAATCGCGACGTTTGAAGAAGCTGCGGCGCACATTTCGATCATCCAATATTGTGATAAAAGCGAATTGACGCCAAAAGACACGATTAAGGAATAAAAACAAGTTAAAAAGTTTTCGCATGGCGAAACAGAAATAATACTCGGAATCAGTCATCCCCCGTACTCGCTAGACCTTGCTCCGGTAGACGTTGTGTACTTTCGGGCTCATAGGTCGCAAATCTCAGATCTCTGACGAGATCAGAAAGCTTGGCCTTCACTAAAATTCTTGGAATAATGTAACAGAGTGTTACATTAATTTATTTAATAGTCCGGTGATCAGACACAGTGAGTGTATCAAAATGCTGAAGAGTACTTCAGGAAGGAGTAACAGTATGCTGTGTGAGCATTTTAATGACGTTGCGATGTGCGCCGCTGGTCGACAGGTCCAATTGTTAAAATGTTTCCAATTTCTTTATGGTAGTCTATTTTTCTTTGATATTTCATCTACAAATTACCAATTAATGTTTTAACTAACTGTGAAAGTTGCATAAATATGTGTTCAGTAGTTTTCTTTTCATTCAGATAGTCTACGATTTATTGGGACAACCTTCGTATATCCAGATCAGCTGGCACATCTGTAGCTTCTGATCAGGATCTAAACTGTTCGCATTTCAATCAGAAACAACCTAATGAATTAAACAGCAAACAAAGTAAATCATGATCAGACAATTTCTATATGTATCGGCTGATCTTGATCTACACTGTCCATCTGTGAATAACAACAGCCAGATTGCATGGAGTAAAGGGTTAAATTTCAGTATTAATACTATTTTGTTAATTGTCATTCCTTTAATATTAAATGAATGTAATACATGAAAAATCTCTCATGTGCAACATTTATTTATTTAACTTGTATAATAATTCTTATAGAAATGTGTTACAGAGTCATCAAACCATTTGCCTCCATTAAATTTTGGCAATAATAGTAAAGCCACATGTATTTCATTATTTGGAATAGCCCTGAGCTTAATGATTTAACTCTGTTAACAACGTTAAACTGCTAATGCCAGTGCTTATTTATAATTTATATAGTGAATGGGTTTTTTAAATTTATGATGTATTTTTAAATGTTAATCTATAAATGCCTACTGAAACAGTTATTCTCTTCCAAAAAAATTTTATTGTTAACCCCCTTTTCAGTTTAATAAATATGGTACATTAAGGAATTAACAGGGTTATTTGAAATAATTTTCCTCTCATCATTTACTTGATAATGTAGATGTATATCAGTATTGGTTTATCTTCAAACTGAAGTTAATACAATTTGAAGACTGGCTCATATGTTGAAGACTGGCTCATATGTACTGACATTATTTCCTTATTATTAATTTAAATGTTTTCATTTTCAGATTTATGAATGGTGAGAAGGAAAGAGCAGCTAGAAACAGACTGTTAAAACATTCCCCTTGACATGGATGACTGTATTTAATTGTAAAATGTTACTGAGAATAAAGAATTATGAAAACAAGTTCAAATTGAATTTCTAGACAAAAAAAGGAATACACAGTATAGCCATGTGGTTTCTCTATTAACTGTAACTGGGTGACATTAATGCCTCTTTTGTCTGAATGATACATGATTATCTGTCAGATGCTAGTTTTCACTTTCTCATATTAATTGGATAACAGTAACTGTCCCTGGTATAACAGTCACTTTTAAGTGTTTGTGCGCTGTTCCTGCATGTCTGCAAAGGCTTTAATGAAACTTGGCAAACTAATGTAACAAAGGGCTTCTGGCCATGTAACAGGAATGTTGTGGTTGGCCTAAATTTGCACGAGTTATGGCCGATGTGCTATTTTTATATATACAATTTATATTGTACAGAGTGCATCTTAAGATGGGACGCATTATGTTAGGGCATTGTCCATCCATCCAGGTGTCTGTTGTTTTCAGGATGACAGCAGCTGTCCTAAAGTCAGCGATACTTGGGTAATGTGATTAAGTCGATGGTCTAGGTCACATGATCAAATATGACAAATGGCAAAGTTTGTCTGCACAATAGCTGGACATTGTTTCTGCCTACAGTCAACACTCCTGGTGTGTTGAAAGCCCTTGATTGGAGAATGATTCCTACTGATATTGAGATCACTACGTTAAAGGTCATGATAACCAAATCAAATCAAAGTTATGATTTTTCACCAAAGCTCATTTTTTGTGTCGCCCTTTCAAAGAAATGACGATACATAGGAATCGCTTTGTTCGTTCAGACTGTCTGTACATCTGTCCATCACGAAAACTTAACATTCACTATAACTCTGCCATTTCTTAATATTTCTTTATGAAACGTTCAAATTACATAGCTTATGAAAACACACTCATGATGATGCCAAATTCTGTAGGTCAAGGTCACATTTGATGGAGTTATGCCCCTTTTGTACTTGGATTTTGACCTGAAAACATAACATTGACTAAAACTTTGCCATTTTTCAATATTTCTTCATGAAACTTTCAAATGACATTGTTTATGACAACATGCTCATGGTGATGCTGAATTCTTTAGGTCAAGTTCACATTTGATGTAGTTATGCCCCTTTTTGTACTTGGATTTTTGCATGAAAACTTAACGTTTGCAATAACCTTGCCATTTCTTATCATTTCTTAAATTAAATAAATTATATTGCCTATGACAAAAAGCTCATGATAGTGCCAAATTCTTTAGGTCAAAATCACATTTGTTGGAGTTATGCCCCTTTTTGTACTTGTATGTTGGCATGAAAACTTAATGTTGGCTATAATCTTACCATTTCTCAACATTTCTTCATGAAACTTTTAAATTATTTTGCTCAAAACAACATACTCGTGATGATGACAAGTAATTGGCCAAAAAGGAGTTATGCCCCGTTTTGAACTTGCATTTTTTTCGACATTGTACCAGAGGGCGATACAAGTGTTCAACTGAACACCCATCTAGTTACATGTATATACCAGTATTCTATAACAGAAATGGGGTTTATACTTTAAATATGTCTTATCATCAACTGTTTGGACTTAAACCTCTGCTGTTCCTTATAATTTTTAACTTCTCTTTTCGATATATTCTTGACGAGAGCATAACTCGTAACATGTAATATGATCTTAGTTGAACTTGACTAAAGGCATTCCAAATTGGTAGCCGAAATTGGGAAATCTAAACAAGATAAAAGCCAGTATGCGATCTTTTAAATTTCATGACAATTAACTGTTTACTCCCTCAATATATATATGGGTTTATTGCATATATGCAACAGTGTTTATCCAGATCAGCTTGCAAATTTGTGCGATCTGATGTCTACACTGTTCACTTCTTGTTCAGAAATAACCCAATGTATCACAAAATGCAAAGTGTAGATCCAGACCAGATGGCAAGTGTACATCTTGATCAGATGGCAAATGTAGACCTAGATTAGATGGTGCTGATGACAGCAATATCCAATGGTTAATATCTTCTTTGAACTTAAATTGGTTCATTAAGTGAAATATGAATATCAGTAATTAACAGTGTTTTGATAACATGAACAAAACATCTTTTTGTTAAATTTCTGGTTCTTTTAAATATAATTTATTTAGCATGTTTCGTTCCAACATCTTTTGGAGGTAGCCTTGATTCTGAGACAGAAATTAAAAAAAGAACAATGATGTAGAAAAAACCTAACTTAATAATGTACAGTGCAAAACAGTTGTAGCTGTATAAAAAATGCAGTTTAACTGTTTTGCACTCAACTCACAATTTGTTTACTTTTTGTTTTACTAAAGTTTAGCCAGAGTGGTTCAGGTGGGATAGTTCAATAAATATTACAAGAAAACATGGTTAAGCTTTTCATGTTTGTCATTCTAAGAAATAAAAAAGATTAAAATATTTATTACTGAACATATATATTACTAAACCAAATTATCTACAGTAAGCCTTTTTTGCTATGAAAATGAATTCACACATAACTGTCATTATACATGTATATATTACATGTATCAATTATCAACCGTATACAAATGGTTATGTGTTTTGACAATTGTTGATTTGTGTAAGAGTGTTGATTTTTCACTGCTCCTTATGTCTTAACTTGATGTTATATTTTGCTTTAAATTTCGATATCACAACATATCTTCAGCATTTCAATATAAGTTTAGGTTTAAAAGAACAAAAGCAAAATAACCAAATGCACCATCGTTGGGTCCCAAGCCCTGTGTGAGAAAGCAGGAGCGACTTTTTTGTCTACATATTAATAGTTATAATAATATCTCCCTGATCTTTCATTTTAAAAATAATTCTTTGAAATCCGCCCTCAATTTAAAAAAAAGATTACTACTTATTGCAGTTATTTCTTCTTTTCGGTGGTCAAGTCAAAATAACGACCACGTTAATAAATCACAATATCAATTTTATTCATATATTTATTAATAATTTCATTCATTTATGATTGATACATAAGCCATTTTTCTTATCAAAATACATTTGACTTATTTTCCAAAAAATGCCTAACTGCAGAGTAATTCACATTTTCCCCCCTATATATTCTATGCGTAAAAGCTGCGTATTTTCTATATGTTTATATTGGCTGGGTTAAAAGCTGCGTTTTATTCAGGCCCCTTTATTACTAGCTGTTTTAGTGTTGTACCTTTTTTTCTTAACGTATCAGAAATAACTGTTGAAAGAAATTATATCTCCTTTGTTGATTGTTTAGCGATAATGAGACAAATCAAGAAGAGAAGGCGAATGTGCTCTATATAAGATAATATTTGACAGTTCCTTATACGACAGAGTAAGTAAACTAGTTCCATAATTATTTCTTATTAAAATTCCAAAAAGGAACTGAGGTACATTGTATCAGAATCAGAACAGCTTTCTCAAACATATAACTATCATTGTTGAAGTCATATAACCAATATTCAGATCAACGGATTATACCTAAAAGCCGATCTGGTAATAACAAATTCAACTACAATTGATCATACTTGCCAGTTCCTTATTCGCTTGAATAAGGAAACGGGAACTGGTTCCTTATTCAGATTAGAATAAGGAAGCGGGAACTGGTTCCTTTTTCCTTCTTCAGATCCGAAAAAGGAACTGAAGTTTTTGTACAGATTTCATACACACATTATCAATCATTATCGACGTTATCTCCCCCTTGTTCAGAAAAACGGGTTTTATCTAGAAACTGCTCGGAGAAAACAAGCAATCTACTACATTTCATTATATTTGCCAGTTCCTTATTCGCTCAAATAAGGAAACGGGAACTGGTTCCTTATTCCTTATTCGGATTCGAATAACGAAACGCGAACTGGTTCCTTATTCCTTATTCAGATTCGAAAAAGGAACTGAAGTTTTTGTACAGATTTCGTACACACATTATCACTCATTGTTGAAGTTATCTCCCCCTTGTTCATAACAACGGGTTTTATCTAGAAACTGATAGCAGAAAACAAACACTCAACTTCATTTCATTATATTTGCCAGTTCCTTATTCGCTCGAATAAGGAAACGGGAACTGGTTCCTTATTCCTTATTCAGATTCGAATAAGGAAACGGGAACTGGTTCCTTATTCCTTATTCAGATTCGAAAAAGGAACAGAAGTTTTTGTACAGATTTCGTACACACATTATCACTCATTGTTGAAGTTATCTCCCCCTTGTTCATAACAACGGGTTTTATCTAGAAACTGATAGCAGAAAACAAACAATCAACTACATATGATTATATTTGCCTGTTCCTTATTCGCTCGAATAAGGAAACGGGAACTGGTTCCTTATTCCTTATTCAGATTCCAATAAGGAAACGGGAACTGGTTCCTTAGTCCTTTTTCAGATTCGAACAAGGAAACGGGAACTGGTTCCTTATTACTCATTCAGATTCGAAAAAGGTACTAAAGTTTTTTGTTCAGGTCTCATACACACATTATCAATCAGTGTTAAAGTTATCTCCCCCTTGTTAAGAACAATGGCTTTTATCTAGAAACTGCTAGGATAAAACAAACATTCAACTACACTCATTATATTTGCCAGTTCCTTATTCGCGCGAATAAGGAAACAGGGACTGGTTCCTTATTCCTTATTCAGATTCGAATAGGGAAACAGGAACTGGTTCCTTATTCCTTATTCAGATTCGAAAATGGAACTGAAGTTTTTTGTTCAGATCTCATAAACAAATTATCAATCAGTGTTAAAGTTATCTCCCCCTTTTTAAGAACAATGGCTTTTATCGAGAAACTGCTCGGAGGAAACAACCAATCAACCATATTTCATTATATTTGCCAGTTCCTTATTCGCGCGAATAAGGAAACGGGAACTGGTTCCTTATTCCTTATTCAGATTCGAATAAGGAAACGGGAACTGGTTCCTTATTCCTTATTCAGATTCGAAAAAGGAACAGAAGTTTTGTACAGATTTCATACACACCTTATCAATCATTGTTGAAGTTATCTCCCCCTTGTTCATAACAGCAGTTTTTATCTAGAAACTGCTCGGAGAAAACAAACAATCAACTACATTTCACTATATTTGCCAGTTCCTTTTTCGCGCGAATAAGGAAACGGGAACTGGTTCCTTATTCCTTATTCATATTCGAATAAGGAAACGGGAACTGGTTCCTTATTCCTTATTCAGATTCGAAAAAGGAACTGAAGTTTTTTGTTCAGATCTCATACACACATTATAAATCATTGTTAAAGTTATCTCCCGCTTGTTAAGAACAATGGCTTTTATCTAGAAACTCCTCGGAGAAAACAAACAATCAACCATATTTCATTATATTTGCCAGTTCCTTTTTCGAGCGAATAAGGAAACGGGAACTGGTTCCTTATTCCTTATTCAGATTCGAAAAAGGAACTGGAGATTATAGTAACGATTTTCTTAACGCAGATCAAATCATCTTCTCTTTCACACAGAAAATTCTTGGAAAAAGTTAATGTTTACTTTTCATAAATTTCGCGCTAGGAAAAATGCACGAATTCAAAACTCGGCGGAATAGCACCATGTAATGTGATGTCTGATGTCTGGATAGAACGAATGTATGCCCGTTCGCAATTATCATTTGTGAATTTTGAGCGAAAATTCGTCCCCGCGAAATGAAATTATTTCATGTTTTATTTAAAATTCTTATTATGAGCTTAACTGTACAAACAGGTTATATCTGCATATCAGAAAAAGGACAGCCTAAACACAGTAAGAGCGGCAATTTCAAGCCCTTGAAAAAGATATCAAAATTATGGAATTACAAAAAAAGTTTTGTAAAAGCCAATAAGGTCGTATATTTTTAACAATTTATAGTGTAAAACTGCCACGCTAGCCGAAAACGAAGCCATCAATCGCTGAACCAATGTTCGCTTTCATCAAATTAACCAAGTAGTATGTAGCCTGTCTATACAGAACATTATGAGGACAGATAAGTAAGCAGAAACAACAACAACAACAACAACAATAGCAACAGCAGCAGCAGCAAAACAACTGTATGTATCAGTTCCTATTCCTTTTTCGAAAAAGGAAAAAGGAAACGGGAAACAGGAACTAACTTAACGCTGAAAAAGGAATAAGGAACCGGGAACTGTATGTATCAGTTCCCTATTCCTTTTTCGAAAAAGGAAAAAGGAAACGGGAAACAGGAACTAACTTAACGCTGAAAAAGGAATAAGGAACCGGGAAACGGGAACTGTATGTCTCAGTTCCCTATTCCTTTTTCGAAAAAGGAAAAAGGAAACGGGAAACAGGAACCAACTTAACGCTGAAAAAGGAATAAGGAACCGGGAAACGGGAACTAACTTTATATTCATCCGTGACGGTGCGGGTTCGCTCCCAGCTAGAGACACTATCATTTGAAATTCACAGTAGCGCTATTTGTGCAGTGTGGCGGCCGTAAAAAGTCTCCTCGTACATTTAGTCAGTACTGTTATCAGTAAATTAACCCGTTACCGATGTGATGCAGTGATTGTTACGTATACCAGGGCTATCCGATCAACGTTTTTTGGCGTTGTCCCGGTTAGCTCAGTTGGTTACGTCGCAGGAATTGCATGGCTAGGCGCTGTCGCCGTGACGGTGCGGGTTCGCTCCCAGCTAGACACACTATCATTTTTAACTTAATTATTGAATATGCTTTTGTTAGCAACGACTCACTCGTTTACTGCACAGGAGTTTGACATTTTTATTTGTTATTTAGTCTTTATTGTAAAGACTAACCTATTTTTTTATTATTAACACGAATGTCAAACTCCTGTGTTTACTGTTACTTTTATATAATTCAAAATTGATAAATGACTGTAATGAGACTTTAAATGACGCGACTTGGTTATATATTTTATTATATACCCATGAATGATTATAGCTTGGTGCATCCACTGGCGCTTGACCAGCCGCCCCACCCCTGCCAACCCTTACTAATAGGCCCTTTTTTGTAAAAATGGTGACAAGTCACTAATATTATTCCATTCTATTAAAATGTGCGAAAATACACCGTCAAAATCGTATTAAAAAATTATATTTCTATGTATATAATTGCATAATGGTTAGGAACGGCTCCAGACCCTAGCCCCGTTCGAGAGGCTGTTTCTCCTACATTACTGTGGGTTCCAGCCAAACAGCTGTTTGGTTCAACGCAACAGGGACAGATCTAACAGTAAATTTCGAAAAGTCTCATCAAAGGCTCGAAATACGCGTAATATTTAACAAAAAACGGCCTCCGAAATGCAGGTTATTTTTTCATAGATTCTTCACCTCCGTGCGACTTCCGGAAATCCCCGACGCTTTTGGTCCGCGTTTTTTAAAATTAAAATAGATCTATTGATGTTTAATTTATTTAAATTTGTTTTGAGCGAGAAGGGTATATAATAAAAGGAACATTATGACTGTATGCATTCTGTAGGTTCGTATTTTTTCTCGTTGACATTCGGTCTCGCGCGATATTGTTTACATACCCAACTCGAAAAAATCGAACCTACAGAATGCATACTGTTATAATATTCAATATATATTATATATATACCCATGAATGATTTTAGCATAGTGCAGCGTTATTACGCAAGATTGTTACAACTCGTCAGAGAGTATTTCCGAATTGGACTTGTCGGTTCCCAATTCTTTATTTTGCAGCTTCTCGTGTTCTTTTTGACGTCGTAACTACGTCACACTACGTTGTCGTAATTTTCCTGCATATAGGAAATTTCAGTCCATGTTCTACAACCGTTCCGATATTTTTACGCCGTTCATAAATTTTCTACGCCATTCATAAATTTACTATCGCGTTACTATTTTTATTTTTACTACTTATTAAAACATTTTGTTGACTAAATTTTTGTTGTTTATGGTATTTAATTCTAATTTGAGCGAGAATGGTATATAATAAATGGAACATAATGACAGTTTGCAGTCTGTGGCTTCGTATTATTTCTCGTTGCATATGTAAACCACATCACGCTCGACCTCTGGTCTCGGGTGATACTGTTTACATTCAAAACACGAAAACTATGAACCTACAGATTGCATACTGTAATAATATTCCTTATGTATTAATCGTGCGTTGCACGGTAGATCTACTAATAATCGCCCCAGTAAAATATAGGACTGTAAATATCACCATCCAATATTGAAAGAAATATAACAATTCGTGCAAACTTGTCTATACATCATGTTTTAGTGAAAAAGATTTCTATTTTATAACAAACTGCTGTTATCAAGAAAAAGTTAAGCAGGTAAACTAGAACACACCAGGACACATGAGAAACTTAGAAAAAAGGACACATCAGAATCACTATATTTAGTTATGAAATCATGCAAGGTGTCTTTAGATTGTTTTCAATTGTAACGTAATATTTTATAAAATGCGACGGTTAACAAAGAACAGCGATTCTGATGACGTTTGTAACACCATAGAATATAAAACATCAGAAAAAAATCAACAGAAACAGAATCTCAATGAAAAATTAAGAATTATTTTGTCTTAAAATAATGTTTGTTTTGTTATGGTAATTATTGCTCTTAAGAGCAATTATTTAACACTACATGCTATGCAAGGGTTAAATCATCCAAATCATTTCTACCTGACAAGTTAAACAGTATATAGACCCTCTCTGTAAAACATATATGTTTTACTTTTCCTTATAATTAAACGATACTGGCTATATAACCAGGTATCGAACCATCACTAGCCATTAAAGACCGAGCTTTATGAGCTGTGACATGACCGCACACAAACAAGCAACGTTGAAATCATTTTATTTAATCTCTCTTAACCTAAGCCAACTTTATAAAGACGAAATGAGTATTTATTAACTAAACCAGTCAAGTATTAAATATAACACTCACGTATGTAGCATAAACAAGCGATTTACAGTTGACATAAGCAACAATATTAAAAATCAAAGTACTGAAAGTACAGAAAACCAGCGAAGCGATTTTGCTTATTGAGAATAACCAGTGCCATGATTCTCATACATGTATCCATTTACGAAAAAGCAAAAAAATTTGGTTCACTCGCAAAGAACTTCCTCTTGTCTAAATGATAGTGGAAATAAGGGTTTCCATGTTTTATCTGGATGAAGGCTTCTGTTAACCCTTTACTCCATAGATATACCTTCATAGCTTGTGCGAACAGTTTAGATCCATATCAGCTGGCACATCTGTGCGATCCGATTAGGATTTGAACTGTTCGCTTTTATGATCATTTTTTTCTGACCAGTAATCACAAATTTTAGATCCAGATCAGATGGCACTATTGTGCCAGCTGATCGGGACCTGAACTGGTAACCTATTTGATGAAAGGCGTATATATTGAGGAAAGGGTTTTAAGCAAAAAATTATAATAGTGAAATCTGTGTACTGACATCCCAAAGACATAATGAACACGAAAAATGATATAAAAAGTGAGACCCCATCGATGGGAAAGTTTATGCAGTTATTTGAAATAAGAAATATATAATTGTTTCCTTCGTTGTGAAAAATCGCGGACACGGACAATGTTTGACCATTGTTGCACCGCACCGATCAAGTCCTAGAAATATGAACCGCACCGATTTTACATTTAATCAAACTGTCGTACAGATGAATTTGACCATTGGTGCACCGCACCGGTTTTATCCTATCAACATGACGTAGTTAATACCAACTTTAACACGTAACAGGAAACTTGGGGACTACTTTACTTACTCTGATTTCTCTGAAATGCGTAAATCGCCGTTTGCCAGTTGGTTTGATACCGATTTCAGAATTGTGATTAGTAAAACCAGCTTCGCTGGTTAAAAATAGCAACGCTTACAGTAACAACGTCAACAAAAATATGCGGATAACTGTTGGCATTTATAGCAGTCAAAGAAATATAACTGCTTAAATTTATAAAGGTATCAGCGATAAAGCTTTAACAGTGGTATTACTGCTCAGAATGAATGACTCGGTATAAATGCCAACGAGAATAGGTAAGTCAACTCTGAAACACATTGACTCATGTTTCACAAAAATTATTTCTTCAAAAAATATTACCAATACACATAATAGAAGTTAATATCATCATCGCTGTCTAATTCACGGTAAGGATAACGGCTGTAAACTGATTCGGTGTTCAGAATATGTTCTGTTGGTAGACAAGAAAATACAACATATGGTGTGTATTTTGTTGCGTTGCCGTCGTCAGTGGTATTTTTAAAAAGAAGGTCAGGAATGACTGAAGCATGCATGCCGCCGGATCTTCGAACCCTTGTGACGCCTGTGTTATCTGCAAATTAAAAACAAACAACATTTTAAACATAAATTAATGTAGCTCAAAAATAACATTAAAAATTAAACAAAGTATACCCGGTAATTGCAAAAATGCAAAAAAAAGAGGTTTCAAACGCCAAACGTTATAAAACTTCAAAATGATTTACTTATTTTATGTGCATCCTTTTGAATGTCTTTTATATTGTTAATTTGGTGCAGCATAGTTTGTAAAATGTTATTCTGCCAAGTTTTAGACCTGGGTAAAAAGACAAACGGAATGACTATTAATTAAAAAACAAGTGTCCCCTTTTCCATCTAGAGTTACAATATTATGTATTCATTAAGACTCTAGAAATTGGAAACAAAAATCAGAGTATTTGAAGCATACTAACCCAAACAAAATCCAGAAAAATGTGTATCAATAGATTGTATTTTAATTTGGGTATCCTGGCCACATTTTCTCATTTTGATCTGCACATTTTCTGTCCGTCCATAAACATCAAGTCCGCCAACTACAGCGGTTAACGAGATTTCATTCGAATCCATGATTGCCTTCTGGGAAGATGAGAGGCTATCTTGAAAAAAAGTCAAACGTACAAGTGAAAATTAAGGCAAGAATATATCTATATCTGCTTTAGAATTTATTTCTAATTACTCACTAATTATTGAAGGAGCCTTATTTAGATTTAACTGTTTTACTCTGGTCATATTTTATATATATTTTCAGAGATTTTGTTTAATTTGTTAATTTAAACTTATTTATTTTACATTGATTGTGGAACAGGTTATTCCATCTTTGATAAATCACGATCGATGACCGCTTCTGAGTTGAAACCAGAACTCATGCTAAATGCGGATTGGGTGAACTGCTGTATAATCTCATCCCTGGTGGGATTCTAACCTGCAGTCTCTGGATCTGAGTTCGAAGCTCTACTCGTAGACCACTGTTCTTCCACAATGTTTCCAGAAATTTTCATACATTAACTGTACCTGTCAAGTATATAGGATGAAAAGTTGAGCACTGTCCCGGATCTGGGGAGGTGGGACTGTCCAGGATAGTATGCTTCCCGATGGAGTACCATCCTTCGTGAAGCAATGCGTCATCGATAACTGGTTCATCTCTCTCAGACCTGTAGTGCACTGAACGTCTATGAATATCCGGTAGAATGGGGACATTCTGGGCACATTCGTCTCCTAAAATTCATTCAGCACACGTGAATTAAATATACGCTGTTTACTGAAGACTTTTCTTCGCAATGTATGTACATATCTACATATTTTGATATATCTTGTTGACGTTTATCTTAACAAGCGTAACAGATGTGAGTTTGTTTTAATATAAATAAATTTTGTTTAGAAATACCACAATGAATGTTCCATGTTCACCGCCATATGCATAACTTTGTTTAGGATGGATCTAAATTGTAATTGTGTAAATATTGAGTTGCGCTGTACCCGGGGCTAGACGACGTGGGTAGTAGTATGCATTTCCATTACTGCCCATGGACAGACTTAATCAAACCGAACCTGCAATAGTGTCATAATTGTCGTGTTCGATGGCTTCCGAAGTTCCCTTTTCATTCACAATTTATTTGTTTATGATGTATATGTATATTGGAAAGCGGTAGAAATAAAATTGAAGAAATGAAAATATGCCAAAATACGACCGTTATTGGTAGAACCCCACTAGATAAAAACGTATTTGCATTTTTGGAAATAGTTCATTAGCAACGTAATTACAATAGACATCCTTCGAAGAATACAATGTTGTGAACGATGCAATTTTCCTTAACACAGTTTTAAATTTATTATTTAATATCTTACTTTGGCATTTATTCTCAAACTGTTTCGAACCGCTTGAACACTGACAGGTTCCATCAATACACACGCTATTGTCCAACGGACAGTCGTTATCCGTAAAGCAGTCAAACCCTAAAACTTAAGAACAAAATGACTGTCTTACACTAATGATATCTAAAACATTGTACTTTTATACAATTTATGTGTATTGTAATTAGATAAGAGACAAGAGGTACTCTAACACTCTCTTAGAAAATATTCGAGTGTGTTCTGCATGTTGGACTTTTTTTAATTATTAAAACAAATGCAAATTAACAGGCTAAATAAACCTAGCGTACAGTGTTTTTCTTTTGTCAAGTTCGGTTTCTTTCAAAGTTCCTTTTTCGTCTTCTTATCGTATTCTTCGTATTGTAGCGGTTTTGTTCCTTTTTTCTTTTTTATTACGATTTTGGTGTATTTTATATTCACCTAAATTAATTGTTCACAGTGTAAAATAATCACCATTCTGCTATGAAAAACGTTTTTAAAACGTGGGTCTGTTACACATTGACAAATTTTACCTTCAATACAGAAAGCATCCTCCTGAAAATACCCCTCACTGCAAATGCAAGTGTTTTCTGGTCCACATGTTCCTCCTTCTACCTTTTTGCATAATGTATCCCGACTGCAGGTCATACCAAGAACTAAATAAAAAGTGTTCTTTCCTTTTTCATATTTTATAAATTTGTATATTCCGTATCTAAAAGATCCCGGCTCTATAAAATGAGATTTGAAATTATAGATTTTATCTATCTTTAGGTAAGCTATCTTTTAAATGACCACATACATATTTAAACATGAATTCAATCTAGGAAGTTTCCAATAAAACAGTTATAGTTGTATTATTTACAAGCGAACTACTGTCGACAAGTGCAACAGTAGCAATGCTTACAGTAACAATTTCAACTAAATATTCTCATAACTGTTGGCACTTATAGCTGTCAAATAAATATTACGGCTTAAATTTGTAAAGGTACAGTAATGGGTGCTAATTTTAAAATGTCAAAATAGATCTTAATAGTGTTACAATAGCATTCATGTCACAGATATGGCTGTCAAGAACAGTTAGCAGTTGCTGTTAGACCTATGCTAATGATATCATGTTTCATCTTGCTCTTAGAGGTATTTAACTATTTTACTGTAATAGCCACATGTAAAACTTTTCTGATTTTTATAGAGAAGAAAAAGACTTAACTTGCGTTTTAACTGTAGACTCATATATTATAGTCAAATCATATACGATGTATATTAGAAGGCAGTGGCGCCGAACATTACCTTGCTCGCAAACTCCCTTGTTTGTTGCTGTAAAGCCATCTACACAATCACAAATACCGGTCTCGTTGCAGGTGGAGAAAGGAACATCACAACCTCGACTGCTGCAAGATCTGCCAATTACTGGTAAAATAGTAATAGTATCAATTAAATCACGGTAAAAATCATAACTTTTACATATGCGTTATTAAAGACGTAACTATTTAATAATCTATAAAGATATCTATTATTCAACGAAAGACTAACCCGTCTATGCAACAATCATCATTCAATTTGTCATTTATTATGCCCCCCTTCGAAGAAGCGGGGGTATATTGCTTTGCACATGTCGGTCGGTCGGTCGGTCGGTATGTCGGTCGGTATGTCGGTCCGTAGACCACATCTTGTCCGATCAATAACTAGACAACGCTTTGTGATACAGTCCTTATATTTGGTGTGGAGGTTGGTCATGACCAGTAGAAGACCCCTATTGATTTTGGGGTCAGTAGGTCAAAGGTCAAGGTCACAGTGGCCTTGACCACAAAAACCTTGTCCGATCAATAACTAGACAACGCTTTGTGATACAGTCCTCATATTTGGTGTGGAGGTTGGTCATGACCAGTAGAAGACCCCTGTTGATTTTGGGGTCAGTAGGTCAAAGGTCAAGGTCACAGTGGCCTTGACCACAAAAACCTTGTCCGATCAATAACTAGACAACGCTTTGTGATACAGTCCTCATATTTGGTGTGGAGGTTGGTCATGACCAGTAGAAGACCCCTATTGATTTTGGGGTCAGTAGGTCAAAGGTCAAGGTCACAGTGGCCTTGACCACAAAAACCTTGTCCGATCAATAACTAGACAACGCTTTGTGATACAGTCCTCATATTTGGTGTGGAGGTTGGTCATGACCAGTAGAAGACCCCTATTGATTTTGGGGTCAGTAGGTCAAAGGTCAAGGTCACAGTGGCCTTGACCACAAAAACCTTGTCCGATCAATAACTAGACAACGCTTTGTGATACAGTCCTCATATTTGGTGTGGAGGTTGGTCATGACCAGTAGAAGACCCCTATTGATTTTGGGGTCAGTAGGTCAAAGGTCAAGGTCACAGTGGCCTTGACCACAAAAACCTTGTCCGATCAATAACTAGACAACGCTTTGTGATACAGTCCTCATATTTGGTGTGGAGGTTGGTCATGACCAGTAGAAGACCCCTATTGATTTTGGGGTCATTAGGTCAAAGGTCAAGGTCACAGTGGCCTTGACCACAAAAACCTTGTCCGATCAATAACTAGACAACGCTTTGTGATACAGTCCTCATATTTGGTGTGGAGGTTGGTCATGACCAGTAGAAGAACCCTATTGATTTTAGGATCAGTAGGTCAAAGGTCAAGGTCACAGTGGCCTTTGCATACAAAAACGTTGTCCGATCAATAACTAGACAACGCTTTGTGATACAGACCTCATACTTGGTGTGGAAGTTGGTCGTGACCAGTAGAAGACCCCTATTGGTTTTGGGGTCAGTAGGTCAAAGGTTAAGGTCACGGTGGCCTTGACAACAAAAAACCTTGTTCGATCAATAACTAGACAACGTTTTTATGTTTATTTGTATAATAAAATAAAATACTTCTCAGTGTAAAGTTGTGATTATTTTTCCCCATGACAATTTCAAGTAAAGATATATATTAATGATCCATAACATTAATTTTAAACTATTTAAATATATGCCGTGTCATAAATAGGCACTGATTATCACTCACTTGTGTTTATTAAATGCTTTGGTTTCGTATGGATGGTCACTAAAGCCTGCACATTACCGGAATTGACATAACACTAGAGCTACTATATCTCCGCCAATAGCGAATATTTGATTTAAATTACAATAAAATCCTTTGTGTTAGACTAGGTTAATCTACACGCGCTTATGTTTGTCGAGGTAAATGTAATCCTCTCATTGGATGACCTGGTTATTGATATATAGGAGTTCCACCGTCTTGTAAATTGCTTTCATGACTGGTACCCTTCATTGCTAAAGCTTACAAAAGTCTCTAAATTTCCAAAAATTTAAATTCAATGCTAATAGATATCACTTGCACGTCAGGGGGGGCATTTGTGTTTGACAAACACCTCTTGTTTAATACATTTCGGAATATTATCTGTAATTTTGTCGCAGCTAAAGAAACATAATTATAATTGGCTTTTTCTTTTTTAATTAGTTAATAATCAAAGTTAATAAAGAAACATAAATAAAGTAAATAATTATTTAGTTAAAACCGATAAGCCGATCAGCTAATGAGTGGGCCAAATTCTTCCACATGTCACTGCATCCGGCTTTTAGACAGATCTAAGTTATATTGTATTTTTTGTTTCGATTTCGTTCAATAAGAATAAATGGAAAATGTTACTCTAGGAGTTCTGAAGCCTTGAAACTTTTTATTGGTTTAACATTTGAAGCAACAACAAATTTTTGTAAATAAAATTTTATCTCTAACTTTAGCGATCGTTAAAGAAAGCAAATGAATCAGCAAACCCTTTTTTATACTGGAAATCGGTAGCAGAAAGATTGTGTTTCTTGTTGGTGGGTTTGAGACAAATTGACTCAATTAGTCTATTATTGAATAGTGCAACCAAAAGATGTCTCTTTAAAACACATGAAAACAATCGACTTGTCCTTTTCAACATCTTAAAGTTTCAAGTTTCAAGAAAAAAAACACAATGTACACGGAACCAATACAAAATTTACTTATCTGCCAACACAACGGCGTTCCGCATTAAAATTTATTGTGTTCCTGTTGTTTGTTACAAAACAAGTTCGGCAAAATATTATATTCTCGTGTTTTCTCAACATTTTAAACCAGTTCATTTTCATCCAGATGATGATACTTACCAGGCAGACAAAGTGTTACCGGGTTGTAATCGCGGCTGTTCCACCAGTAATAATATAACAAATCGTCATTGTTATTTCTGTCCTCATCGTAGTACCATCCTTCAGTATGCTCGTAGAAGTTCTCAGAGCACTGGCACGTGGAAGAATTCAAGTTACAGAAGTAGCCTGGGTAGTTGCCACATTCCAATTGCTCGGTGCAGTCCTTTCCTATAACTACAACATTAATTAATTAGTAGTATTTAATAATAAGTAATTAATTAAGTAATTAATTAACAATTACAGAAAACAATTAATTAATTCCTTCATTCATTAATATTAATGAACACATTCCACATTCCGACTGCTCGGTGCAATACTTTCCTATAACTACAAAATCTACAAAATAAATAAATAAATAAATAAATAAATAAATTTGAAAGCATTCGAAAACTATTTTGGCATGATTCGGCTGAGCATCAGGCTCAGTTCAACCGAGCCTGAACTATTTTTATTTGTGTTTTGTTCGATAGCTTATCATAAACAGTTTTCGCTGTCCATACTGCATATACAAGTATATATAGTGAAATTTTTGCTCATTATTTACCGAAGTAAAGAAAGGACAAAGTTTGAACCATCGACGAGTGTCAGAATCTTTTTATCACGTGCTTCTAAAATGAAGAATTATTTGCGTACGTGTGTGTTGGGTGTTGTTTTTTTGTTGTTGTTGTTGTGTTTTTTTTTTTTTTTTTTTTTTTTTTTGGGGGGGGGGGATGCGCTTCGTCTAGGCAACGATCTTGCGACGAGATGCCTTTTTTATAACGTTTGATCTATTACGATCACTGATGCAAAATTTCTAAGAAAAGTTGTTGGTCATGTTCGTATTGAAGTGACAAAATGTACAGGATAACTAATATTAACAAGCTAATAGCAACAGAAGACAGAAGTAAGCGTGAAATATAATACAGATTGTGTGGATCGCAAAAATAAAAATAGTTGTTCCACTACTGTCAATAAACAAGCTCAGTATATCCGAGACTCCAACATCTTCCTAATTTTGACAACCTGAAAACAACCCCTTTTCTTGGAGGGTACATTTGTAAATCAACAGCTCTGTTGATTTTATCTTCAGCGTGCATAATATATTAAGTTAGCCGGTGAAGAAGATTGTTTAACAACAACAACAACAACAACAGCCATTTATTGCATTTCACCATTTACATGGTTTTTGCAATGAACAGATAAAAACCCAAATAGATTAGAATGCTAACATGCTTAGTTTTTAACAAATAATAGAAAACCTGATGAAGGCGTTCATGCCGAAACGTTGTATAATAAACATTTAGTAAACATGTAAAAATAATTCCGTGTGTGGTGTTGTTTACTTCCATAAAATTTTAACAAATAATAGAAAATACAACAACAATTGAAGAAAATAATTATGTTTACAGTAGTCAATACTAGCATATATTCTGAACCGATTTTAATCGTCGAGATGCCTTGATCGTCATTTGTAGGCTTCCTTAAGGAATTTACATACTCTAGCAATAATTCTGGGATATTCTGAATTAAGGACTGATTAAAATTTATTGATATTGGGCCAAGATGAACAAAATTTCGTTAGGAACTTCTGTCTTAAGTCTTTGTATAATGGGCAACACATCAAAAAGTGGTATTCCGGCTCAACTTTAGTTTGGTTACAGTTCTGACATAGTCTACTTCTACTGTATCTACCAGTTTCTATAGCTAAGCAATGTGCTGATAAAAGTCATATACAAAGTATTTAACAAACCACACGTTAACATACAAAAGCAAACTACAATCACCCGTAAGTGTCACAAATACCTCTAATGCAAGATGACTCGTTTCCTGCAATAAAACCATGATCGCATGTGCACACGTTCTCAAGGTTACACGTTAAGTGTCGAGAATAGGGATCACTATTGATACTTGTATACAAGTCGCCGGTCATATATTCGCCTGTGAGGTACTTATAATAATAGGTCATGGGATTGCCACATGCAACGTCATCACAACTTGATCCGAGAACTGAAATAAAATACGTTAAAGGAACAATAAATACTGATAATAAATATCAATTTGCGACCGGAAATACTAGAGCAATTTTGAAAATGTCTTTATTAATGAGTTCTTGGCACATTTTATTCTGCAGAATCATAAAAATATCATGCAAAATTTCCAAAGAAATATATGTCTTTGCAGGCTGGCTGGCTGTCGATTTAAAGATGAATTTAATTTAATCCAGTTTATATCAGATAGAATGTCTAATGATTTGTGCAACACGTTTATGTGTCAAGAAATAGTTATATATAAAGTCATCCTAGCATCTACAATTTTAATTTTCCAATTTTTATTTGTAAGGAGCAAAGGTGACTTAATATCACTCAAGAAGTTAAATAGGTAATGAAAAACCGTATAAGATAAATAAAAACGTCACTAAGGCAATTTAAATAACATATTCTTTAGTATTCACCAATTAAACAAAACAGACCATTTACATGCGCATTATTAAAAAGATTTTTGGTACAAGTCACCATGTAAAAAGTCTCAATCTTAACAGTTAAATATACAAAATGAGTAACGTTTTATATTTTTTAAATTTAACAAACAACTATATTTGCGGAATGTTGATAAATAGTTTCTTTTCCTTTTATCGATACGGGTTTTTATGTTGTTCGTTTATATGGATACAGAAAATAAGTACAGTATACCAACTAACCTTGAATGCAAACACCGTTTTTCTCCACAAACCCAGCATTGCATTTGCACAGTCCATAATAATGATTCCAGTAGTATGCTTTACAGGAGGCATTGTCTAGTGGACAGTCACTGTCGTTGTTTCTAGGCTCACACGAACTGTCTAATACTGTTATGAATGATAAGAATGATATAGTAGATCGCTATTTGTTTTTATGCTTAAACCTGTTTTAACCCGTGTAATATACCACATCTTTTGTAAAAAAACGTTTCACTGATTAAAATGATATATGCTTCTACCTTTACAATTTCATTTAAGTTAACACAGTTTGGGTTTATTTAAAAATCTTGAATAAAATAAAATACCAATGACAAAAATGTATATTTCAAAACTTAGGTTTTGGGATTATCCGCTTTGTCATGTTTTGTTATTTTGCAATATCGCATGTTAACTGAACTAAAAATAAAAATTACTCAAGTGCAAAATGATTTTTTTCTAAACTGATAAACACTTGAAAGAAAATCAATATTTAAAAAGGAAGTCCGGATTACCACTTTTCACATTTTCTTTTTAAACGGATAAAAGTACAATATTTCCATGGAAACATTACAATATGGACTTGCCGTAATTACCTTTTACGCAGCCAGTATCGTTGGTTGACCTATAACCTTTGGCGCAAACACACTTATTGTCAATGCAGTCGAACCGGTCTGTGAATCCACACTCTGACCAACTTTTACATGCGCTTCCGTAGTCTTAAATAAAAAGCCTTCGAATATAAAAATCAACAGCACTAAACATCTTACATGGAAATTATTTTTAACAACCTTATAACTACCTTTTTATTAAAATAAAATTTACAAGCTCCGATCATATAAGTATCATTTACCATGGGTCCCGGGTTCGCGTCGTGGTGCACATCTTTCTCACGTTGGGGACACGGGCCTGCAATATTTTGATACTTGTCGGGTTCGGTGGCTTTAAAAAGTTTCATTTTCTTCTTTATTTTTATAAAATTTCACAGTAGCGTTGTTTGTGCCATGTGACGGCTGTTAAACGTCCCCGTACATTCGATCAGCGTTATTATTCACCAGTTTTGAAGACCCATGAACACGATACATATAGTTGTGTAAATATTGAGCAGCGTTCAACCCGGGGCTAGGCGGCGTGGGCTGTAATATGCTTTTCCATGATTATGATCAATCAAACTGAGTCTATAATATTTTGTTATTTGTCATGTTCGGTAGCTTTCAGTTTTCAATTTTTGAAAGCCACCGATAATGTAATAGTCATAATATATGACAATATTTGCAGGCTAAGTTTGATTAAGCCAGTTGATTGGCAGTAGTCGAAATGCATTTTAATGCCGCCGCCTAATGGTTTTATTGCAACTCAATATTCACACAAGTAAAAAGTAGCGATGGATTCGTCCCAGACGAAAGTTAGCATTGCACCCATATTTATATTTATTAATATTTTCATATTAATAACATTTTTTATCAGCGGCGTTTGGTACCAATGTCAAACAATTGTCCTGTCTTAAACAAGAAAAAAAATATGACATTACCATAATGGGCTAATATAAGAGAGAAACCAAACTATGTACTTACAAGAAATACATATGCCATTTTCTTCTCTCCATATATTAGATTGACATTTGCACTGGGAATCAACGCAGACAGTTCTGCCATCATCACAGTCTAAACTGTCCAAACATGTTCTTCCGAGTACTATAGTAATAAAGTTAAAAATCTCAATTGCGCAGATTTTTAAGTATACGCTGACTTATTATCTATACAGCATTAATTTTGTTAAAAATCTCAGAAAAACTTATCATTCACATTGTATAACTATGCTCTCTTCTCCTCTCTCCTCTTTACTGGCTGTGTGTGGAGGTTGTGTCAGTTGGATGTGACCATTCCTAGTATGCATAATTCACTTTTTTGACAGAAAAGCAGTTTTTGTAAGTTTACGCTGACTTATGAGATATACTTTAACATATCGTTAAATTTCTCAGGTGAGTTGGAATTTTTCTAAAGTATACAGAGATTAGTAAGATACAGTATACAAAATAATATCGAAAAAACTAAAATAACAATTTGTTGAAAGTAAACGATGATTACTGAGACATTAAGAAATAATACCATTTATCATAAAAATCTCTACCGAACATTTTTAAAGTATACGCTGAAAACTAAAATATACAAAAATAAAATCCCAAAACATATTAACTGAGCAATTTGTTGAAAGCATATACTGACTAATGAGATATTTTAAAAATATCGTTAAAAATCACACTTTAGCAGTTGTTGTTTTTTCTATTGAAATTATTTGCCGACTGATGTGATAACCATGCCTACTACTGAGTTAAACCAATGCTGAAAATATCCAACTATTCAGTAAAATAAGTACTGAAGCTGTTCAGAGATAACAATTTGTTAAAGAAACATCTGTTTTTTTTTATTTTCTATCTTCTTTTTTTACTTTACTTACCGAATGACAAATTCTTCAAAGACATAGAGTTGCCAGGTAATTTTGACAAGCTGTTTAAAATTTGAAGGAAACGTCAAGGAGTTCTTTGACTTTGGAAAGAAATAATTGCCCAAGATCATAAAACTAAATCTGGAGATCAGTCTCAAATCTCAAGCATCTGATTGGCTGAAATGGCGACAAGTCGCCATTTCAGCCAATCAGATCCTTGAGATTTGAGACTGATCTCAAAACTTAGTTTTATGATCTTGGGCAAATATTTCTATCGTTAATGAAAGTTCTGAAAACTTGAGACACGTGATGATTTCCTTCAGTTATTTACATTTTATAAGCAGGCAACTTAGGCATGAAAGTTACTTGACACAGAGACTACTTTATAGCAATAAATCGTTACCTGTGAAGAAACTCGGAAATGGTTAGTGAACAAATTATATGAGTCTTAATTCGCGGTCGAAGGAGTTCTTTTGGTAGTAGATTTCATGTTGCTGGTCGTAAATATTTTTGCATTCTGTAGTTTGGGGAGGATCAGGAGAAGGTTCAATCAGGTTGCACGAACCCCCGTTTTTAGACATCAATTTCTTATGTTGATGGGGAATTCGCCAAGAAAGTTTGAAATTATCATGTATATACCCTAAGATTGTCCCGAACGTACCCCCCCCCCCCCTTTTTTAGAAAACTAGCATCCGACATTGTTTATTGCCTTTAGCACAATGACATTAAACTTGCAAACCTTGAGCGCATTGTCCATTTAGAGTTGTATATCCCTGGCTACAACTGCATACACCATCTCTACACACTGTGTTGACCGCAGTGCAATTATTGTCTGAACTGCATAATCCTGTAACATAAACAACATTTCAGGAAACGCAGTAGATGGTGTTTGGTGATGTGTGTTTCATTTATTTATCGTAACAATAAGACTTTAACTATTGTATAAGGTTTAAAAAAGCTGAAGCACAGAAAAAAGTGATATATGCATATCTGGAATCGCGAGAAGAATGATATAATCTTAATTCTGACAACTGCTGCCAATTAACATATAATATATTTTAAAAATAGCTTTTAAACATAAGGGAAACGTCACGGAAAAGTATATTTGGAAAGCCGATTCATTGAAAAATCGTTCGACATTATTTATTATGCATGTTGCGGTAAAAAGATACCACTTACTTCTTATCGATAAGTTCTATAAACATTTAGTACAATTAAAATGTAAAAAAAACATAGAAAATACATCATTAACGTTATGTGCCAATATTTCGTTTAAATATTTATGAATGTAACACTGTCTGAGAGCAAACATTTATGATATCACCAAGGTAGCCTGTACGTCTCTGATCTTACCACATGCCGGAACCAACAAAGGATTTATTGAACAGTCACATAAATAATATTAAATTCAATTCAGATTTTACGATTACTTCTAATAATAATTTGTACACCAAATATTCTGTATTCGAAAGCACAAAATCGTAATTTATATCATTGAATTGCACATTAAAAAAATAAGCAAAATCCAGTTATAATCGTTGCATAGTACTTTTAGTGTTTATTGAGAAAATTTGACCTTATTCGTAGTTTTGTGTCATTAGACCCTGTTTAAAGCATATCATAGTTTTTTGTTAATGTTTGATAAAATCGAAATTGATATAAGAACTTTTTTATCTGTTTTACGGATAAGAAATTTTTGGTGCATATGATTTAGAGACCTTGATAAAGTACACCCCATTTTGTAAATAACGTCTTGGAGTCAAGCAACAACCATCTAATTTAGCAGTCTTGACAGCTTAAGATGTTTCTCCTATTTAATTTATGCAAAGAACGGGCAATTAAATTTCGGCTTAAAATAAACAATATGCCGACATGCCCTTTTCACTATTTTTATACATACCAGTTTGATGGCATTAACAGAAAAAAATTCGTCCATCTTATGTCATCTCAATATAAAAATGTAATAAGATTAGCAAATTTTTTAAGGATGCTTTCAACATTTTCAATTTGCGATCAATTGTTCTTCACACTAAAGGAGAAACATGTCCTTTGTAATCTACCTTTGTACTTTTGTATTATATATTGAATATGTTTTCTTTACTCTGTGTAATTTGTAATTTGTCTTTGCCAAATCTTTAATATTGTAAATGGCCAAAAGGCAATAATTTGCCGATTTGCCAATAAATTTGAAACTTAAAACTTAAATATATTTCATGATGGGTGTTACAGTAACCTTTATTAAACACTAAAGTCCTGCTCGACATTTAATTGTGATGTCCCTCTTTCCAAGTCACGTATGATAACGCTTCATTAGTTATAGAGTTGGAATAATTGATTGCACAAAAGGACTTTAAATTTGTCCAAAATCGAATCTAAATCCCTATCTTACATGTTAAATAAACATTTTATTTAAGCGTTTCATAATTTTGTTTTTGCATGACATATTATGCCTGGCTTGTGAACATTTGAAACCATCATTTATGTTGAACACGCAACTTTAAAATGCAGATTTATTATGAATTGCACATCTCGACAATTTGGTTATATCAAAAGCACAAGGTAAACAGACAGTTTTGCTAAATCAATTTGGTAAATACAATCTATTCAATTTACATGTAATAAACAGTTAATGAAGTCAAAAGAAGAAACGGTTTTCAAATGGATTTGAAAGAAATAAAATCCCTCGAAGGACATATCTTATTACAGAGTATGAAAATATGGTTAATCAATAATTCTACAGTTATATTAAACCTTAATTGATTTTGTTGAAATAAAATAGATGAATAGGGAACTAATGTTTGAAAGCTACCGAACACGACAAATATGAATATATCGCAGACTCGCGGCCGGTCCTGACTTTCTTTTTGGTAGCCTCAAGATAATTAGCCAACAATAGATCTGTGCAACCAAAAAACGAAGATGAGTGACAAGTGCAAATTGGGACCATAATTTGACATTTTGAAAATACGCAATAATTTGACAGTATTAATTGCATCACCTCTAGGGATTAAATGTGACACGTTTCGGCACCTTGCCAATTCTTGGACATTGTATATCAAACAATTTGAAACAAAACGAATAGATTCATTTTTATTAAAATATTTATTTTTATCCGAGTACTCGAGTTGTAGATTTAGTATTCGATACTCGGACGATCGATCGAGTACTCGGTTACTCGGGTACTCATTAACAATACTTAAATTAATCAAGTAAGCTTGGTATCTTCACAGGTTTAAAATTACCACGTCTAAATGGGCGATTATGTACCCATACAAAGTCACTGTTAAGTCAAATATTTATTGGCATTTAACAACACAACTGTTCATAGTAAGCGATATACAAGAATATGAAATCATATTGTAACATGTTTATGATTGTGGCGCGTCACGGGGATATGTACCTTCGGCTTCGGACATTTGAGTCAACCCTTGAAATTACATCATAAAGTTGAGAAGACGACATTAATTATTTTTGCATTTCGTGGTAAAGATATATTGTCAAAATGTGGCACTAAACCACTTTTATTAGGTATAAGAAAATAATCGATAATAATCTTTCCATATATAGAAAAAGCTAAAATGCCCAAATCTATAACCGTAGAAAGTTTCCCCGTGACGTGCGTCATTAACCAAGAACTTACCCGACGCTTCGGACTGCAGAATCAAGACGGCAATCACGACACAATAAACTATAATTGTCTTCTGATGTTGACACATTTTGCACCTGAAATGAATACACAGTTTTAAATTCATATTAAACTGAGCCCTTGAGTTAGAAATTTAGAAAGTGAGGGAATGATTGGGTGAGTTGATGTTAGGGTGAAAGAATACCAATCAATCAGGGTCATATCAAAAGATCACACTACAACTACGCCTCGTAAAAGTACTATTACAATGTAGCGGGTGAATTTCTGGTCCTTTATTTTATTAATAAATCGGGAGCGCTTTAAAAACACTTTTTTAAATAATGTGTAAAAAGGATCAAAACACGAATGTTTTAATTCTTCCTTAAGTAGTAATTATATGTAACTGTTCAGTGGTGTTCTCAAATTTTCGGACACATGCCCTTTTTCACTAATATACTTAAAGAAATTAGAAACGCAACTTGTTTCAACACGAAATATATTTCGTGTTTAAAGATGATGCGTTTCTAATTTAATAAATATATAAAAAAAAAACAAACGGAATTATAAGTAAACAATCATCTGTATGTTCTTAACGTTGTGTTTTTATTCTTGAAAAACAACAACAACACATGTGTTGTTAATAATGAAAACAAGAGTAAAACTTTAAATAGAATTAAAATACATGTTTCAGGGATATGTCTTTTCGAACACAAGTTCAGACATAACGACATTGTTTCGATTATTTGCAATTAAACTATACTTTCATCAATTTATCACAAATATGAATGAAACCAAAACAATACACATGTGTATTTAAATCTGATAATCAGATTTTAAATCCAATTAAATCACTTACGTAATTTAGAAAGCACGTCGCGCCGTTATGAAACCATTTTAGAACTGATTAACATTTTCAGAAAAAATACAAATCGGTGGCTTTCAGAGCTCCGTCTTCCTTATATGTATAAAAGTCATATTTAAGGAAGGGGCATATCTAACTCTACCAATTTGACCGTTAAAGCCTAACAAAAACAGTTTAAATTAGCTACGAGAAAAGCCTAACAAAAACAGTTTAAATTAGTTGCGAGATAACGTTTAGTTTTACTTATTTAGAATTTGAAACAATAACTAGGATCATGATCGGGAAGACGCTACTAGTGTTGCCACTCTCAAGGCTTTTTCCGGTTTTCTGCAAATTTCCTGACTTCCGCCTACTGAAACAGTTTCAAACTTTGACCAACTAAACAATAGAATGTATGGTTAAAAAAAGAAACTTTCAAATTCAGAGTAAATTAAATTTTTTGTGACGCGAATGGAAGGTAAAACAGCCTTAAACAAATTTGGCTATTGGCTATTATGCGATTTTGTTCGGTTGCCTCTTTTCTTTCTATCAGATATTGAGTTTTTATTTTTTGCAGCAGAAAAAGATCATTTAGTACCCGCCCCTAGTATCTTCTTGTGTTTTATATGCTTGTGAGCTTTTGCATGCAACATTGTTGAGCTGATGTGTGGGTTGGAGTTATTTCACTTGTGCGTTGATATGAGAACCTGTTTGGGGCAAGTGTGAGGTTGGTACACCCTAGAACCTGGTTAAACCCCCAGTGGCAATTTCTTTTGCCACTGACGTTTCAAGGCGGTAACCCCAAGGTTCTCATTTTCGTTTATTGTTTGTGGCGTCTTATTTGAATTGACATACTTTTAACAAATATGCTCTTTTCCGCTCTTCTTTTTCGCCGTGTGTGGAGGCTGTGTTTTGTGAGTGTGGCGATTGCTGATATGCATATTTCACTTTTTCTGATAAAACTGAAATTTAACTGAAATTGCAAGAATGTACCAGTGTTACTTTTCCTTTGCGAACGGTTTCAATTTCATCAATGTTAAAGCAAATGTAAAAGTGGTAACTTTCTATTGACGGTCAGTATTATTATCGTTGATGACCCTTTTGCGCAAAAGAAAACTTGTCTATAACAGAAATCCGTTTTCGTTTCTTTCCGTTAGATCTCTTCGACATAGTCGAATATTATATTGTTTTTAATTTTGCATTTCTAATGTAATACATAACCTGATCTGGGATTTTAATTTGGAATTGTATTAATCAAATAAAAAATACCGCAGTTCCATGTTCGCTGCAATATACATACCATCGTTTGAGATGTATTTAAAATAAGTTGGTATATTGTCGTTAATATTGAATTGCACTCAATTTGGGGCTAGGCGGCATGGGCAGTAATATGCATTTCTATTACTGTCCATGAACAGGCTCAATCAAACCGAGCCTGCAATATTTTCAAATTTGTCATGTTCAGTGGCCTTCAAAGTTCCCTTTCCTCTATTTTTAAAGCTTACCGTAAAACGTCTTAACATTCGCAATGAACCTGTGTCGTTAAATAGTAAATTAACTTCCATAGCAAGCGACTCTGATCCTTAGGAATAACCTTCAATCAGTGACAAGACACATTATGGCATTAAATTAAGTCAAACTGTCGTTATTTTAGCGAAATATAAATAATTCCAGAGGATCGCAATATTTCCAATTGGTATAATGGTGACAGAAATGGAACAAAATACCGGAATAACATAAGTTGTCTGTGTTTGTTTGCATTTAACTTGTCTTCGCGTCCGCGTGTGCTTTAAACATTTATTGATACGAGTTTTGGAAGGACCCTTTTCCAATTTAATCGATCGCTTCCTTGTCGGTTTTGTAGCCGGATTTTTCCAGTTTCAATGGTATGTATTTCTTTATAAGTCTATAAAAACGGTTACTTAAGACTACCCAATTGTTTTAACAATTAGGTATTGATGAATTTGGTATTTGTGAACAAAGCAAATAACTTGACAAAAGTCAGTTTAATTGCGAAGACAATACCAACCATGTCATCTTGACAATATATTTTAAATATCTCATTTAACAGTATCCTCGGTGTTCTTCTGACATCATGAAACCGCGCGTTCAGCCTGATTAAAGGACTGTTATATCACGATTTACTCAGATGATGGACTTTTTGCCATTGCTGGTTTCAACTGCCTATTCACAGTTCAGGGAGGAATGCATCAATGTCTAACTTGTAGTTGTTAATAAGTGTACTACTATAAAATGCAAATACGTGACTGAAAAGGGAGAATTTCGCCAAAATTCTAAATCAGTACCATTTCATCAAGTTAAGTTAATTTTGTTAGTAACGCTTTAACTACTTCGGCTTGAAATAAATTTATTCATGTACGTGCGTGTGTTAATCATATTACAAACCAGCTGGGCGCACGGTTTTTTGAGATCCATAGTACGATTACTAGGTCAAATCAAAGATATTTTACACATTAAATGACACAATTGTTATCATATTCTCATTAATGTCGGTACCAAAGTGTACATTTATGAACTCCATTAATAACATTTTTTAAATCAAAAACCTCATTTCTACAGTGATCTACCAGATTTTAACACGGATTTAATACCATCTTAATATATAGTCGTTTTGAAAATTAAGTTTACAGTTTCCAACATAGCACTCATATAAATCTGGGTAGTAAAATTACTAAATAAATATGGTCCGTTATGTTTTCATAGATAGATTATTAATAATCTATATCTATCTATAGATGATCCGTAATGTCCATAAATCTGATCCGTTGTGCCTTATAGATGGTCCGTTATATAAAAAAATATGCTCAGTTTTGTCTTTATTGATGGTCCCAGTTGTGTTCCTAAATCTGGTCCGTTTTTCTGGTCCGTAAAATGCACGGTCCGTAATGTCTTTAATTCGTTGATAGCAATTTGATGCCAATTAATCTGGTTACTGCCTGTTGATATGGTGTTATGTAGTTTTAAGCCGACCATTTTCTTTTTGTTTATCATAAACAGAGCATAGACACGTCTTTAAATTCCATTTACGTTTATTGGTTGTTTTTCTCAAATTTTCTGGGAATTACAAGGATGAGCAATATGCTTAGTTGATGATAATTTTGAATAGTATTCAAAAATAGATATGGACAGCAAGCTAAACATCTCAACAGAGACCTTTAGGCGTGGTTTGCAACAGTCGTTTATTAATGTATAACGACTGATAAAGCGTCAATACTAGATGGTCGGGTGAAACCTGGGTTCCGGGTTTTATCACCAAACAAATATCTTTGCGATATTTAATTTTCTTTGAGTAATTTACAAAAGTAATGGCCGCCTCCTGTGAGAATATTGTGGAGCGCAATTCAAATTTAGAAAATGGCATCAATTCTAGAATTGATGCTGCATGATAAGGTTTCTCCAACAGATCTAGTACAGTGGCTTACTAAAAAGAACACAGTAAGTTGACTATCTCCGCCCTTCCCAGGGTATGATAGAAAGACTTTTTTCTGAACGATTGAAATTCAATAAATTATTTCTACCAGACCTGGATTTACTGTAATCAGGGGTTCCATTTGACCCGGAAGCTCGGGTTTTTACCCAGGAGATTTATAAAATACACCAAATTGACTCGTCGTAAATCTGGAGCATGCGTCATCATGACCCTGGGCGAATTCGACCTGTGCCTCAATCAAATCAAAAATAACATCGAAATCCGGCCTAACGCAATCACAACTGGCCAATCCAAACAGGTCTAGGAAATCACTGAATTTATAAATAATTTGTAAATCCACAAATCATTTGTGCATGTACACACTGCATGATTTGTAAATATACAAAATATGTAAATATTTGTATGAAAATATCTGTGTTGCGCAGAGTAAGAAAAAAAATCCGCATTCCGTTTCCGCCGATTACGTGTTTGTTTTCATCCGAGTTTCACATATCAACAGCATTTTCACGAAGAATTGGCCTTACAGGTGAGATTTATGCACAGACTATTTTGCACTGACATCTTTAGTGTAAAAAATAACATAATACAGATAGTTATAACAATTCAAACCACACTGAACCTGGAAAATTAGATTTTTTGTTGTTGTACAGTTCTTTCACTTCATTGTCATCGCCATTTTGTAGACTGGTTACAGAAAAGATTCAGAGTCAGAGAGATGCTTATTAACGTATATCTATATATATATCTATACCTGGTAAACGCCGATTTATCAATAATCAGTCTCGCTTACTGAAACGTTGCAACACACCTGTGGTTAAAAAGTTAATTGATGTGTGAACAAATTATCGATAATTCACGCTTGCCTGTATGATGATGGGACAATCATAGAAACATGAAAGGTTAATTGGGTTAATCAAATTTGTCGAGAAATGAAAGGATTATCGGTGAGTTAAATCATCAAATGTTTTCAGATATCAGCATGAATGGTAAATAGATCTTTTGTCTTTGAGATCGTAATTGTACAAATTTATAGAAGCTGTGTCATGTTGTAACTTAATTTTGAAGTATTTTAATATTCCTCGGTAATCTCGATTAATGTATTGTGAAAAATGGTTCAGACCAGCTTATTTCAATTCATGTTTAGCGGTTGAAAGCGATCCTTTGAGGATTCGAATGTTGACGCAAAATTTGATTTCGAAAGTTTGCCCAGTACAGTCTTTGCGAAAGGGATGAAAACTTGCCAGTCATCTGCAGGGCTTTTCATCAGTAAATTGGGAAAAGGCCCTGGCCTTTCCAATTGGGAAATTTATGCACAATAATTGTTTATTTTGGGAAAACAAAATTAATTGAAAGATGGGTTCTAGTTCATAAAATTGAATAGTAATAGGTATTTTTAACTTAAATCTAATTTTTCAAGCACTTCATAATCAGACTTCAGTTTTCAAACATCTATCAAAGGAGTTTTATCATTTTTTGGACATCTTACCTAGCATTTTGGGAAGAGTTTCTGCCGCAGTTGGGAAAAAATACTTTATTTTTGGATTGGGAAGAGGCCTTTTATAGGCCTCTGTTATATATGGATGAAAAGCCCTGATCTGGTCTGGTGAAAAAAAGTTCTGCCAGACCCAAAAAGAATTTGCCAGACCGAAACAAAAATCAATTATATTCTTCGTAAAACTATCTTATTGTACTATATTTATGCTACACATACATTGGAGCCAATTAAATAGCTCTATTTTCACTTTTACCCCCACACATGTTACAAAACAGCAATACAGATTATTAAATCTATTTTTTATTCTTGAAAAAATGACAAAAATAAAATTAATATGGCAATGTCTTTTTCTGCCAGATGATATAAATTTGCCTTCAATGGCACTCCCACTTATGTCCACTGAAACTTGTCTAGCAGTCTGCATCTGTTGCTGTAACTTGGCATCTTCAACAGCCTTCTTTTGGTCTAAAAAAAATATAAAAATTAAAAAAACAGCTCTAAATATATTGGAAGCCTTACTTTTCAGACACAAATTACAGTATACCTACATTGATTCTGTTATGGATCAATAATACACAAATGCCATTAAGTAAATAAATATAGATATAAGTAAATTATCAAGATCAAACAATCATACTTCTTTTTGTTTTGTTGTCAGATGCATGTTACGTATATCGCGGTGTTGCGTAATCAACACACCGTGAAATCTATGGTACATCAGGGAGTACGTTGCATGCTGGACAAATGTTTAAAACAACTTTTTATATAATTTCTTGAGATTTATTTTTATTAAAAAGAAATAATGTACAAACAAACAAAAAATAATGTATAAACAAAGATTTCCAAAGGTGTCGGTACTTTGAACTGATCGACAATCTGTTGGTCGGTCAAATTCGGCGATGTTAGTTCGTCGTCATCCGTCGTTAACAAGCTTGATACGGTATGTCGATGAGCAGGTAATGACAAAACAACAAACTGTTTTGTCTGTTATGGTTAGCAGCTTTCATTAATTGTAGCTAATTTGCGGTTTGTCTCGTGAACGAAATTCGGTCAGTACTGTATCAGCTTGGTGTTTTTCCCACCCATTGTTTGTCACTAAGGGGGTTTCAAAAACATTTTTGTATAAAAAAGCTTCCATTCATTTTTGTACGTTTGATGTTGTATCTGTCGATAAACTTGTATATTGCCTATTAAATCCCTGCATACAAAATGTAATAAACAACCTTCGTTGGTAATGACGTAATACGACACGAAAAAAGCGTGCGTTTCGTGAATTGGTGACCAAAGTTTATTTGATCATACGGTCTTTTTTACCACCCACGAAGAATGAACAAACATACACATGTACAAATGTACAAAAATTGAGATCCACCGACCGAGCGCGATAAATTGGATATCCCGATATAAAGGATCGGGATATAACAGAGCTGCAGTGCAATTATAATGGAAATATTGTTTGCACCAAGATTTTTCGTACTTAAAAGCCGGAAAAAAAATGCCAGTCGGCTAGACAGACGACTTATAAAACTGACGGACCGAAGCAAATTTTGTCGGACATGACCGGTGGTCCGGTGCCTTTCGCCAAGACTGCCGGTACACCCATAAAAAGAAATAAAACACATGATTTGACTGAATTTTTCTCGAGTGCTTCTAAAAAAGTTGTGAGAAAGTTTAACTCAAATTGGCTAACAGAATTTGATTGCCTCGCGCATGAACCAAACAGTGATGGAATCATGGCAATGTTCTGTACATTGTGTAGAAATGGTAAAAAGAAAAACACATTTGCAGCTAGTGGCTACACAAACTTTCAACACAGTGCTCTTGACAGGCATGCTAAAGCATACCCCGAACATTATTTTTTTAGTTGTTGTACCAGAGTGATGTGATTCTTGTCAGTTGTCAGTCCGTAATGTGTGATGTTATTTTATTTTGCCCATTGTTCATTTTGTTATTTGTCATATTGTCCAACAATATATATGAAGGCTGGTAAACATTCTATGAGTAAAGATTGTGTAAAATTGATTTTAACAGTATTGTTTTGGGGTATGTGATTTAAGCACATATAAATAGGGAAAGCTTTGCAGCAGTCGGTTTCGCACAGCATTGTTTAACGCATACACGACCCCTGAAAATTTGATGATGACCCCTGAAAATTTTAAAATGACCCTTGAAAATTTTGGCCCAAGGGTCATTGACCCTTGGCTTTCAGAGCCAAATGGAACCCCTGTGTAATGTTATAACCAACTTAGTATTGTTCTACAAATCATATAGGTAATCGGCATGAAAAGATTGCATATTGCAAATTGACCTCTTAAAATTATTATCTGCACAGCTATAGTGGGACACCTGCAGTTTACCGGTATGTAAAATTTGTTGTTGTTGCCCCATAACCCTGTCTGCATTTTAATTCATTTATTCATTCAACAGTTAGTTCAGATTTTAGGAAAAAATCTTGTTACTGAGTATAATTTAGAGGTGTACAATTCCACTCAACCGCTCGCTATGGCGATTAAATGATCTGTTGGGTCAGATGAAGCAGCAGAAACACTCGACTGACTGGGTACAGTACACAGTGTACACACAGTGAGGATTAATTTTTTTCCGCTCATCCCCGCGATTTTTTTCATCGCAGACTGAGTAATTTTCGTCCCCGCAATACGCAGACTTCCACTCGTGTAAATTCATCACTGTGATAAGCAGATGCCTCTAGGCAATCATTTACCGCCATGATGTCGCGGAGGATCCGCTGAGGTAAATTGCGCGAATGTGGTTGCATTTTTACGAACAACAAAGTAAAATAATTATTATTTACCGAACGCTAACATATTCCATCATTTAAAATATATCCTAATCTTTAATTTATTGCTTTTATCAGATTTCAGTAATTATTGCATCGCACAAGCTAAAAATGACACGCGCACACTACCAGGTAGATCAAACATTTTTATAGTAAAGCCGAAATAAACACAGATGGTTGTTTGAGCCGACGTCGTCTTTTGAAGTCAAATATTTTAGATCAAACGTTTTTATAGCAAAGCCGAAATAAACACATATGGAGGTTTCGAGCTGACAACGTCTTTTGAAGTCACGTTTGATGTTCGGCGGTATTCATTTTTTTGCCTCCGTACCAAATACACAGCATGGACATGTTTTTTGTAAGGGATACATGCCGCTTGCAGTTTTTATAAGTTAACGGCTGTTTTTCAAATTATGTGGTTGATAAATGTAATAAAGATAAATGGAATAAAATGCGGATTTCGTAAGAACCGACATCACCATCAAGGTAATTATTTTAACTTATTTAAATCATGCAAACTGGCTTTTACATGTACCAGTGTTTTACGTTTAATTGAAAAAGTGGAGTCCACAAGTCAATTGCGTTTTATTTAATTACACGTTATATCAGATTGAGTACTTCAAGAAAAATGTTTATTGGTAAAATCACAGCGACGTAATGTGTGAAAAACTCTGAAAGCCAGATGACATGTTTAAGATTCCCTTGGTAAAATCAGTGTCACCCTTAATTGGCAGCTTGGTCTCACCTGCCAAAGAGGGTATGTCACTTGACTAAGGTGTGAAAACTGAAAGCATGATGCCATGTTTGAGATTCTTGTGGAATGTTTGACAAGATATTGAGATGACACGGTCAGCTCAAATTTTATTTAAAACTCGCACATTTTGGTCAGAAGTCATTCCCGCGTAATTTCATGTAAATAAGAAATTTAAATAAATCGGTGCATGAATGTGCATCCGCGTTGGTTCGCGGAACGTCACCGGGAATCCCCCGCGATGTCGCGCTGATAAATTTTTATTACCCCATGCAAAGCTGTGTCCGAGCTGATGCGCGGACAAAATGATAATCCTGGTGGAATCGCGATGACCTCCAAGAGCTTGGCAGCAGTGATTTTCCCCCCAAACGAAATACCGTCAGCGGTGGTAGCGCGGAATCTGTTGAATCCGCGCTGTGTGTACTGTATTTTCAGCAGTGCACTGTAACACTCACTGCTGCACATCTGTTTTCTTTGAAAAATGCAATATTACACTTTGTTTACAAAATACAATTCAATGTTCCGATATTTTCTAAAATGTTTCTGATGCAAAGGTAACAGCGATTAATTTTTTTCCTCACTGGGTTTCCTAAATCAGAATGAGACTGCAAATTCACATATTTTTCCATATGTCAAAAAGACAAAAAAAATTACTATAACTATGTAGAAGACACTTGGAAATATTTTTACAAATGTAAGGGCAAGTGTACTTTTTCAATCACTTGACCTGCAGGGCGAATGGGTCCAACAAAAAACTGTACACCTCTATAATTAGTAAATTTTGCATTAAAATTCCAGCATTGGATCATTTTTATGACAAGTCCAAGCTTACATCAAATAAAATGCTATACAATTTCTTTTGCTATTGTTAATGTCTATCCTTTAAAAACAAGTTCATTTAAAACAAGTTTTTCCCAATACGCTAAAAAAATTACTATCATGGACAACCTCCGCTTACTGAAATACAACTTTTGTTGGAAAAACAAGATGTGATTGCTGGTTATGACACTGTGTTTACTAAGATTTTGTCACAATAATTTCATGTTGGCTGTAATCATCTCATTTCAGGGTGTTGAAATTGACCACTTAAAGGAGTTAGAAAATGTGCGATCTGAGTTTATTCCATTTTTCCTCAACTACCTTCGTGACCACACAATTCACCTTCTTCAAACATCCAAATCTGCCACGCCCTCTCCTGCAAAGACACCTTCCTTGAAAAAACTGCAAAAATCAGTGAAGAAAACCAGAGAAAATGGAGGAAAGCGTCTGCAGTTATTTGGAGCCAGTCCTGCAGGAGACATTGATGACCTAAGAAATCTTCCTACATCTGTGTTCTCACCTAATACATCTCTTGAATCTCCAGGAATTGTACAGGTCAATCAAAGAGCTGATAGGAATCATGGGAAAGGAAACTTCAGGGGAGGTAACTATGCTAGTCAAACGTGTTCACCTCAGTGTGGCAGTCAAAAGTCACCATATAATCAACAAACACCAGAACAGAGGTCAAAGCAGAAACTGAAATTGGGTGAGTTTATGACCACACCTGATCAAAACAATTCTGGTAACACATGGAAGCGCAAATCTCCTCATTCCACTGGTAAGAAAGAATACCAGTTAGAAATTTCACCCACTCCATCATACAGCCATGGTAAGAAATCTGGAGGAAAGAAGAGACATAGTTATAGCCCACTTGTGCAAAATGCAACACCTATACATATACCAGAAAAACAGGAAGCACCTGTGTTTAGCTTGACAAGCACAAATGACTTCCCTCCCATGGGTCAGAACTCTTCCGTGAAGGAAAGCAAAAAGAATCTCAATCGCAGATCTTCAGATTCAAATATCCAGTCATACCAAAGCTGTGATACAAACATTTCTAGAGTGATAAATTTTTCAAATACTGAATCCTGTGCTTTAGCTAAATTACCAAAAAATAGATTAGAAGATGTCAAAAGGTTATCTCCAGCCACTGTTACATCACCTGGACCAAGGAGAATAACTCCGACTGTTGTCAAGACAGATAACTCTGTGATGCAGAATTCAGCTTTTCTGGTGCCGATTGAAGAACATGACAGCAATGAAAAGAACAAGCTTGACTTTAATGATAACGCTCACTGTGTGAGTGAAAACACTGGTGGTCATCTGTCCAAAGAAGAAAGAGAACTTCTTAAGTATGTTTACTCATGTATATATGTCAGTTTTAATATTTAGTACCTGGTAATTTATGATTTAGTAAACAGACCCTTTTTAACTTTTAAGCAAATTTTTTTTGTGAAACCTGCAGACCTGGCAATAATATTAACCCTTAATGGGATTTGGCTGTTGGATGAGTGATGAGTGTAGATCCAGATTAGCCATCTGTTAGCTTACATGTATTTATTAATAACATTATTTTTTACCAACAACTGACCAATGTAGAACCAGATCAGATGACATGGATGTGCCAGCTGATCTGGAAATACACTGCTTGCATGTGCAATAAAAACACATATATTTGGAGTAAAGGGCCAAATAATATTTTTTCTGGAGAGAAATTTTAACACAGATACCATGAAATACAGGAAAAGAAAACTACATAAATTTTAATGATTTTATCGTTATTTTAGCAGTTGGCACAATCTTTATCTCAATTTTAGCTGACATCAATTATTTTAGTCAAGTGATTACATAAAATAAAAATTATACAAAATAGAAAGTTACAGTTGTCAAAATACTCTTCAAAACACCTTTCCTTTTTTAATAGAATCATTTTAGCAATACATAAATATTTGGCAACATTACACTTGTATTTTAAATTGTAGGGAAGAGAGGGCTAAATGCCAGTTTGAAAGTCAATTTTCTTCATCAGAGAGCGGTGCTGTATTGTTGCCAACACCAATAAAACAAGCCTTAGAACGAGGCTCCAGCGTTGTAGATATAGTAGAAGCGTGTCTTTCAGAGGTCTCCCAGGAAGACAAACTGGATTTACTGATAGCTTTGTATTCTAGATGTCTTGATAGTAAGTTTGTTCCTTAATCATAATTAGTATATACAGAATATTTCTCAGTTTAAGTGAAATCTTTTACAGTTATTATATTTGGTTATTTTGGTTACATCATTAAGATGAAATCTGAACTGAAACAAGCGATCTGAACTGAAACAGGCAAATTGTCTTTTTATTTCATGTTAGAATATTATTATGACACAGGTGTTCAGACAGGTGTTGATTGCTCTTAAATAAATTATAAAGATGTTTTAGGAAGGGATTGGAAAATGCTGAAGATGGAATTTATACATGTAGCTATTGGTCTCTTATATTTTCTACTGTTATTAATTATGCCCCCGCCATGTAATGGCGGAAGGGCATATAGTGTTCACCCTGGCTGTGTGTGGGTGTGTCAGTGTGTCAGTGTGTCAGTGTGTGTGTATGTTCGAAAATCGTGTCCGCTCTGTAACTTTGTTATTTCTTATTGGATTTTAAAATAACTTGGTATGAATGTTCACCATATCAAGACGGTGTGTCGCGTACAATACCCTTGCCCGTAGGTCCAAGGTCAAGGTCACTGTTACTAAAAATAGAATTTTCTTGTCCGGGCTGTAACTTCCTTATGAATAGAGGGATTTCAAAATAACTTGGCACAAATGTTCACCATGACAAGGCGGTGTGTCGCGTACAACACCCATGCCTGTAGGTCCAAGGTCAAGGTCACTGTTACTAAAAATAGAATTTTGTTGGAAAAATCTTGTCCGCTCTGTAACTTTGTTATTTCTTATTGGATTTTAAAATAACTTGGTATGAATGTTCACCATATCAAGACGGTGTGTCGCGTACAATACCCTTGCCCGTAGGTCCAAGGTCAAGGTCACTGTTACTAAAAATAGAATTTTCTTGTCCGGGCTGTAACTTCCTTATGAATAGAGGGATTTCAAAATAACTTGGCACAAATGTTCACCATGACAAGGCGGTGTGTCGCGTACAACACCCATGCCTGTAGGTCCAAGGTCAAGGTCACTGTTACTAAAAATAGAATTTTGTTGGAAAAATCTTGTCCGCTCTGTAACTTTGTTATTTCTTAATGGATTTTAAAATAACTTGGTATGATTGTTCACCATATCAAGACGGTGTGTCGCGTACAATACCCATGCCCGTAGGTCCAAGGTCAAGGTCACTGTTATTACAAATAGAATTTTCTTGTCCGGGCTGTAACTTCCTTATAAATAAAGGGATTTCAAAATAACTTGGCACAAATGTTCACCATGACAAGGCGGTGTGTCGCGTACAACACCCATGCCTGTAGGTCCAAGGTCAAGGTCACTGTTAATAAAAATAGAATTTTGTTGGAAAAATCTTGTCCGCTCTGTAACTTTGTTATTTCTTAATGGATTTTAAAATAACTTGGTATGATTGTTCACCATATCAAGACGGTGTGTCGCGTACAATACCCATGCCCGTAGGTCCAAGGTCAAGGTCACTGTTATTAAAAATAGAATTTTCTTGTCCGGGCTGTAACTTCCTTATAAATAAAGGGATTTCAAAATAACTTGGCACAAATGTTCACCATGACAAGGCGGTTTGTCGCGTACAACACCCATGCCTGTAGGTCCAAGGTCAAGGTCACTGTTAATAAAAATAGAATTTTGTTGGAAAAATCTTGTCCGCTCTGTAACTTTGTTATTTCTTAATGGATTTTAAAATAACTTGGTATAAATATTCACCATATCAAGACGGTGTGTTGCGTACAATACCCATGCCTATAGGTCCAAGGTCAAGGTCACTGTTACTAAAAATAGAATTTTCTTGTCCGGGCTGTAACTTTCTTATGAATGGTGGGATTTCAAAATAACTTGGCACAAATGTTCACCATGACAAGGCGGTGTGTCGCATACAACACCCATGCCTGTAGGTCCAAGGTCAAGGTCACTGTTTCTAAAAATAGAATTTTCTTGTCTGGGCTGTGAGTTTGTTATTACTTATTGGATTTTAAAATAACTTGGTATAAATGTTCACCATGACAAACATGCGTAGCGGGGGCATCCGTGTCCTATGGACACATTTCTAGTTTTCTCATAGAACTTAGTAAACATATTTATTAACAATTTAGCGCGAGTTACAAGTTGATACAAGCAACAGATTTTTGAATGAAATATGCGGCTCAAAATTTGTTTACAAAACTGAAAATGAAAGTACAATGATTATGCAACGATCTGAATCTTACAAGCCTGTCGGGCTAGTAAATTGGGAATTTTAACAAGCCAGAAAGAAAATCTACTAGTTTTTTGCTGTCAGGCTAGCGCTAATTTCGACCACTGTTTAATTTTCCAAGATGTTTGGTTTAATCTGTGGTCACAGCATTCGTGGATCATCTGCAACCTTGTTGGCTGTGTAATTCTTGCATACCAGATCAGGTCATCCGGTGATTTCACCCGTGTAGAATGAGTCACATGAGTGACGTCATATATATTCAAGTTATTGACGTCATTTATAAAAACGGTTAGTGTTAATGTCAATATTTCAGCATAAGGAAAATAAAAAAGTTTGTATACATGCATAGAAATGTTATGAATAATAAAAGGTATGCAAGAAAAAGTATCTTGCATGAGACATTCGGTAAAGATAGAAAAGTCTGTCACCTCGTGTGAACTGTTTTTCCATCTTCACCTCACACTCATGCATGATACTTATAGGTAAACATTGGTGTACATTAGAGATGTTACATTCACCTGCTATGTAATAAGTTTTTATTACTCAATGCACGTTATATTTCACATCCTTTGAAATTGATGCAAGTATTACAATTTTCAGGCAACTTGTTTCCCAATGTGATAGTAGAGCTGTATTTTCTGGTGCAGCTGTTGACAGCAAGAGGTGGAAAGGTGGAAGATACCTTTGCTTATGGAGATGGTAAGATTTTGACAACTTTTATCATTAGAAAAACTTAACCCTTTAAGTGCTAAGCACAGCATTTTGTTATATTTGAGGCCAGTGTAGGCCAAAATCTGGACTTAAGGTTATAAAACTGAGTTTGGAAACCAGTCTCAAATCTCAAGCATCTGATTGGCTGAAATGGCGACCAGCCATTTCAGCCAATCAGATGCTTGAGATTTGAGACTGGTTTCCATGCTCAGTTTTATAACCTTGGGCACTGCTAACCCTATACTCCACAGATACAACAACTTTTGCTTAATTGAACACTATACATGAAGCAAATCATTGCCATCTGATCAGGATCTGCACTTGATGCTTTTTGATTTATTAGGTTTTTTCTGACCATGATGCAGATACTGTAGATCCTGATCAGATGGCACGGTGTTTGGAAAGTGTTAACAGCAACTGTTTCAATCCAAGCACAATTATCTATCATTATGCATTCAAATCAGAATATGCTCTGGTTAAGACCCAGCTTTTTTATGCCCCATAATGTGCCAGGCATATAGAGTTGCACTCGTGTGTACGTCCCCCAAATCTTGCGGCATGAACTCCTAAACTATCAGGCGAATTTCTTTCACACTTTCTTGTTTGTTTCAGATATAATAGAAGAGAACTACTTTTCATCAGTGCACAACACTGTGTACTTTGCTGTCAGTGTTCTAGAACAACAGAAAAGGTAGGTGGATGTGATCTTTATTATAGAGCTACATGTATTAAATGCTAAGAATTCATGTATAAAACATGGGTTTTCTGTTTCTTACACTATACTGAGTGCCAATGAAAATGCAACACTTTACTATTTTACTTTTTGGAATATTTTCGATGTGTGGAAAAGTTTGATAATTTGACAAAAATAAATGTGTTTAAAAATGAATAATAGAAGAAAAGGGAACTGTGAAAGCCACCGAACACGACAAATATGAAAATACTGCAGGCTCGGTTTGATTGATCCTGTTCATTGGCATTAATGGAATCTCATATTTAACGCCCACGCTGCTTAGCCAAGGGTTGAGCACACCTCAATATTTACACCAATAAACAGTACAAAAATGAATTTTGATCCATCCTAAACGCTGGTATGCATATGGGGCTGAACATGGAACCTTCAATGTGGTATTTTCTTATTAATACCATTTTTGTTCAGCGGCATAATTATAGCCCCGGATAAAGAATGGGTTTGCCCTAAAAGAGAAAACAATTTCAGGGCTTTTCATCAGAAAATTGGGAAGAGGCCCTGGCCTTTCCAATTGGGAAATTTATGCGTAAGAAGTGTTTATTTTGGGAAAACAAAATTAATCGCAAAATGGGTTATACTTTTTGAAATTGAATAGTAATAGGTATTTTTAACTTAAATCTAATTTATTATGCACTTTATTTTCCAGACTTCAATTTTCAAACACTCCTCCCAGGAGTTTTAACCATTTTTGGACATCTTACCTAGCATTTTGGGAAGAGTTTCTGCCACAATTGGGAAAAAATACTATATTTTTGGATTGGGAAGAGGCCTTTTATAGGCCTCTGTTATATAAGAATGAAAAGCCTTGAATTTGCCCTAAACAAAATAGAATTTTGACCGGAGATGTCGTTGGGCCAAGCGAGTAATTTTTGATGGTGAACAATGCATTCAACGAGCAATTTCACGTCGAGACATACCTCCTCAGATCATGCATAAAACCTCATGTCGCTGGTTGTCTAAAAGTCTTGGCATTTTCACAAGTTGTATAGAGTAAAACTTAAGAGGGGATTTGTGTAGACGTTGGTAAAGGTTATGAAAGGACTTGTTTTGACGTTATTTATGCATGTCAACCTGCCAAAACAAAACTTTCGTGCATTTGTATGGGGTTACTGAAGGAGAAAAAGTTTAAAAAATCAGTAGACAATAAATGTATCGATGTGTTACTTTTTTATTTTAAAACACATATACCTTTGCCTATATATTTAACTTTTACACACATCAAAAATATTCCAAAAAATAAAGTGTTGCGTTTTGATTGGCACTCAGTATATTTACTACTGATTCATAATGATTCTGCTTTAATGGTAGATATTATTGATTTTAGTGCATGTGTAATGATTTAGTATGAAAAGTGGAAAAATGGTCAAGATAACAAAAAATTAGGCCTACAATAAATTGATTGACCTGAGTTAGGTGCCTCTTAGGTAGAGTGGTGAAAGCTGTTTCTAGATTTCTTGCTTGGTCTTGTACATGAAGATATAGAACATGTTCTTTTTTTTCTTAACTGGAAGTAGCTTTTAGAGGTAGTGTATTTCAAAAAGTGTGTCCAGTGTTGATAAGGGTTTCCCTTGTTTAATAATATATTTTGATAATATCATGTTTTAATTTATCTTCAAATAACCCATGTAAAATGTCAGGTTTAATCTTTGACAGCTTAAGCTAAATTTTAATCCACTTTTTTGCCAATGAAGGTTGATAAAAATGTTGGATAGATGTACATTACGACTTCTGTCAGAGAACCAGAGAGTTGCAGCATTCTCTCCGGGACTACAGACATACATTGAAGAGTGTCATGAAAAAGCTAATTCCCAGGTAAACTGTGCCCAAGATCATAAAACTAAGTTTGGAGATCAGTCTCAAATCTCAAGCATCTGATTGGCTGAAATGGCGACCAGTCGCCATTTCAGCAAATCAGATTCTTGAGATTTGAGACTGATCTCCTGATTTAGTCTTATGATCTTGGGCACTGTTCTTGATGTGTTCTTCACTTAGCCATAGAAGGTGTTATGTTGGAGGGCAGTGATGTGCCACCTATGTTGATTTTTTCCAGTTCTTTTAATTATTCAAAGAAAATGTTACCATACAATGTTTTCTTATCACATAGTGCAAAACAATGTTTTCTTATCACATAGTGCAAACATAAGTCTATTAATAAGATAACAAATTAAATAATGTATTTTTTCTTAAAGTTGAGAAATGAGCTCGTACCGAATTGGGCAAACGATTGACTTTTCCCAGTTCCAAGGACCATTGCATCTTCCAAATTTTCCAATGGAAATCCCTTGACACAGCTTTTTTATTGTTCTTCAGACTGTCATGGATATGTTGTCAATGAATTGCATGTAATACTGTTTCTTTTGACCAGCAAGTGTGTTGCCAATCAAACCTAATGGTTGCAAATTTGATAATGGAGGCCTGTCCTAAAATTCTTAAGATTGAGATTGGTCAGTTGTGAAACTGCACTTCATCAGTTCTGAAACAGTGCTTGGTCAGTTCTAAAACTGTGCTTGGTCAGTTCTGAAACAGTGCTTGGTCAGTTCTAAAACTGTGCTTGGTCAGTTCTGAAACAGTGCTTCATTTCACCCAGTCATATTGCTTAAACCTGAGACTGGTTTCCAATCTTTATTGCATAACCCAGTAAACCAGACTGTAGAATTTGTCTTCAGTGAAACGGTATTGATTCATACCTTGACTCAGTATTATTTTCCTTGTTTATTGCAGAGAGGTCCTACATTCCCCAGATCCCCTATAGGAAGTGTGTCTTTTCAAGCTGATACTGACAACAGAAACAACTTTCCCAATGACAAGTCATTCCATCTGTTCAAAAGACAAAGGTAGAGTACATTGTTATGAAGTATTGGTGAAGGAACTCTTTCATGTAAGCCTGACATTAACTCTTTCCTCCATATATATACACCTTTGTTGGGTGGGCGACCAGTGTAGATCCAGATCTGCTTCCACATCCGAGCAGTCTGTTCACTTTAAGATTTATTTACTTATCTCTAACCAAGGGGCAACCAGTGCAGACCTAGATCTACACTGGTTGCACATGTGTTAAAATGTGTATAAAAGGGTAAAGGGTTATAAAGCTAGTTTTAAGAGCCCAACACCTTTTCATTCAAGTTAAGTAGAATATGACTGTGTTGTGAAATCATTTTAAACACTATAAGGCTTATTATTTATTTATTTATTTATTTATTTTAACACTTTATTTAAATAATAAAAATAATTTGGAAGCTTGCCATGCTTTGAAGAATTCATGGAGGTTTGACTTTGGTCTTCCAAAATCATTATTCCTAATAGCAAGAAACCAGTCGTAAACTCCAGTACATAAATGTTATTTTAATCCATTTAGGCACATAATTTGAATTTAATATTTGTAATGCCTCAAAAAGGACTGCCTGAACTATTATTTTCTAGCCAGCTTGCTGGAGAGGAGAATTCTTCAGTTGTACGTAACTGCATCTGAAATAATTTCGAGAGGGCACTCAGGGTCATTCCACAGCAAACAAACACTGTATTATCCGAATAATCATGTCAATGTTAAGTTCCATAACCAACATAACATTTTGTATTATCCTAAAAGTCATGTCAATGTAAAATACCATAAATTTTAAATCATTTTCTGGTTGCATCCTTATTTGTTCTTACCAGAGACGGGTTTTACGAGTTGATTCGAGAATGGGAGGCAAGCCGCATGAACCCTAACTACAACATGGCTGAGATGTTTGGACCAAGAGTTAGGGCCCTTGTCAACAGTAAAACAGAGTTGGCAAACCTTATACACTTTGCTAGACTCTTCCAATCTCAGTTGATTGCAGTAAGTAACACTAATCATGCTAATCAGGTTCCAACATCTGAGCAGAGTGGCTAAAATTGCTTGCTAATAGGCAGGCTTGATCATAGACTTTGTTGCAGGCAGTGTTGCTTCTGCAGACTTGTTTAGTTCCTAACTTTCTTGCTGCAGGCTTTTTCTGTTCCAAATTTTGCTGTTGCAGGCTTGTTACATGTAGTTCCCTGTTTTGATATTTTTCTGAGACTGTTTGATCAAATGATAGTGTCTCTAGCTGGGAGCGAACCCGCACCGTCACGGCGACAGCGCCTAGCCATACAATTCCTGCGACGTAACCAACTGAGCTAACCGGGACAACGCAAAAACGTTGATCGGATAGCCCTGATATGCGTAACAATCACTGCATGACATCGGTAACGGGTTAATTTACTGATAACAGTACTGACTATATGTACGGGGAGACTTTTTACGGCCGCCACACTGCAAGGTCATCATTCCTCAAGCTCTTGAATCCAGATATTGTAATATTTATTTCACATATAAATATTATGAAGAGTTAACTTGGCTGGCATCACGTTTTTGCAACATCAATCTTTCCTCTGGAAAATAATTACCTGATGTCGAAGCTTGGTCAGATAGTGCATTTAGTGAATTATTTAAATGGTGAATTCAAGATTAAACAGCTTAATCAAAATAAATCTACCATTTTAAACTCTTCATTATTTTGGTACCAATATGCTTAATATAGTTTCTTTTGAAAATTTAAATTTTAGTTTAAACACACTCAATTTTTGATGCTGAGCAAGTGACATTTTTAGGGTTTGATTAGAGACCACTATGTAAGTTAGGGAAAAGATGTGTATATTCTAATTCCAGAATTGTAATACATAATTTTGCATTCATTTACATAGCACAGAGGTAATACATTTCTATTGAATTTTACTTTGAAACAACAAAGACAATGTAATGAATTGTAATAATTGATACTATCAGTATGTTTACTGTTCAATGCATTATGATAAAATATTTTGGACAAGGCTAACATGAACAGTAAATGTATTAATGTGTTCATAGTATAGAACAGGGTTGGTAGTCTGAGGTTGGTGAATGTTACAGCAATCATTTTGTCTTTCTCTAGATGTGTAAAGGTGATGGCAGCATTCACAGCAGTGATGATGATGAAGATATTGCTCTTTTAAGCCAACTAAAGCGGTCAAATCCTGAAAAATTCAAAAGGTAAACTTTCTGGCTGCATAAATCTTTTTAGTGGTTTAATGCTTTAGTCTGGTGGTTAAACCTACCTTTCATTAGACCACCTGAACATGTTCAGTGTTTCTTTTTGCAGTTTTGCCCTATTTTCCACCCCAAAACAAAGACATTTAAACCACTGTTGTCCAGTCCTAGAGGTAGTCTTAATAAAAGGGTTTCACTGGACAAGGTGTTTTAATTCTACTCTAAATACTATAAACCAATGTGCCAGCTGTATGTGAGTGGTCATTGTTGATAAAGACCATATATATCAGCTACGGCCTAAGTCATGTGGACGACAAACCTGTCATCGAGGCAAACCTTTGTCATGTCATGCTGACAACAAATCTGTATCATGTAAGCTACAAACCCATGTAATGTGAACTACAAACTTATGTATGCTTAAGAATCTTGTGTCATGGGGACCAGAACCTTTTTCATTGTGAAAATCAAAGCATGTGATGTTCCGTAACTCATCATGCACCTTTCCAATAATATAACACTGCATCTAGAAAATAATTCCCTATGATCTGTTCATATTTATTTGTCCCTCAAAGAACTTGATGTAATTCCAATTACAAAAATTTATTTTCATTATCTTTACAGGTTGCAGGAACGGTTCATAAAGCCACTAAGTTTTGGAGGGCCATGTCCTAACCCCTCATTTCCAGGCATCCAAGAGTTTTTCCGAGACTTTATTGTGGTAGCTTGCAATCCCCAGCTGAATCAGCACCTGTGTGACACGTTCTCAGCCAAAGTGCTAGAATTGAACGAGACCACATTTTCCAACCAAGACGAGGAAGATGCCCCCGTGCCAAGTGAGAATGATGAGGTCAGGGCACAAAATTGTGAAACTGAGACTAGAAACCAGTCATAGAGCTTTAGCTTGTGACAAGTCCTTTATTAGATTGATCTCCAGTATAAGATTTATGATGTTGGACCTTAACCCTTTCCTGGATATATACGCATTTTTATGCATGTGCGACCAGTGTAGATCCAGGTCAGCCGGCACATCCTTGCTGTCTGATCAGGATCTGCACTGGTCGCATTTTGGTCAAAAATAACCTAATGAATCAAAAAGCAAACAGTTTAGATCCTGATCAGACGGCACAGATGTGCCGGCTGATCTGGATATAAACTGTTTGCTCTAGCAATAAAGGTGTATCTATACAGGAAAGGGTTAAATAGCCAAGACTGGAGACTGCTTTACCATCATCTTTTGAAGACTGAGCTGTATATTTTAGTCAGACTTATTATATATCTGCAAAACAGTTATCATCAAAATTCATTTATTTTTGCTTTCCAGTGAATTATAGAACTGAATATGGTATTTTAAGTATTGGCTGTGCAACCCATAAAAATAGAAATTCGGAGGTTACTTAATGTAATTTATTTTTATTGTGCAGTATTAAAAACACAGTCTATTTTTTGTTTAGGGAAAATGATACATAATCAAGGTTGGAGCTCTTTTTTCAGTGTTTGATTTAGAATGTAATACTAATAAAATTTAACAGTTGTAATAAGTGAAGCTCTTTCTATGCAGGAAACTTGTGGTTTAACCTTACCTGCGATACCTTTGGTAACAATTATGACTGAAAATTAAATGCTGCTGTTTCAGGAACAGGAGTTGTTTTGTACAGTATTACTCAGTGCACGCCTTGTTGGGAAGTTTCTTGGTCTGGTCACATTTTTACCATACCAGTCACAGGATAGAATTCCTGACAGTATGGAGTCTATTTATATCACTATTAGAAACAAGGTATGTCGCCATTAATTCCTCTGTACATTTAATTATATGGATGCAAAGTCTCATTTAACAGTAAATAAGTAAATTCAGTTTTGTTTTTCAAATTTTTGTTTTAGAGCTGATTTGTTTATCAATTTTCAAAATTCTTCATGATTTTAAGAGGATTTGATGAGCTGTTTTGAAACATTGCACCTAACAGAAATATTGCATGCTCCTTTAATTAATTATTTATTTTAATTTTAAATTAAGTGCATCTATACATACTGACTGCAATATAGACAAACATGTATCTGCTTCCATTGAATCCCAGTTCTAGACATGATGATATTTATTTTCATCTTTAAAAGTACATGTCTGAAGGAGCAGACTTGTTAAACATTATTGATAGCATTCTGAAATCTTATTCTTAAATGCAATTTACTGGACAGTTTCTAAAGGCAATTTTGTTGTTTCTTTCAGCACCAACCATCCATTGACCTGTTTGAGTGTCTTGAGTCATCTTTGGTCAATGGATCTCTGATGCTGACCATACCTTGGGTGGTTGAATATCTGTCTATGATGGATCCACTGGCTCCTCGTCTTGACCACTTCCAGACTGTGTTGTACCTCATATTGTATATACATAGGTAAATACAGTATAAACTATATACATAGATAAATACAGTATAAACTATATACATAGTTAAATATGGAAAACTCAGTTTAGTCCACCACTGGGACTGGACAAAAGTGATGTTAAAAGTGGGTGCGATGTTAATTTTGGAGAAGAAACTAGTGCAAATCTGTTAATGGACTCATCAAAATAGTGGTATTATTTATATATTAATTTATTATCGTGGTCGTCTTAATTTCAGGGTGTTCCGTTTAAGAAGTTATGCTGTAGTGGGCAATCTAAAAAAAATGTTGCCATTTAAAATTTTCAGTGGATGTCTTTTAATTACCTGTTAGTGTCACAACATGCCGATAAAAGTAATCAATTTCTTCTTACCATACTGTAAAGAAATTTCATCACATTCCATCAAATAATTACCCATTGATGTTAAGTCCATACTGAAGGATTGGCTGTTAATAGGAATAAAGTCTCCGTTACAGCAAATCATTGGTTTGAGATTTGAGACTGGTCTCCAGTTTCAGTTTTATGATCTTTGGCCCTGTGCCGAAGATCATAAAACTGAATCTGGAGATCAGTCTCAAATCTCAAGCATCTGATTGGCTGAAATGGCGACCAGTCGCCATTTCAGCCGATCACATCCTTGAGATTTGAGACTGATCTCAAAACTTAGTTTAATGATCTGGCGCCCTGATCAGGATTACATTTCTCGGGTTGATTATATTCGCCATGACCTTTGCCTGGCTGTGATATTTATACATGCTTCCCATCAAGGTATGTGTGGTGTCAGCTACAGGATGAGATGAGCTATGGAAACCTACTTGTGGTTGCTATGCTTAGCTGGCTGTTAGAGGTAAGGCTCGTGTACTAGATATAAGCTGTTTTTTATAAACTTTCTTTCATGATGGAAATAACTGCTTTTCTGTTGAACCAATCCTTGCCTATGGTCCACATATCTAAGAGTATGTACTATTCCATTGGGAAATGATATCAAACAACTGGAACATTCACAAGTTACATTTATTTATATCATCATGAACATTTTAACAGCAGGACAACCTAAAACATTTGGTTCATTTCATTTTAAATCTTATAAAAGGTTTTATGAAAATTAATGTATGTGACATACAGGTAGTATTTGGGAAGTCTGTATTTAGACAACTTCTTTGCAAATTGGGTATATCCCGTCTTCCCAAAAGAATACGAAAGAAACGACAGTTTCCCTTTACAAGGTGACTTAAAGACATTTTCCTATGGTATGATTCAATTGTCTTCAGTAGAATTGCCAGTTTCAAATGACATTATAGTTTCCTTTGTGTTCTTACAGAATCCAGTGATACCTGATGGCCTATTCTTCTCCGAGATTCCAGATGAAGTTACACAGAAATTACAGGATCATTTTCCCACACTTGGTTCCCTGGTAATTTATTGTATTGTTTATGATACATATTGTCTTTCTTCTAGTAAAACTTCTATTTAACCCTTTACTCCATAGTTATTCATTTTATTGCATATACAAACAGTATAGATCAAGATCAGCTGGCACATCACAGATCCAGATCAGTCAGCTCAACTACATTCTGATCAAGTTCTAAGGTGTATGCTATTCAATACATTAATAAAATTTAATAAAATTAATTTTCTGCATAACAACTTGATGAACCATATATGTACTTAAGATTGGTGCATCTATTACAGTATTTTTGCAGGTAAAGGGCTAAATGACTGTGTGTAATAAGAAACCCTGAAGGTTATAAAGCTGAGTTTGGAAACCAGTCTCAAATCTCAAGCATCTGATTGGCTGAAATGGCAACCAGTCGCCATTTCAGCCAATCTGATGCTTGAGATTTGAGACTGGTTTCCATGCTCAGTTTTATAACCTTGGGCATAATTCTCTAATTCCAGGATAACAGAAACTTTGTTGATCAGAGCCTTTTCTACAAATGCTGCCCCTACATGGGAGAGTTAAAGACCTTGCTGGTTGACTTTGCTGTGGGTAGTAATAGCAAAGTTACTAATGTCAGAAAAATAACCCCCATTTCTGCCGATATGCCAACACCTCAAAAGTCCTTGACTGACAGGCAGTTACAGGTAATAGTATTCAAAATAAATTGTTGAAGAATTAAACACAGATTTTTTTTAGTTTATAATTTTATGATTTATAACAAGTAATTAGGGTCAAGAACCTTGGCATCTGTATTAGGCCACCAATTTCTGACACAGTAATAAAGTTCAGTGCCCAAGGTTATAAAGCTGAGCATGGAAACCAGTCTCAAATCTCAAGCATCTGATTGGCTGAAATGGCGACTGGTCGCCATTTCAGCCAATCAGATGCTTGAGATTTGAGACTGTTTTCCAAACTCAGCTTTATAACCTTCAACCCAGTCCTTCAAGAACATTAACGATGATTAAATATAAATTTAGTATTCAAAAACCTTTTTTAAATGATTTGATTTCACTTGAACCTTTAAAGTTCCTGAGTCACTGAAAGTGACTCAGTATTTGCTGAAACTATTGCCCATATTGTTGCTACCGTACATTACAAACCATTTACTCTCTGAAGCCACAGATCCAAGGTTATGGTACACCAAATTAACTTTTTCTCCTTTCTGTTTGGAGATATAAACATCTAGCTGCTTTCCTTCTATATGTCTATGATGTTTTTTTCAAGCTTCAAATGGAGGAGAACTTTTTCCACAACCACCCAGCTTCTATGAAGAGAGTTGTGGACTTTGTTGCTGACAGGACAGCCTCAAACTATATCAAGAAGTTCCGAGCTGGACTACTGCAGGAATCCTTTACAGAAGGCAAAGAAAAGGTGTTGAAGCAAGTAATGACCATGCCAGAGGGCTCTCCAAGCAATAAAATGAAGGTATACTAGGTTTCAAATAGATAGAATTTAAAGAAGATCAGTTATAATTGTGATTGTTATATTGAAATATAGAGTCACAGTAACTAACTGGTAGGTTAGAAAGTTGTGTCCCATCATACATTAATGGAAACTATTCAGTTCTTACAAAAAAACAACAAAGATGATTGTGTAATAGTGGTTTGTATAATGCTGGTCCTAGTGATCAAATAGTCTTCATTGTTTTCCCTTTCATTGTACATCGAAGGAAAGTAATATTTAAATTTTGGCAGGAGAGATGGGGAACCTTAGGTTAGAATTTCAACTGTGTCAGTTCTTGATGAGTTAAAAGAAATGTTTATTTCATAAATGTAATCCCTGAATCTTCTTCTATACTTATTTCTTTATGGCAGCACCACTATTCAGTTTGCATGAAATTTTTTTAAATTACATTTTATATACTCTTATTTTATACCATCTTTACTAAAGCTTTCATGGTAAAAGTAGGTCCTAATATAATGTTTTTAACATATCTACCAGGACCGAGTGAGCCAGATCACTAAGAAAGTTGCTCAGGAGCTTCACAGTGCTGTTAGAACAAGAATCATAGAGGAGTCTCCAGAGTAAGTAATCAATGTGACCATAGCAAGTATGCCAGGCTGTACCATGTGATTTTATATACATATACATTCACCTACAGCATTCAACAATAAGACGGTATTTGAAGACAAAAGCCTTGGTGTCCAGTTTCAAGATATTAACAGGCTGAACATGTTTTCTTAATATTACTGAATTCATACCACTGTCACAGTCATACAAAAAAACACAAGATGTCCCTTTCACACTTAGATTTTACAAAGAAGTTATTCATCACAATTATTTAAAGGTTGGAATATTGTGAACTAAATACCAATGTGTAATTGGAAATATATAGTTTTAATGAAACACACTATAGACAAAATGTCTATATTTACGAATATACATTTACCATAAAGCTCATATTTGAAACCAGTCTCAAACTCAAGCGTGTTATTGGTCAGTTTAGCAGGATAGTAATTGGTTAGTTGGATGACAAGTTTGAGTTTCAACCAATCACTTGCTTTAGGTTGGCCACTGATCTCCTATCACTGATTTCAGTTCGGATAATTCAGTACCAATTTTTTTTCTTTTTCTCAGATATTGTTTAAGCAAGATACCAGCACTGTTAACAATGCTGTTACCTGACGACCAGTCAAAGGTTGTGATTGACATGGCCTCCAAAATATCAGGGAGAATAGCAGAAGAGAAAATCATGAGTTGGCTAAACAAGCACATCTCACCTGGTAAGTTAAATATTTATAAACTATGTAATCACCTTAACCCTTTACTCCATAAATACAACTATTTATACATTACAACCATGTGCAGATCTGTGCTGTCTAATCAGGATCTGCATTGATCACTTTTTGCTCAGAAATAACCTAATAAGTCGGAAAGCAAACAATGCAGATCCTGATCAGATGGCATGGATGCGCTGGCTGATCTGAATCTACGCCGTTTGCCCATGTATTAAAAATTATATCTGTCGAGTAAAGGGTTAAGTGCATGCAGTTTGCATATTTTTTATGTACATTTCATATTGGTTGTAAGTTCAAATCTGACTTGTCAATTGTGTGATGTTTCCACTGATAAAGTTAATAGCTATAGGTTAATAGGTTTAAGTATTAGGAATCTAGAATGGTGATTCAAAGATATTTAAAAACTGATTACACAGATAAATGAAAATACCATTTATTTCCTTTAACATGGTATGAGAGAAAGTTCCTGGGTTGAAGGTTATAAAGCTGAGTTTGGAAACCAGTCTCAAATCTCAAGCATCTGATTGGCTGAAATGGCGACCAGTCGCCATTTCAGCCAATCAGATGCTTGAGATTTGAGACTGGTTTCCATGCTCAGCTTTATAACCTTGGGTACTGGAATCTTAAATGTTTCATTATCTGGTTAGGAGACTATGTTCTGCACAATATATGTAGTTTAATAATTCAGAACAGATTAATAGGAAGATTTCTGATAGATGCAGATGTGTTTAATAATTCAAATTTGGCATCAAAAAAGTAAAACAGCAATAGCCAGTGTGAATTCATTGTTTATTTGGAAAAATTACTGCAGAATTAACTGATGAACATTTGTTTAATGCATTCACATCTGGGTATTGTATGGCTTTTGCCAAAGCAAAAAAAAAATAAGTTGCTAATCTTTTCTGACAAAATGTTTATTCTAAGAAAGTCTATTTTCATTTAATTCATCTCTTTTTCAATGGTCCATGAAAGTATTAATTTGAAGTTCTGATTTTACAGCCATATATCAGACCGAGATTATGCCAGATTTAGAGAAACTCAGCAGAACACTGACCACTTTGCACTTAAATGATGCAACCAGTCAGCAAGAAAATGGTGAACTAGAAAACCAATCTGAAATCTTGTCACAGTCTGGAGAGAAGACAGTGGAACAGTCAAAGGAGAACATGCTGATACAGACTAAAGATGCTTTTAAAATTTTTATGCCAGAGGTTCATGATGATACATTACGTCATCCTTCTGAAGTTTTGATTGAATTTAAGGTGAATATTAAGAGCTTTTCATAAGTTGTTGTATGTAAAGATTACTAATAAAAAAATTTATTTTTGATAACAAATGTTCCTATTTTGAAAAGAAAATCCTAACTTAACAGAAATAGATCATTTTCTAAGCATTTTGAATTTCAAAAGAGAAAAAACAACAGGAGTCTTTCAAAACATGTATCCGATATTCGAACAGTATAGAACCAGATCAGCCAGCAGATGTTTGCAATCTGATCAGGATCTACACTGCTGCGTTCAGAAATAACCTAATGAATCTAAAATTGAAGTGTAGATCCTGATAAGATGGCATGGATGTGCCTCCTGATCTGGATATACACAGTTTGTCCATGGGTAACAGGATATCCCTGGATGGAGTAAAGGGTATGGAGTTACTGATGATGGCTTTTTCAACATTTAATTAAATTAGTGTGTAAAAAATGTGACATTATATTTGGGTTTAGGACAACCTGAAGAACATGGCATTGAGAGGGTGGACATTACCAGATGAGAAAATCTATGCCGTTTTGAAAGAGATTAAGCAGATCATGGAGCACAGACAGGACATCTTACCATCCGTCCATCGCTCATTTACCCAACTTACTATTGAACTGGTAATATCACTGAGTAAGTATTACTTCTTATAATAATTTGTGGGGTGAAAGTGATTGTAGATTGATTGTCTATTGTTGATTTTGTAGAAGAAGATCTTACTGATATTGCGGGTCAAAACATCAAAGGTCAATGTTATATTGACATCCAGTTGAAAATTGGTTTCCACTCAGTAAGAGAAGAATGGTTTGATCTACATGCACCATTGATCAACATTGATGTTGCTCATAGCGAACAGGTCGGTGGTCAAGTTAATTGTGATTTGCCCTGAATGTGTTTGATTAGTTTGCAATAGATTCACCAGACTTGTTATAAAGATTGTTCATAGAAACAGTGATTCAGATTGGCGTCGGCCATCGGAGAATCGCCGATAAAATTCTCTAATGGCCGATAAAAAAATGATCTCCAAGACAAATGGGCCGATAAAAAATCCATTCTCAGGACTAATTGGCCGATGGTTTTTGCAATAATTATGACAACGATAAAACGCTTCGCCCCTTGAGTACGAAATTGGTACGAAATGACAAACAAGCGTGATCCGAGTCACCTAAACTCTGTAAAAATTTATAACCTACACGCACCGGCTACTACGTCACGCTACGCTTCCAGTATCCAATATCTGTAAGGGGCGATCACTGCCGATGTTAACCACGTGTATTTAGTTTGCACAGACGCTGAGATAAAACATCTAACACCAATGTGGAGCATGATTTTATTAGCCACTCGCCTACTTTTTCAAACTGACATGAATTAATCAATAGCTTAATTGACAGTGCTTACCTGTCTGGGGCTAATTAATCCATTGTCTGGGGCATATTAATCCATATTAAACACCAATTTTCAACAGCTTTGTTGACTGCCTAACAAATATCATATGACACGCTACTCAACGACAAATCAACTCTTCTATGAGCATTTTTATTGTGATGCTTGTTTGTAAAAAATATTTGTGGCAGGCAATTGGTATAAATTTCCAGCATGTTTTGATTATATACAACCCTACTTTTTTCGAGCGATCATCATTTTTTGACTGAGTGTTGACAAATGAGTCAATCTTTTATAAATCAAAAACACCGTCGTATGATCACATTTTTCTTTACTCAGCCCGACACCTTTGATCTCCAAAAAATCAATACTACTCGTCGGTGTTGTTTTTTGATGTGAATAAACAGCAGTGACCATGAAATATACAACGCTGATCACACAGGTGTTGATTGCTCTTAAATAAATAAAGATGTTTTAGGAAGGGATTGGAAAAAAGCTGAAGATGGAATTTATACATGTAGCTATTGGTCTATTATATTTTTGATGGTTATTAATTTTCTCATAGAACTTAGTAAACATATTTATTATCAATTTAGCGCGAATTACACGTTGATACAAGCGACAGATTTCTGCATGAAATAAGCGGCTCAAAAGTTTGTTTACTAATCTGAAAATGAAAGTACAATGATTTTTCAACGATCTGAATCTCACAAGCCTGTCGGGCTGGTAAATTGGGAATTTTTACAAGCCCCAGAGAAAATCTACTAGTTTTTTGCTGTCGGGCTAGCGCTAATTTCGACCACTGTAGACTCTGTAAATGTTATCATAAAAGTCAAGAAGTGTTTGTCTTATCAATATTGAATAAAATAAGTGTCCTAATGTTTTTGAGGTATTTAGGACAAAATGGCCAAAGAAAAATTAGGTATTTATGACACCTGTCCTTGATATCTGATTTCCAATCTGAATCACTGTTAGAAAGGAGATTTGACCATTATTTTGTCATGGATGTAAACATAATGTGTAAAAAGGATTCTTGTTGGTATCTACAAGTATAAGCAAGAAGTTTCATATTTTGGAGAGTTGCAATGTATTGTTTACCCACATTTCTTTCAGTGATACACCAGCCTGTCTCTTACACTGCCCATCTGATAGACACATGCTTACAGTTATGGAAGACCTGTTTAAATGACCCAGCAGTTCTGAATTTGTTCTTTTCTGGGAGAATTGTGTTAGCAGTAGATACAGCTGAGACAAATGAAGTATGTAAAATAAATAAATAGTCTGTTGGACATCAAGAATATACCAGGGCCCAAGATCATTAACCTGGGCTCAAGGTTATAAAGCTGAGCAAGGAAACCAGTCTCAAATCTCAAGCAACTGATTGGCTGAAATGGCAACCAGTCGCCATTTCAGCCAATCAGATGCTTGAGATTTGAGACTGGTTTCCATGCTCAGTTTTATAACCTTGGGCACAGAGTTTGGCAACCAGTCTCATAGCTCAAGTATCTGATTGGCTGAAATGGAGACTGGTCTCCAGTTTTAGTTTTATGATCCTGGACCCTGGTACTGATATGAAACAACAAACTAAAATTTATGCTTTTACAGGAAAAATGTCAGATTGAAGGGGATGTTTTATGAAAAATTAAATTTATGTGTATAGCAATTAAGTTTTGTTTTCTTGCTACATTTTGTATTTACAAACCAGTTTGATTTTGTAAGAGTTCCTTTTAAATTTTTTTTTTTCTGAGAAAATCTTTATTTTTAATTGTAAATGTAAATTAAATACAACTATAACATAAATTGAATAAATGATTTAAGACAGTAGAAAATGTAATAATTGGTGATTGCAAAAAATGACAGGAGGGGCTATTTATTTCTTAATACCTTGCAAATTTTAATTTAGTCGAAGTTAAGAACCAGCTTTGTGACACTATGTTTAGGTCATTTTAGGCCCCATGGAGATATGAAAAAAATACTGTACAATAAAACCTCCATAAAGGTCACCCTAAAACTAAGTAAGACCATCTTGATAAAAACACCGCACTATTTCAGTGTCCCAATTTACACTTTACTATATTTTCCAAGTCGAAATTATGACCACTGCACTAACAAGACATTTTTTTCCTCTGTCCAAGAAGTATGCTAAATAGTGGTGGTTCACTGTATTAGCTTTACACAAGAAATTAGTTTTAGAATTTATATCATTATGTCTTCATGTATTTTGCACATTTCTTCTAGCATGCTTGGAGAGATTACACCCAGCTTCTAATACTGTTGCATAAAGAAGGTATCATCAGCGCTCATCAGATGCAGGAAACCGGTCTCAAGTTTGTACCTCACATCCAGGTTTGTTCCATGTTTGATTATTGTTATGTTTTCAATGCCAATTGCCATATAATTATAACAATATTTTTACATTATTCTAAATACAATTTTGGGGAATAATTATATTATGCATACACTACACAGGAAGTACTAAAATTTCTTATAATGTGACAGATTTCATGTATTGATTTGATACCTAGATTGTAACGTTATAAAACGAAAATGATACTCAAATCATGACGGAGTTCAAACTCAAGTTTTATAACCTTGGGGCCAGATGCTTGAGATTTAAGACTGGTCTTCAATCTTAGTTTTATGATCTTTGGCCCAGGTATTTTTCATTATGTACTCATTGATTATTCAAGTATTGTGTGGGGGTGAGTAAAACTGTAAGTTTACTGAAACTGATAAATGTCTATATAATATGGAACAAAAAGAATCTTACATGTTGTTTAGTCTATTTTTACTCCCCATAACAGATCTTTTGCTATCATCAGTATTCAAAAACCTTCAGTGTTTAATTATATTTTATATACTTTCACAGAATGAAAATCTAATCGGAAGACTGAGTAAATGCCTGTGCACATTTTGTGAGGCCTTACCACAGCAGGAACGAGCTGAAAGCCTTGGATCTTGTTTGGAACTTATTTACAACATGTTGCCTAGCAACAGCCATAGTGAAAAAGCCAACATGATATTAAAGGTGTTAGGTGTAGGGAAAGATAATGTGAACAACTTGGAAAATGATATGAACCAATTAAACATCTGATAAGAGAGCATGCTTGTGTTGAAATGTTCAGCATAAAATCATTGTTACAGATGTAACTAAGTCAGATGTTTACTAAAGTTCATTAGTCATTGAATTTAGATGTGGGACCTGTGCTTACCAAAAGTATATGAACCATCAATCATCTAATAAGAAAGCAAGCTTATATTTTAATGTTAAGCATGAAGTCTTTGTTAACAAAGGCATATGTTTACCTTAATTCACCTGATCATTCAATATACATGTTTGACCAGTGCAAACCAAAAGCAGCATGTACATAATTGCAGCCTGAATATAATGTACACATGTTCTTTTCTGCGCTTTTTAACGCTTACATTGAACTGTAAATGAAATCAGCAACAATCAAAGAATGTCTGGGTTTTTTTTTTATAGAGGACTCAGATTTTTCTACACTGTAACATATGGGTTTTGTGGAATTTCATTTATACATGTATGTCTACCGGTATATTTTATTTTAATAGGTCTATTGGTACAGCATCACATTTTGCTTATTTAAACATTTCAAAGGCAGTTAAAGTCAGTGTAATTTACATTAAAATTACTTGAGAAACTAGTAGACAAGTTTAAAAGTAAATCATTTATGTAGATGAATTGAGTAAATCAATAACTAAATGTCTGGATGGCCATCTTTGTGTTCAAGAAATTTGGTGCATTTGTGTTCAAAATGGTGCAATTATATTTAGTCTCCTTTGCCAGATAAGTAATGTAAAAATATTATTCACTTAAGTGCTTGCATGTGTTGAGGTTACATTTTTGTGGTGAACATGCTGATGTTAATCCAGGTAAGAAGGAATATTGACAGTTATTTGATTACCCCAGTAGTAATTTTTTAGTCAATTCTTTTGAAATTTGTAGATGACATATAACCCTTTACACTGTAGATATGACATTTATGGCTTGGATGAACAGCTTTGATCAAGCTCATCCGGCACATCCTTGCCATCCAATCAGAATCTAGTTAGCTTTGAGATTTATTAAGTAATTTCTGACCATGAAGCGAGAAGTGCAGATCCAGATCAGTCATCATAGATGTGCTTGCTGATCTGGACTGCACTGGTAGCACATGCAATAAAACCGGTATTGGCTTTCGAAAGCCAGGAGGGGGTCATCAGTCTTCTTTGTTCAATTGCAGATGACCCCTTCTGGCTTTCAATAGACAAATTATATGGTGTAAAGGGTTGACTAAGGGATTCAGTAAGGATTTGTAAAATGCTTTGATACTTGTACACAGGTGGTGCACCTGTTGTGACCAATATTTCAGTATTGATTCCAGTGTTGTTTTGTAACAAGTGAATAAATGTACAGATAGAAAATACATTGTGTGTGGTTGTTTGTTAGCTTGATTACTGTGAAAACTGTTTTAAGATAAGTTGGAATTAAGCAGCAGTATGTACAGGTCATCAAAATGAATTGTGATACTTATTAAACGTGTAGTCATCCGACAAACTGTTGTAAGCAACTTCCTTTTGATGGCTGCTACTAAGTTTTTCTACAATGTGCATGATGCTTGAGTTCTAAACATTGCAAATCAAGAAGTTGATTATTATAATTATGTATATTTTATTTTTTTATGTATAGGAAATGCATATGGGAAGTTGTAAATAATGTTTCATAATTGGTAACTGTGATATTATAAATATTCATTTTGTAACAAGCATCATATTAAAAATGTCCAAAAATAAAAATGTCTTGTTTGTTGTGTGTTCATTTGGGATGATATTTGTTAAGGCAGGTTCAGCATTTGAATAGTGTAAAATGCGCTCAAGTTTTAGCTTAACCCCATATTGACATATATATTTTGCAATTCATGACTGTGAATATCATGTATGTGGATAATATACATTAAATAAGATAACTTGCTGAAAAAGGAAACAAATATCTGATAACTGTCATACACAATTGTTTTCCCTGATTCAGGATCAGACAATTGACTGAACAAGCACAGCCAAGATCACAGAGCCTGTCTTATAACAAATGTGAATGCTTTTTTTTACTGATGAAATTACTGGACTTTTTTCATGGGAGAGACACTTTAAGGCCGCCACACATCATAAATATTGCTATTGTTAATTCTAAATGATTCAAGCTCAGACTCGGATCCCAATCTACTGCCACGCCCATAACTACTTAACCCTTTCCTCCATAAAATGGCCTATACGACATAGGTACTGATAAATAATGTATTAATTAAGTTACATGCTGACTTATTTGAACTGACCACAATACAAAACTTGATATTAACTTATTTTGAAAAAAATTTATGAAGAAGGCTGAGCTATGCTGTTTGTTGGTTGGACATTCAGGATTTCAAGCATTTATGCCTGGTGAAGTGTTTTTGTTGGAAACACTTTTCTAGAAGATTTAAGGCAGTTTTTAAGTGAGAGGTTTTTAGTTGTGTGGATGGATCATACGAAATTGTAAAGTGCCTACTACTGCTGTTTATATCTGTGGAGAATTTCTTGTACTGCAGGAAATAGGGATAAGAGAGAGAATCTACCACTTCCCAGACCATCCAAAAGAACTGTAACGATCTTAACATCTCATACTTAATCTGTAATGATCTAAACATCTCATACTTTAGCTTTGGGGAATGAAAGTGAACATCCTTTGGGACCAATCTGACTCCGAGTGCTGGGCCCAAGATCATAAATCTAAGTTTGGAGATCAAGTCGCCATTTTTGCCAGTCAGATGCTTGAGATTTGAGACTGATCTCCTGATTTAGTTTTATGATCTTGGGCACGTATATTTTTGATTGTGTGTCTTTGCATAACGAGCACATCTTGCTGATATTGAAAATCCCTGATGGACACAACATTCACATACTGCTCCAGCCAAATTTACTTTTGATCTAAGAATAATTGCAACGCTGCCAGTATGAGTCTAGTCGATGCTACACTCGGTCCCAGAGAGCCAGGTGTGAGCATCGGGATCAAATAAAATCGTTCTAAAGTATTTCTGTTGATGTCATCACTGACCTAAATATTGAGCAGACCAGTGCCAAAGATAAGAAAACTGAAACTGGGAACATGTCTCAAATCTCAAGCAACACCAGTAGACAGTACACTTAAGCTCCGTCCCAAACGATGGTGTGCATATGGCGCCATAATGGCGGTGAACAAAACATGGAACCTTCAGTGCTGTATTTTAAGATGAAGACCATTCCATGGCCCAAGATCATAAAACTAAGTTTTGAGATCAGTCTCAAATCTCAAGGATCTGATTGGCTGAAATGGCGACTTGTCGCCATTTCAGCCAATCAGATGCTTGAGATTTGAGACTGATCTCCAGATTTAGTTTTATGATCTTGGGCACATGTTCAGCAGCGCATGATCATAAATTATAAAAATGGGATTGACCATTAGCGATAAAAATGGGCGTAACTAAGCAATATAGAATGCTGACAGAGGATCTGAAATATAAATCCTGCATATCAAACAGAACGTCAAAGACAAACATTAGAAAGCAGTTAAGATCTTTAAGATAATTAAAGGTGTAAATGTTTCACCTATAACTTATTTTATGACAACACCCGTATGCTTTATACCGTCTGCGCCATATCTGATGTGACACTTTATTTTCAATCCAAGAAAATAAATATTACTGGAAAACATTAGTTTTGATCATCAAACAACTCTTTTATTACTTTTTCCCTTTTTATTTGACATGAAGATCTTAAGAGTCGATTCTTCAAACATTGAAAACGGTAAAAATCTTATAAAAACTGATCCCTCTCTTTTATATATTCAGCATTTTTTTCGGAAGCCTATTTTCTATTGGGCATTTGGGTGGAAAAGACACTGTTATTGGATGGCACGTCTATTACTATATATGGCATTATTAATAGGCTATGTCGCCATGTCTGTTGCTTAGATTTGTCCCTAAATATCTGAATGTTTTGCCTAGCTCACCTAATATAAGTATCGTAATGTCACAAACAGCAATCCTTTCTTGAAATTCAAATGTCTCTTCCAATAGTTTTAATACCAACAAAAACATATAGGTTCGTTAGCGGTTTGTACTCGTACCCTTGTTTGGTCATCTGTCAACATATGAGGTATCCATCTGTCAACATATGAGGTATCCATCTGTCAACATATGAGGTATCCATCTGTCAACATATGAGGTATCCATCTGGCAGAAATTGTTTCAAAATACGCTTCAAAATGAAATGAACACCGCGATAGCGATACGTCAACAGCTTTGGCAATATCCAGAATCGTGTACCTGCCATAACTTTCAATTATTTCTATGACTTTTGAGACATTCGTCTTGCCCGTTATAGTCACAGGTCTGCCAGATTTTGTTGCATCTTTGACAGACTGTGTGCCAGTCAGAAGTTTCTTTCCACCTACGAACTGTCTCATAAGATACCTTATCAGAACCACAAACTTAATAAAATTCAGTAAAAATCTGCTTTACCGAATAACCAAGTTTTGTGCGAACTTTCATACAACCTCTAATTTCTTCAATATTTTCAAACCGTTTCCCAACCATATTTACGACAGTGGTCAACTGGCTTAGTTTAACTGCTCGTGTTTATACCGTTGGAAACATCCACGACATCGTGCAAAGAGTTATCACAACATTTATAAACGCTGTAAACTTTTATTTGGGTTCTAATTTATATGCTCATATCATTGACGAGGCTGTGATTGGAAAAACAGTGGCCCTTATCAAATTTTGAGTGGTATATTTTACCGAAAAACTCCGGTTATTGTCATGATATGAAAGTAGGTAGCTTCGAGAAATATGGAAACATGTCACGTGCTGACAATAACCAGTCAAGTTAGCTTAGACCAGTCTATTGAAGTTGCACATATTTGTATAAAAGCTAATAAATATGTCTCTGTCGCACTTATATTATGAGCGTTTATAGCGTCTTGAAAGCGTTAGAATCCTTTTTTAATATTCCGTTTTATTCGTTATCCATTTTTTTAAAGAAATAAATGTTGATCATCTAACAACATTTTTATCAGTTTTCATCTATTTTATTTGAGATGAAGATCTTAGAATTTATTCTTCAAACAGGTTCTAATGCTTTGAATTGTAAAAAAAGATGACTGTTGCTTGATTAAAACTGGTGATTGATCTTTTTCTATATATATTAAGCATTTGTCTACAGCATTTTTCCTTTTTTAATGTTTCGGTCATTCGCAACGAAAATCGGAAAGAAAAAATAAATAATCATAACTATATGCACTATGAGTTGATAGAAAGATACATTCAATTCGATGTGGATAGAATACATAGATTGACATTTAAACAACATTGTACGGAACAAATATAGGTGTATGACGTATATGAGAATAAATGAGCCATGCACATCAACACGAAAGATAACACAAAAAAAGAGATTTTTATTTCCATTGATTTTTCAACCGTGGATAACAAAGAAATGGTTCCGCTTTCAGATTAAATAACCAATGGGATTTGAAATGTTGGTAATAAGATGTAATTTTATCACACCGAAAAAAGATCATGAGGTATAACATATTCTTCATATTCTTGACGATCTGTCTGTCTGAAGTTATCCAAATACCTGATGAAATTCAAAGTTTTTGTCCGTACTCTGATTTTTGTAATAAAACAGCAGTAGAAACTTTTGATGAAAGAAATTTTAGGCATGGTTCATTACCATGTTGTGCCCCTTGCAGTTGTGATGACAAGTGTGGACTTAGAATGGATTGCTGCTTTGCTGAAATGGACAAATATAAATTGGTGGAAAACGGTAAAGCAGCGTGTGTAAGACCCGTTGCAGGAGATATTCCTGAATACGCGGTGATCAGATACTATTACATGATACAGTCATGTGGAATAGAAGATCTGAATAACAGTTTAAGCGGTAGGGTTGACAGAGACTGTTTGCACGATGAAAATGGTCAAGTAAATATTGCCCCTGTTTCATCTCTGGATTCCAAATTAATATTCGTGAACGCGAAATGTGCAAAATGTAATGATGTTATCAATTACCAAGCTTGGAATTTTTATTCTAGTTTTATTATTGGCAATTTAGATAACGCCGATAATTCATCTTTTACGGTTAATAAAATATTCATTTCGCCAACTAATGACCCTGGGATTATCAAAAGGCGTTGCTTAAATGAGTTTTTTACTGACGAATGTTCAGAAAATGATCCTCGGCTGAGCCTGTGTAAGAGCCTTTATGCGCCATTTCTTTACACACCGTACTATTTTAAGAATGTTTTCTGTGCCGCTTGCAGTCACACAATCGACATACATGTTTGTGTACCACCTGCTTCAATTGATTTTAGATATTTACGCATGAATTATGGATATTTAATAGACACATCCGTTGCTGAAAAGGCAAAAAAAGCAAATATGTTGTCTCAGAGCCCTCAGTCTGTGTATAAAGGAGACGTATGCATGGAATCGGTAAGTACTAGTATCTTTATATATCCCTATGAAATGGTCTTAACATGGTGTCTTAAAAAATGTACAATTAAGAATAGTCCGGCACGTACCGCATATCGTTCCATACTCCGTACTTAAGGTGGCTCAACAGGTTTATCTGAAAACGTACAAAATATGAAAAATTTCTCAGAATCAAATGATTCTATCAAATGAAACCTAGATGTATATTACAACTTTGCGCGTTGCCTGGCAACAAAATTAATCGAATGACGTCGCGCGCGTCCTTGAAAACAGCGCCACCTAGCGGAAACGGATTTTCGCCGGGCGAAGTTTCGATTATGCCCAATAATATTTGGAAAATTTGACCGATTTTAAATTTGAAAACAGATTTGGTAAGAGAAATGAAATGCCTATAACAAATAATGAAATTTGTTTGCTGAAAATCGAAGTCTTAAAATTTATTCCGGACTGCATTGCACGAGATGCAAAAATTCAGTACGTTTTAAAAGTGAAGTGCTGCCTTTTATACGAAACAGGCTTAAAACGGGGCTGGTAACATGTTGTTTTTATTGTTTAAAAAACATCTCCGACCTATCCTCGATGCATCTGTAAAATAAAAAGAGGGGGTCATCTCGCAAAATTTTCCGCAAATTAAATTTGAATGTCATAGGTGTCACAACAAAATGGCGACGTCACGGCATTGCTGTTTATTTGTTTGTATTTTAACGACATGCTTTTAAAACAGTAAATGTCCGTTATTTTGACCTTTTTTGTTTATGAAAGAAATCGCATGAAATATGAAAAGAAAAGAATAATAAATAGTAAATTATTTATTTAAATCTGAGAATATAATCCATTTTATTAAATATCTATTAGCCTACATTTAACGTCTGAGTTGTCTATGTCAAGTTGGTCTGTGAAGCCCTAATTATTGTAACGTGACAAATAACGGAAATGACTTCAGTTTGTTTGTTTGTTTGTTTGTTTGTGTGTCTGTGTCGTAATCGCAATAAAGCTGTGTGTTGTTTTCGTAAAAATCGTAAATATGCGCGCGCGTAAAGGTGGAAAATTCATAAAATCATCGAAGTAAAAAGTGCAAGTAACTTACGTAAATTTTCAGGCTCTAGAGTAAAAGAATTTGAAATTGAAACTGAGTGAAAAAAAGTATCATTTGCTGGAAGGAAGAAAGAAGAATTGTTGAACTTGGAGTTCTTACGGAGAACTTAAAGGAGTGCAAGTCATGTCAAGAAAGATTGTCGTTGTGCGATATCGTGGATGAAACAAGACACGGCCTTGGTTCGATTTTTTTGGTAAATGTTCGTTTTGTTCAATTAATAATACAGTACTAACCGGCAAAATACATTCAGCTGGAGATGATAACCACAACAGGTGCTTCGACCTCAACACCAAACTGGCAGCAGGTACACAGTAACTTATATTACTTATTACTACTTCTGATAACTTTTAATGCAATAAATAAATAAATAAATAAATAAATAAATAAATAAATAAATAAAAATTTAGACAAAACCATTACATTTTATTGCATAATGTACATATATACGAAGGTGTAATAGCGCAGTTGAAAGGAATCAGAATGTATGTCATTTTTTCCTGGATATGTCACCTTATCCCCTCGAAACCGCTGGAAACCAGCGGACATCTGTAGTTAACTGGTACGTAAAATTTGTTGTTGACGCACCATAACCCCGCTGGTATTTATTTACATTTATTCATTGAACAGTAAGTTCTCAATATATTGCATTAAATTATTTATATATAATTATTAAGCAGGCTCTTTGTTATCACCAGTACCGGTTATCTGCATTTTAGCCAAACCCAGTTCCCGCAGGCTGCCTTTTCCTATCCAAACCAACTTCAGGATAAAGATACACGGAGCTCAACAGAAAGACCATCTTATAGCCTGTTGTCTTAAGACTGAATTGCATGTTTTTGATTTTTTGACGACCGCACAAGACTCCTTTAAACGCAAACATTTTTGCGACAGTTTTGTGACAAATTGCAAAAACTCGTGTGTTTCTTGCTTTGTTTTCTGACATAACAGGCCGAAAATATGTGCAACAGTTGTATGTAATGACGGAATATTCGAGGCATAAGACCGATTCGTAGTTACTTACCTTTTGTTTAAGTATAACATAATATATTTTTTACTAACCTATAATTAAATTCTTGGTTAAGAATTATACTTTATGGTCAATTTAAAAACCACTTACTTCGTTTTATGAGTATGTGGCTTTGGAATTTTGTAACAAAATTTAGATCAGTATTAATTTTTCGGGTTTACGTCACAATACAAAAAGGAAAGAAAACACGCATAATATTTTCTGAATAATATTATCTGGAATAGCCTCATTTAGATAAAGCGTTTCCCAATAAAGCTCTCTCTCTCTCTCTCTCTCTCTCTCTCTCTCTCTCTGCTCTCTCTGTCTCTCTCTCTCTCTCTCTCTCTCTCTCTCTGTCTCTCTCTCTGTCTCTCTCTGTCTCTCTCTCTCTCTCTCTCTCTCTCTCTCTCTCTCTCTCTCTCTGTCTCTCTCTGTCTCTCTCTCTCCCTCTGTTTGATTAAACCTTAAACAACAAAATCTTTTACTTCGCAGCCATGTTGAATGCTGCTGCTCTGCAGTTATTTTTAAATTGGATTTCTGAATTTAATCGTACGATTTTGTTTGCTCACAATGCACCTCTTGATGTCAGGATTTTGGTCAGTACATGCCTGATATATGACTCAACAGTCTTGTGATCTAAAATCGTAAGATTCGTCGATACAAAGAAAATGTTTGAGCAAGCATTCCAAGGTCGAGGTAGAAAGGGATATAACCAGTCCGCGCTCGTTAAAGATTTGCTAGAAAAAAATACAACGAGCACAATGCAGTTGACGACGTGGATGCACTCTGTGAACTGATCACAATTCTCCCCAGCACTGTTCCATTCACTGAGCAGTTAATTACAGTTGGACACATAGTGTACACTATTCAGCGCCTTTCAAATGAAAAACAAAATTTGCAGTCGTATGGCATTTTAATTGAACACAAAGTGTTAAGTATTACTAAGAAACAAGCTACAATTCCGGCTGGGAAAGGCTACAGACCTGTTCATTTAAAATTTGCATTCAAGCAATCTGGTGAAATCGGTTTAAACAAATTACTGAACAACAAAATTTATTGTACAAATTTGATAAACTATTTTTCACAGGACCGACAATCGTGAACATGAACATTGGAAATATGTCGCTGTGATAACCAGATAAATCAGCAATCTTTACTCCTAGGAATAGGCATGTTGTTCATGGGCGAACAGTGAAGATACAGATCCACCGGCGAATTCAATCAGGATCTATACTGCTCGTTTTTTGGTACATTAGGTTATTTCGGATCAATTAGCAACCAGTGTAGATCCTAATCAGACATGACGGATGTGCCGGCTGATCTGTATCTACAAAGATCGCGCATGCAATAACATCCGAATATATAAAGTAAAGTCAAAGTGTTAATACTGTTTGTTGTTGTTGTTGTTGTTTTTAGAAAGATCTTGCATTTATTGAAGTAATTTGTATTTCATGTTGTGTATAATCATAATCAATAATCGAACTAAGGTTTTTTTTTTCTGGTAAAGTTACATAAAAGCGGTCATGGTAGTACTCTGTTCACTTTTCTGTTTTGGTTTACCTGTCTTGACATTAACATAATATTGTTTTTATTTACCAATTTATGTTTTTATTACATATAATTTTGCATGCAACTGACAGAGAAAGAAGATGAAAAAAGTAGAAGCAGAAGTAAACATGTGTACAAACACCAGGTGGTACATTTTAATAAGATAATAACAATATATTAAAAAACATTAAAGCTAGAATAAACAGATAGCTTTATGTTATTTGGCTTTCATTAATTTATGAAATTTTAGCTTGCGACAGCAATATTGATAATATTTTGAAAGGCGAAATATTTCGAAGATACATGACATCAAGATACGCGCGAATAAGAAGCAATGATGTCGCCATTTTGTTGTGACACCTATGACATTCAAATTTAATTTGCGGAAAATTTTGCGAGATGACCCCCTCTTTTTATTTTACAGATGCATCGAGGATAGGTCGGAGATATTTTTTAAACAATAAAAACAACATGTTACCAGCCTCGTTTTAAGCCTGTTTCGTATAAAAGGCAGCACTTCACTTTTAAAACGTACTGAATTTTTGTATCTCGTGCAATGCAGTCCAGAATAAATTTCAACACTTCGATTTTCAGCAAACAAATTTCGTGATTTGTTATAGGTATTTTATTTCTATTACCAAATCTGTTTTCAAATTTAAAATCGGTCAAATTTTCCAAAAATTATTGGGCATAATCGAAACTTCGCCCGGCGAAAATCCGTTCCCGCTAGGTGGCGCTGTTTTCAAGGACGCGCGCGACGTCATTCGATTAATTTTGTTGCCAGGCAATGCGCAAAGTTGTAATATACATCTAGGTTAAATATCATTTGATTCTGAGAAATTTTTCATATCTTGTACGTTTTCACATGAACCTGTTGAGCCACCTTAAGTTCCTTTAGCAAGTCGATAGACGACGTTACTGACTAGACTTGCGTGTCTAACTGCCATATTTCTCTACGTGGCCCTATACCAAGTCACCTCGAGCGCGTCAAATAATTCACTGAATGATGTTTTCAGCAATAAAAATATAAATGCTTGTATGACAAAATATATAGCGCAGCAAAAATGCCTAAATAATTCTTCGACATTGTAATTTTAAATCATATGTTAGCTAGATGTTAGCTAGATGCTAAAATCTTTTTAAATTATTGTGAATTACTTGACGGTGATCAAATTACAACACTGTATATTTTATATATCAGTAACAGTGTTGAAATGACATAAACACAATTTCATTCCACAAACAAAGTCAGATTTACTTTTACAAAATTAAACAGTATTCAACAATAAAAGATGATTTTTTCTCTTGGTCACGTAAACTTGTATAATGTCTTTTCTTATTAAAAGGCTTTAAACATGACACGGTTATAACTTAATGACTGGTATATGCGCTGGTTCCCTTGTGATTTGTATGACGCATTGGTTCCCTTGTGGTTTGATGCCGCCTGATTCCATTGTGATTGGTACCATTATGTTTGTTTTGAAATATATTTTATTTGTTTTGAAAAACCAGACGTGATGAAAATTTTTCTATTAAATACTGTTTTTGCAAAATAAAAAGCAGTAAATACTGAATATTTTGTTTCATCTTCTAGCCAAGAAACAACACTGTTTGTTTAAGAATGCCAGCAGCGCTACATTGTTAGTTTCAGAAAGTATGATGTTCTCCACAAAAGAATTATCAGAATGCTCTTAAAACTTTTGATCCAGATAACTGCTTCCTCTTTTACTGATTAGAATTTGTTGCGAACGAAATGCCACGAATCTTTTTTAGAATGTTTCAGAATGCTTGCAATGAATTTACGTTAGTTCTGATTTATTGCAGATAAAAATCAGTTAGTTAAAGACTCATATCATAAAATTAGTTAATGTCAAAACATTCGCTTTTAGAGTCAGAATTATTTCATAAAAATGTTGTATTATTGTTTACCGCGGGTTGCTTGGTCATAAGCAACAGTTTGTTTCCAAATTCTCACCAGGGCATGTTTGCCTACGGATAATTGTATGTTTCAGATAACAGATCATCAAGTATTGTGTCCCGAGGGAATGCTCCTCACTCAAGACGGTTGCCAGTATTATATAACTGGGAGGACAAGCAGCGTGTTCACATTACAACTGAAACTACAACCTGTAGGCGAGGCAGTTCTCTCAGAAGAAATGCTGAATCGTTTAAATTCTATGGAACGATCAGATCCTTTAGCCTGGATTCACATTCCTTGTTCAGATGTAGGCTTTACAGAAGTTGTTGTGTATAATGAAATTAACAAAGATATTTCTAAACCTGTTAACTCGTTCGTTATACAGCTAAAAAATGTAAGCGAGTGGCTAGAACTACCAAATGTCATCCCGGCGCTAAGAAAATGTATTGATGGTCAGTGGTCAATAACAGTTGCCAAATCGACATATGTAATGAACGCATCCTTTGACAAATATCAATCATATATTCAAGACGGACTTCAGAGAAGAAAGAAAATCATACACCTGAACACTAAGATCGGGAACCAGGAAGAGGAGGCCAGGCCTAAGATGTTCAATTTGGTTGCGAAGAAAGGTTATATATCGCCGAGACCTTTATCCGTATCGATTGAAAAAATATTCTTTTGTAGAAACGTGAGCAGTTTATTTATTTCATTTATTTACGAACAAAAATGACGTCATTAAGTTTCATTTTCCGACTATGACTCTATTTGACAAAGCTGTTATAAATACAGTAGCACTTCTCTGGTAGCGATCATTTTCTTCAATGGTTAATTTTACAATAGGTAAATGGTACAATGTTTGGCTGTGTTAATATCTTGACCTTCAATTGATTATTAAACATATTGTCATTTACCTTCATTCTTTTTGTGAAATATTCATATCAGGAATGGCCACATCCAGTAGACAGAGACTCCTCACACAGCCAAACGGTAACGAGGAGAATAATTTTAGCATGGTTATATAACACATATAATCACTTTCAAAATATACGCAACAGACAATAAACGTAAGTGAGAACCCGAGGGTTTATCGCCTGGGAATGATCAGTTTTCATTAAAAATGACAGAGACTCGAGCTGGGAGCGAACCCGCACCGTGACGGCGACAGCGCCTAGCCCTGAAATTCCTGTGACACAACCAACTGAGCTAACCGGGGCAACCCCAAAAAAGGTTGATCGGATAGCCCTGATAAACGTACTGATAACAGTACTGACTATATGTACGGGGAGACGTTTTACGGCCGCCACACTGCACAAATAGCGCTACTGTGAATTTCAAATGACAGTGACTCTAGCTGGGAGCGAACCCGCACCGTCACGGCGACAGCGCCTAACCCTGCAATTCCTGCGACGCAACCAACTGAGCTAACCCGGACAACCCCAAAAAAGGTTGATCGGATAGCCCTGATAAACGTAACAAAAACTGCACGACATCGGTAACGGGTTATTTTTTACTGATAACAGTACTGACTATATGTACGGGGAGACGTTTTACGGCAGCCACACTTCATAAAAAACGCTACTGTGAATTTCAAATGACAGTGATTCTAGCTGGTGACTCAAGTTCATTGAAATCTTTAACATCATCACAAGCTATAGAAAAGCGAATAAGCTGTGAGAAAAAACTCCGTAAGATGTTGCACGAGGAATATCGCCGTGTAAAATCGGAAAAATTACTACATGAATATTAAATTTCGAATTATCTCTTTTATCTTATATTTGAGAAGGGACTAAGCCATTTTCAACTAAAGATTTAGATTAAGGAAGTTTGCTTGCTTTTCTGAAGTGTTTGGTCTATTAGGTTGTAGTTCATAAGGATAAATTTTATTAACTAGAGATGGAAAATGGTTATCATCTTTATATTTAACAAATCATCAAATACATCGAGGTGTTGTTAAAGGCTGTAAGGCCTGAAATAAAATATTATTTGTTTCCCCATCCACGACCGACCCGAAAAAATCGGTGCGACCCGAAAAATTTTATCGCCTAAACCTAAATGATATTTTTTTTATTTGGTACGAAAAACCTGTAAACAAAAATGCAGTATAAGAGCAGTCATTGTTATCATACGCATGGCAATAACACATACCTCGCGAGAGCCGGCGGACCATCGGAAAGGTCCGACAGATTTTGCTTCGGTCCGGTAAAAGGGACGCAACCTTTTCTTCTTCATAAACTCCGGTTACTTCCCTTCAGTCACAGTAAATGATTTGCAATTGGTTGCCTGATTCCTCTTGTCCAATCGCGAATTCGATAACATCATATAACGGCCATGTAATGAAAAATGGTGTTTGGGCTGTCTATCGTTGGCAGAGGATATTCTGAGCTCAAACTGGGACATTTCACGAATCACAGAGCAAATGCCGGCGTCTAGGCCATTCAGTTTCCATTTTATCGAAATTTAAAATGGCTTTGTTGCCTGTGTTGATTTTCATCTCAGCCTGTTTAGCCTGTTGGTGATAAGGAAACTGAATGCAAAGGAATATCACCGGCTGTTCTGTTTGCAGTACTTGATTTGCAAAGGTTTCAGAGTGTCCTGTTCCATGTTAAAAAATTACAACCCTGAGATGATCAGTGACTGAATTTACCTCTATTAAATAAATAATAATTACAGAGCTTAAAGTTTTCAGTTTCAAAATGTAAAATTTATATTAAATTGTATTTAAGTTTTAAGGAAGTTTATTTCATTATTTATATAGCACTATTCCTGGGCAGGCTTATCACTTGGACGACATTCCTCTAAAATACATGTAAACTTGGTGACTATATATTTAAAGTTTTGGAGTGTTGGTATTCCCTTTGGAGTTAATCCTAGAATATCTAATGTGGATCATAATTCTGAAAAATTTCAAATAAAAAAAATATTTTGACCTACCTATCTACGCATACTAAATCTGCTTGGGTCGGGATGGGGAAACAAAGAATATTTTAAGTCTGGCCTAATAATGTTATCTTGTTATTCGGTAGAAAGAGATAAGACAAAGCCTCTTTCATAACAATATAAAAACAAATCAGCAACAATCGGTACTCATTGGGATGCCCATCACTTGTTTATAAATAGAACAATATCATCCGGAGCTTTTTGTAAAATGATACTGGTGGGATTGTCTGTTATTAAATTATGAGAGAGTGAGGTGCACAAGGTTGAAGAAGTTGACAAACAAAACGCCTGAAAATTATTTGATTTAGGCTTCTTTAAAACTTCACCTGAGTTTTTAAAAGACCAAAACAGGTATTTGCCAGTTGTTTCAGAAACATTTTCGCAATTTCTTATTACATGTTCGTTGATGGATAATTAAGTAGTTGTGCTAGAACTGGAGTTGGAAATAAATCTTGATTTACAATGGTGCTTTGTGCATTTTAGGCAACCAAGACATAGTAGAATATTATCTTGTTTTGGCTTCGGAGCTCCTGACGAGATAATGTTATAAAGAACATGGAATTATACAGTATATTATATATGATTTGTGAGTGTTGCTTTTCAGCACTGTCTTTATAACTATAAAAAAATAAAGTCTATAGCTGTTATACTATATAAAAATATAGTATAACAGCTATAAAAAAACACCATCATTTGAAACAAGAAGCGCTTGGTTACCTCTCAGCACGCTTGGCTGGTCGAAATTATATTTAAAGCTCACGCAAGTGAGCGTAAAGTGGTATTCATTTAACACGGTTTCCGTGTTAATGCTAGTTCGTCTTTGACTACTGTCTGTAATTTCTCACTGGTCAGTTTTTATGACGTTCATTAAATGTTCTGTTGTTATACATGTTCTATTAAGGCATCAGCTGCTCAGTGACTAGAGAATATATTGTTCTAATTGTTTCTACAATTCAAGATAATAATAGAAATATTAAAATATTGCAGATTTAATGATGTTTATTTCATATAAAATCCCTTATAAAAATTCGATTTTAAGCGTGTCAATCGTTGATGAAACGATCTACTATCGAAAGTTCTGAACAGGTTCATAATATACATAAAATGGGACGCATCAAGAGAAAAGGTACTTTCGAATAGGTGACGTTAATCGTTGAAATGACGTCATTAAGTTGCGCAGACGACAATAATTAATATGCATATGATAGTAAATATACCATCATATTGTCAAAATGTACAACGAAATCACTATTTAATTATAAGAACTGAATATATATAATTTTAAGTTCTTTCTTAATATAGTAACAGTTAAAATGTCAAAAATATGACCGAATGTACCTTTTCCCGCGGTCTGTCCCAAATATATCCTTTAAAGTATACATTTTTTTTTATTTAAATGAATGGGAAAGTGATATTACTCATTGCAGATTGAACTACCAACGACGGAAGTAGAGTTTGGTTACGGGGAGATCACTTTTTTGTCTAGCAACGTCACTATAAGAGATAACATCACCCTTGGAGACAACGAGTTCATGATCAGAACCAAAGTCGACGTCGATGGAAAATCGTATAATGTAGTTGTAGTTTGTGTCGAAGATTACTTCTGCAACCATCGACATCGCCTTTATGCCACAAGTGTAGGACACAACAACATGTTTGGAGTAATGATGTTAGGAATTGTTTTTCAAACCACCTTCATTGTTATAAATCTCGCTAACTCACTGGTCGTCACGTGATGCTCTCTCCATAAAGAATAATCACGCCGATAAAAGACATGAGTGCCATCATGTGGAGTCTGTACGATGATTATATGACGTAATTTAACCCATATTGACTGGACTGAATTCGTTCACTCATCGTCCAGAGTGATTTTTGCGGATTGATTATTTATTACACAACTTGTGAATACACTCTTTTATTTTATTTTGTCATCGACTTTATTTTTTTATAGTTTGTATACATTACAGCAATGTGAACGTACATGTATAAGAAAATTTTTATTTTGTTTAAACAACAACATCAATAACAACCACAATCGACATTAAAATAAATATTTAACTCTCAGATTAAGAAACGATTGTCATTATTGTACATGTAATTGTTGTGAGTTTGCTAAAAAGGTTGATTTTTTCTTTAAAATTTTGACACTTTTAAGCAGCTCTGATACTGGTTATTATAAATTAAATTTATTGGAGAGAAAGAAACATCAATACGATCCTTTATTTGCTCTTTCTTTTGTCTCTTAAATAAAAGAGACATTCAGACAGACATTTTCAGTAGGTTGAAAATAGCATTTATATAACATTAACGCCACTTCATGCAGGAACAAGTTAGAAGGAAAAAAGAGCATTGGTCTATGATATGAAAGGAAAGCGATACAGAATATGTTGCTAACATTTATTTCTCAGTGTCCGCAATTGTCTAAATAGCCCGAGTAGGAACATCGGGAATTCTTGATATGAATTATTTACCAATGCGCTTATATATATGAAACGTTGTAATAACTTTTGCTTTCACTTGTCCCAGCCACAATCTTCGATGATTAACTGTCAATTAGAAACACATACTTATTGATTTCGATTAGACTAACACACTTTATTTTACTTTCAGATAGGAATAAAATAATCAAAATTATCATCAATTAAGACATGATTACTATTGTTTGGTTTATTAAAACTAATCGGTAAAGCCACTACAACAACAACAATAAAAGGTAAATGCATGAAATCAACTTTTATAGGTAATATTATTAGACTGATGGCAAGACAACGAAATATCATACGAAATAACTACTAGGATTATTGGCAAGCATTATAAACTTTGAAACAAGAATATTAAGCGGTACATTATCCGCATTGATTTCTGTTTGATGCCTTTATCACCACTATGACGTTTCTACACCAGCAAAAACATGTCAGTTGGATGTGTAAACAGCGGGACGTTTAATAAAGACACATCTGTTAAGAAACATACACTGTCGTTGCGGAAAAAGTTGCCGTTATACCGCGTCAGCCCCGCCCCCTCCCAGCGCCTAAACCCATCTGTAAACTTAAAAAGAATGCACGGAGTATTTATATGAATTGTTACAAATCTTGACATTTTAAACATAAATTTATGCAATATCTATTGGCACGCGCTTGTATTTAACGCCAGTTAGATATACCAAGATATTCTCTAGCGTTCTGCCTTATTGTTGATAAACCCATTTTCAACTGATCGCTTTTCTTACCTATTTGTTTGCACGACGACGTTGACTGGGGCTTAGGTGTTTATGAATGTTTCAATGGAAATATTGTTTCATAACGTAGATGCTCTATCTGTTCTTTTTGTTCCTGCCATAGTGTCCTTGCTGATTAGACTCCAAGTGTTTTGACAAAGTAAAGACATTGAGTACCCACCATTTTTCTGTAAGATCCCATTAACAGCTTATGATTTATACGTTTGTGTGCTTTTGCCTACAACATTGTCGAGTTAATGGGTGGGTTGGAGCTAATTTACCAAATCCAATTGTATATGTTTGTTTGCAAGACGGTTCCGGCGGTTTAGATGTGTTTGAAGGTTTCTAGGGAAGTAATGTTTAAGAAGGTAGATGCTCGGTCTATTCATTTTATTCCTGTCATTGTGTTCTTGCTGATTTGACTCTAGGTGGTCTGACCTCAGTAAAGTCATCGATTACCCACACTATTTCTGGACGAGTTGATGGATGGAGCTTTTTAAGGTTTTAATATGCGCTGGGATTGCATAAAAAGTCTTTAAAGGGATGAATTGTCTAAACATGTCAACATTAATAGGTAAGAGGAAAGCTTCTTCGTTAAAAACATATGTTTCATGTCGGTCTCGATATAAATACATTGCAGCTCCTATTTCAACTTTTCGCCTTGCCGCCACGAACACACGAAATGGCGGAAATCATCCACATTAAAATCTGTACAAGCCTCATGTCGAGTTCATATTTACACAAAAAACTACCAATTTTGATTCACCCCAAAAGATCTTGTCCGTATAACGATGAACATGGAGCCTTAGTTGCTGTATCATGATCAGCTGCGTATTGTAAAAAAATTGGTTTGCCCTAAACAAGAAAACAATGGGCGTAACCAAACGGAATATAATTGTGACAGTCGGTATGAGAATATCACAGAAAATGTAATTGGCAAAATGAAAAAAAAGAAAATAAAAAGAAGGTATTGTATCGTTTGGTGGTAAGGAAAGTTGTAAATGTTTCACTTTGACTTATCTTATGACCGTTAATGGCTGCTTGAGACTTTTAGCGTCATATCAAACGTGACAGTTTATTTTTGATCTAAGAAAATTAATTTTTCTTGAAAACATTAATGTTGATCATCAAACAAAACTTTTATTCCTTTACTTACTTTTCATCTTTTTTTTATTTGAAATAAAGATAAATGAGTTGATTCTTCAAACAAGTAGTAAGTTGTTAAAATCTTACAACTATTCTCCTAAAAAGTGATCCTTCTTTTTTATTTTTGCAGCATTGTCTTCTAAAGCCTTTTTCCTATTAAATGTGTTGCTTTTAGAAACGACTGACATTATAAGAAATCGAATAGTACCAGTTGCGCGCTGCCTAAAATGTCTCTGTTGGGAACTTACATTATTCTCTGTTAGCCGATGAGATCTGTTTCTTAATGTCAGAAGGTTCGTTCATTGTTTGCTTATCTTACCTTTATTTACCTATATGTATTTTAATGAAACGATCATGCAACCTTTATCACGAACTCCTTATATTCGAAAGTACGTTGTATGAATTACCTCACACTTACTTAAAATCAGCACAATTATCATTATTATGTTTCTTCCACTGTCTTTGCATCGAAAGACCCGGCTTACTTTTATTGTTTGTTTCTCTGTCCATAGCAATACAGATGTGTTAGAACAATTGTTTCACACATACGGATATGTAAAATGCGTGTTTGTTAATGTAAAATTCGAAATGTTATCTGTGAATAGATAATGTCAATAACCGTTGCTTGGAAATTTCTATTATGAGGCACATACGACACCCCTAATCACATGACTGGTACATCGCCATAAATTGACAGATTGACGACATTTGGCAAAAGGTACCTTCGGACAGTTGACGTCAATCTTTGAAATGACGTCATAAATTTGAGCAGACGACATTATTTATATACATTTCACGGTAAATATACCATTTTATTGTCAAAATGTGTAACAAAATCACATTTTAGTTATAAGAAATTGATTTACATATGTAAGTTCTCTCTAAATTTAGTAAAAACTAAAATATCTTTAAAAATGACCGAAGATACCTTTTCCCGCGACGTGCCCCATTTAATTTGAGTCAGAATCGATGCTGCCATGAAAAAGAATATGATTGAGTAAGTATTATGTCATCGATATTTTTTAAAAACACTAAATAACGCTGTAAATTTTGGACATTTTGGCTAGGTTATGTCGCCGTGTCTGGTGCTTAGGGATCTTATTATTGTCACTGCGGGGAATCACGTGGTTTTATTTTGATATGTTATACAACGTGGCGAGATTTTCAGCATCCGAAAATGTTGAGAAAAGGGTTGAGTCATAAGTGTCTGTCTGTTGATCCCAAAAGTTATATCTTGTTGTGAGCAAGTTAGATTGGTGTTATCTGAAGATCTAATAATCATGATAATAGGAGGTTACGGTCGGGAAATATCAACTGGTTCATAATCGTTTTCCAGCATTTCCTTTAAAATGTTATAGCATCAGTTAAAACCGAAACAGAAGTGTCATCAAAGGCCCCAAGATCATAACACTGAGACTGGAGACAAGTCTCATATCTCAAGCATCTGATTGGCTAAAATAGCGACTAATTACAGAACACAAGTTCAAGGTATTGCTTTCATCAAAAGTTTCGGCTTCTGTTTTATTAAAAAATATAAGGACAAAATCTTTGAATTACATCTGGTATCTTCATCCCCCGCTCACTTTTTTCTCCTTATTCTTCTTCTTTGTTGGCTGTCTTGGCTAACTTATCTCTAAATTAGGTCTTTCCTGATATGCGTACTTTATTTTGTTGAAATAACAAATCAGTCTTTAAAATATAAATTTCTTTTTGTTGTATTCATTATTTCTAACAGATAACCTGCGATTTCAGCATTGCATTTTGTAAAGTGATATATTGAAGAGACATTTTGGCAAACAACCAAACATATTTCTGTAGAGTTTCAAACAATTTTACTTCGGAACTCTTCCTCATTTTAGTTTTTCCTGGTATTTTGAGGGAAGTAGGGTTCTAAAAATATCTGAGGGGATATGGTCTACTTCGCAGTTTTGAAGATATACACTTAAAATTTTATACATATATCTGGTATCAAGTGCAGAGCATCATGATAAAATTTTTATGTTGCTCAGTACCTTACCTGTTGGAACTGCGAGCTAAAACTTTCAAGGTAGGCTTAACATTAGTTTAAGATTATAGTCTGCGTTATAGCGCTGTTGGAGTTTGTCAGGATGGTGGAAGCAGTTTTTTAACATTGTTCAAATTTCTTTTGATCTATTTAATCACAGTAGCGTTGTTTGTGCCGTACGGCGGCCGTAAAAAGTCTCCCCGTACGTTCAAGCATTGTGGTTATCAATCATTTAGTCCTTTCAATGCCTTTTATTAATAAACTAAGGTTTGTGTGAACCCACCCCATGGCGTGAACAGCAATATGCACTTCCATTTCTGCTCATGAACAATCAAACCGAGCCTATTGCATTTGTGATATTTGTCCTGCTCAATGGCTTTCATATTTCCTTTTCATATATTTAATATTTCAGCGATCAACTGTCTATTACATGTATCCAGATGCAAATTTCATACGGCTCATTGCTTTTTGGTGTATATGTAACAATCTTATTAATGTATGATCTCACTTCTATTCTTTGAAAATACTGGCTCACATTTTAAAGATATCATGAGAATTAAGTATCTACACACAACTATTATGTATACTCAGGCAAAGCGGATTGCATGGGTATAAATCACAGTCAAAAATAACTTAGGCGTTCTGTTTGCCAACTTAAGATTTTTCTTTTTTGTACACCTCACTCCCTCAAACTTAATAAAAGACAAGCTCAAGAGTCAGTTAAAAAGACAAAGGTAAAAATAAAACCTTCACCGCTTGCAATGAACACTGAGCTTTTTTTAAAGATGGTTTTTATGATAATTTTATTCCATGGACTTGTCAAGATCTTATAGAATCGTTAACTTTCTTACTGGATAACGTTTATGTTAGATTTGGTTCTTCTATTTATCAACAAGTAATAGGTACCCCAAAGAGTTCTAATTGTGCACTCCTTGTTGCTGATCTGTTTTGTACTGTTATGAAAAAGAGTTTATGTTATATCTTTTCTACCGAACATCAAGATGACACTATTACACCATTTACCAAAACATCGAGTTACCTTGATGATTTATTTAATATTGATAATATTAACCATTTTCCATCTCTAGTTAATAAAATTTATCCAAATGAACATTTCAGTAAAGCAATAAAACTTCCTCGATTTATTTCAATGAAAATAAATTCTGCATTAAATTACTGAAAAACTTTTAAAGCATGATATAGGTTTCATAAATTAGGGAAAAGTTTTTGCATGTTTTATTGCCGATACCCAGATTTATTAAAAAAAAATTCTAGTGCAATTAAAAATCACTATTGCAACGAGGCATCTTACAGCCATATTTTAATAAACTCAATAAAATAAATGGCAGTATTAATTTCTCCACGTTATTCGTAAAAACCATCTGTCAATTCTAACAGAAAAGTTACCAACATGATATTGAACAGCGCTCTGCATGCCTACTGATTACCCATTTACAGCTGATCATTAAGCCTATCTATTTGGTTGCACGACGGTGGCAGGGGTTTAAGAGTTTAATATTACGATTTAAGGGGCTCTCTTGTAAAAGAACATAGCAGCTCGATTTTTTTTCTTTTATCCCTGTCATCGTGTTCTTGCTGATTTGACTCCAGGTGCTCTGGTCTTGGTACAATAATTTACAGCACTTTTTTTTGAATGCTATGAGCTTCTTATGTTTTATAATGTTTGTGTTAATGTTGCATGCAACATTGTTAAGCTGATGGGTGGGTTGGAGTTATTTCACCAAGACAACATGTATTTGTGTGTTCATAGAGAACCTGTTGGGGCGAGTGTGAATTTGGTATACACAAGAACCTGGTTTAAACATCCAGTGGCTAATTGTTTTGCCACTGACCGTTCTAATGCGGTAACCCCAAGGGTTCTTTTTTCGTTAATTGTTTGTGATATTTTATAAGAAATTGATATTCTTATAGACACATGATCTCTTTTCTTCTCTACTCTTTCGCTGCTTGATGAGGCTATTTTTTTCTGAGTGTGGCGATGTTTTTGAAATGCATATTTCACTTTTTTCTTTATTTAATATATAAGGTAGTTCGTTATTTGCTTGAGAATCAAGTACGATAGTTGGAGTTAAATGTCTTGAAATAACATTTAAAATATTACCCAAACTAACACCATTAACAACATGCAAATGTCAGTCAAGTTCAATCAACAAAAAGAAGCTAGAATCTCTATTTTTAAAAATACTAATAAGCAAGAAAATTAAACATAGACATTTGATAACACGGTTCAAAACTATAGATCAAACAACAAAAATTATAAACTCTATTTAATCTGACCATAGCATTGGCTAATTTTGTAAGTGGGATGCGAGCCGTAATGTTTTCGATTAAATGTCATGTCTAACCAAACCAACTGCATAGTTACAAAGTATCGAAACTCATCCCAAGGCCCTAGATCATAAAACTTAACTTGACTGGTCGCCATTTCATTCAATCAGATGCTTGAGATTTGAGTCTGGTCTTCAATTTTAGTTTTAGTTTTATGATATGAGGCCTAGATGCTTTGATTTCATTGTTGTGCTTGTTTTATTGTTGTTTTTGTTAATGTTTCGTTTCAACGAAAATACATTAACCAATGATGAGGTTTACAATGTTTTTATGTATAAAACAATAAAAACGTCGTTGATGACGAAATAAAAATAGAAGGTCATGTGATATCATATATTGTCACGTGATCTCAGGTGATAAAGGGGATTCGATCAAGTCAAATTATACTTAAGTCTCGCCACGCAGAGTCTATAAGTAAGGGCACTCTTGTTTATTTATTGACAAACATTGAAAGGCGTAAATTTGTTTTAAAATATTGTGTCACGTGACTCCAAGTGGTTCAGCAAAATCAATGTATGGATCTGAATATTTCTAGCAACAAGAAGCTAGTTTTTAGAACAAACCCTAACACCATTACTTCAAGCACGATGTAGCTCAACATGGTAATGCTAGCTGTACTTGCACTATAAATGCGTCGGCGGCCACAAAAATAATCATCAACACAAACCACAACTACATTGTACGAATTTCCATCGGCGTCAAATTTAGTTCTTATCATAAACTCGTTGTCTCCAAGGGTGATGTTGCTCTTATTATGTCCTAAAGTGCCGTTGTTAGATACAATAGTGATCTCCCCGTAACCAAACTCTACTTCCGTTGTTGCTAGTTCAATCTGCAATGAATAACAATAAGTGTTTACCATTTAAGTTAGTTGCATATCATAGAAAGGTTAAAAAACTAAGCTTTTTATTGAATGTAACATTGCAGAAATTGTGACGATGGCAGATAAACAACTTAAAACTCTAAATAATGTAATGTATAGTGTTAGCAAACATCGGTTTTATGCTAATCGTGCTGATAATGACAAAGCCATAATATCTTGAACAATCTTATGCTCAAACTCAAATTTCAACTCGACATTTCTGCTCAGATGTTATGCATTTTTTAAAATCCAGAAATTATCACTCTAGTACATATTAAAATTTGCGCATAACAGCGTCCGGTGAATGTTTGCGAATCTGGTGAATTCGCAAACTCAGCAACACTTTTTAAGGTCCTACACTGATGTTATTTCTTTAATATTTAGTTTGGGGTCTAAGAATAAAACGTACTATGTTTTGAATCGGTATCTTTAACAACGAGTGAGCTATGGAGTCTCAAACACCAAAATCGCCACGGCGATTATTAATCGCCATGATATCGCCATGGCGATTTTTAGCCATTTATTTGAAATGGCGTTATTTCGCCATGGCGATTTTCAATCATTTTCTTAAAATCGTAAATAAGTATTGAAAATTAAGATTAGACTCATTATTAAACTTCGATAAAAAACGAGACGTTTGAATATCTGGAATAGCCTCACACAGCCTTCTCTACGCAGCCAGTGTTAAGAAAACAGAGCATCGGTTTATCAAATGATCAATTTCAAAATAAAAGACCCGAACAAACAAGGAACAACGACAAGGAGGGATGCACAATTAGTGTGTCTCTTACTTGTTTATTTATAGAGATACTAATTATATATTATTATATTTAAAATGATCTATATTTTTTGTTAAAAAATATTACAAAATATATTTGTTAAGTCATTCTGAAATCAAAATTAAAAATCTTAAACAAAAAATATTGTTGCTGTTTTATCATTATACTCATTATTGTATATGTTGTTGGCATTTAAAATAAAGTTTTGTGTTTGTTTGTTTCTGTTAATTAATGTAAATCGAATTTAAGCGAATTTTGAGGTCTAGCCCTGGTATCTATCTGTTCTGTTCTTACTATTTCAACGTTTGTTAAATGAAGATTCATTAAAGTTGCTTATTTGTGCAAACCTTTTGGGGTTACAGAGATTTTGATATTTTTAGTTTTCTGATGACCATGATTTTACGACTGATCAGGGCTCTTAAAGAAAAATGTTGCCAACACTATGAAGCCTTAATAATAAAGTGCTCACATTTTTACAAAGGAATACACTTCCAATCGACAGAGGTGAAATTATCGGATATACTGAACCGGTGTTCGAAATTAAATCAAACTTCTTGGGCTTGGCTTCCTCTTCCTGGTTCTCGGTCTTGTCAATCATGGGCATGATTAGTTTCCTTCTTTGCTCTCCGTCTTGTATATATGCTTGATATTTGTCTAAGGATGCTTTCATGACATATGTCGAATTTGCAACCGTCATTGACCACTGACTATCAATACATTTTCTAAACGAGGAAATGATCTCTGGTAGTTGTAAATAACTGGTATGATTTCTTAGCTGTATAACGAACGAGTTAATAGGTTTAGAAACATTGTTGTTCAATTCATAATACACCAGTATGTCAGTAGCGAAGAAATTCAAATGTGGAAAATTGATCCAAGATCTAGGATTAGATCGTTGCGATCTTTTTAAACGACTCAACATTTCTTCTATAAGTTTAGCGCCTTCTACTGGTTGTACTTTCAGTTGTAATGTAAATAATGGGATACTCCAGACAGTGATATAGTACTGGCATCCGTCTGCAGTGTTAAGCATACCTTCAGGGCACAATATTTCACCACCTGTAGTCTGAAATATATGATAAAACAAATTTTAAACAAACACAGTTTTGGTTAAAACTTATGTAGGAACGAAACAATTAAATAACAGTTTCACGAACAATATAATAAGGAAATAAACCAATACTTAAACGAAATCACTATTCTGTACTTTATTTTTATTTAATTTCCCCGGGACTAATTTTCGCGAAAACCCCACACATTTCTTATTCGCGCGGTTACGAATTTACGCAACTATTCTATTAAGACACTGATAAATGGTTTTCTTTCGTAGGGGTTAAATTTCGCGCGAATGCACTAGCGCGAAATTAAAACCGCGCACAATATTATACCACGGTATTACAATGCGATGGTAATGGAATACTCAGTTTTTGTTGTTATAAATTTTAACAAAGAAATATAAAAACTTGAATAAAAATAAAAAGGTTAAATATGCATATCAGGGATCGCCACATTCAGAAAAAAAGGCCTCCCCACACAGTCAAGAAGAAGAGAAATTGATTTCGTTAACAATTCGGATTCTCATTTTTAAAAAACGTAATTAACAAATACTGTCCCATTCTAGAACAGCCTATCAGAGAATGGCATAAAGGTATTAACTCAACTTTAGAGTATCATTGGGGGCTGGTGGGGTTGGATGGGGTTAAGTACTGTTCAAGTACATTTTCAGAACGTGCGTGCGTGCTTGGACGGAAAATGTTATTTTTTTAAAAAGATATTCATTATTTTCTAAAATACATCTTCTGCTCGAAATGCGCGCTAATGAACACTTTCAATCGGCGTCTTTCTAGATTAAAAGTGAAATTTTAGATGTTGCAAAACAAATTTTAACACACATTTACTCTCTTAATGTCTTTAAATTGCTTTTTAGCACAAATCTCGACAAATCTCAAGTTTTGGTCAACACAAATTCCGAGTAACAGTTACGAACCAAAATTTTATAAGTACCTATTACGAAGTTCAACCCAAACAACTAAATGCAGTGACTATTTACGCTTACTTCAAACTATAAAAACATATTATGAGCTCTGTTTTCCGAAATTTATGCAAATAACTCTATAAGTTTATTATAAAAATAAAACGAAATTTCTAACATGACTTTCAATATTTTCCTACAGGCATTAGATTGGAGTATAGAAACTTTAAATGGGCACCTGAATGTTGATATAATTTTCTGCGTTTGAACGTAGTGAATTAGAAGAAAATTAATTCCCCCTGTCTGTGTCCAATGGATTGTTAGATGGCTCTTTCTTCGCATGGGCTTTTCGGGTTTTATAACCCCGTGGCCATTCAGCGCTTGGACAGCCGACAATGACAGACGTATAGGACAGACAACGAGTGGAGTGATCTATGAAAAATAGACGTCTATTTTTCATAGGTCACTCCACAAGGTGTCTATCCGACGTAGACCACACGACTGCAAAACCCCGAAATTCTCGTGCACAAAGCAATGTATCGCCCAATCTTTACAAGCCGTTACACAAACTTTTTTTATTCACAATTCGTATATAAAAGGATTCACATGTTAAACTCAGTTTATTGCAACTTTTGATTTAAACGATGTCACTGTAACCCAGCTTCGCATCACCAACTCAAGACTTTTTGGAGTCTTAACCGAGTAAAAGTTTAACAATGTAGAAGATTTCACAACAACACAGGATTGAAAGAATTCCGGTCAGTCATTTAATCACATTTAATAACTTGAGTAGTTTTAAAGTTAGTGTTATATTTTTGTCATTCATAAAAAATCAAATGTTTGTGTGTTTAAGGAATTAGTTTGCCCTTTCAACAATCAATTTGAAATTTCGTAAGATAACAAAAACATCAAAAACAACAGTAAGAATAACACTAAATTCACAATTCGTATATAAAAGGAGTCACATGTTAAACTCAGTTTATTGCAACTTTTGATTTAAACGATGTCACTGTAACCCAGCTTCGCATCACCAACTCAAGACTTTTTGGAGTCTTAACCGAGTAAAAGTTTAACAATGTAGAAGATTTCACAACAACACAGGATTGAAAGAATTCCGGTCAGTCATTTAATCACATTTAATAACTTGAGTAGTTTTAAAGTTAGTGTTATATTTTTGTCATTCATAAAAAATCAAATGTTTGTGTGTTTAAAGAATTAGTTTGCCCTTTCAACAATCATTTTGAAATTCCGTAAGATAACAACAACAAAAACATAAAAAACAACAGTTAGAATAACACCAAATACATCCGTTGATATTGACCGTTGACTTCTCGTGAAAAAGTGAAAGACAATGACAATTTATTGCATACAGAAAATATTTCCTTTATTGCATTATTAATTTGTTAAAACTTGTTAATATTAAATACTAGTATTGCAATCTTATTACCATGTATTAAGGGTCCTCTACACCACCCTTGCAAGTTCATCGATAAAAAAGAAAATTATCAAAATTTCATTAACGGCAAAATGCCGTTAAAAACACTTTGCACAAATGAATGTTACTTATGTATTTTTATTTTGCTTATGGTAAGACACGTGTAAACAATAAGGAAAATAGCGAGATCTCAAAATTCTATAAACATTTTTTGCAAACATTCACAAAAACTACCAACACAAAACAACATTTTAAATGCACACATATTGTGATATGATACTGACAACAATATTTTGTGTCCTCGTGGCTTACATATATAAACTATATAGATTTTAGTAAAAGTGTTTGACCTTCAATTTCCTGGTCCCTTCCTGGACGCGTAAACGGGTGACAAACCCTGATTTCTCTTTTCTCCGTTGAAAGTTCTTTACAAAGTACACAACACTTTTGTCATTCTCATTACATGTGTGTGGGAATTTAAAATAATGTTTTGCATTGCTTAGTTTTTTTTGTGAATTCATGCAAATAGAAAATTATGGAATTTTTAGGACAAGCCGGTTTTTTTACTGTTCTAACTTTTCTTTATAATTATATGTAAAATGCGAATACACCAATAACGATTATTTGGGCAAGGTTTCATTGAGCGGCATATTGCCGTTATTAAGATTTTTATAATTTTCTTTTTTTATCGATAAAAGTGCAAGGAAAAGTGAAGTGGACCCTTAAAAATGTAACCAAATACACGTTGTAAATCTATTTATTTTGTATGCTTAAACGTCCACTTCGTACTCTTACAATTATCACAGACATCTATCGATAGCACAGTATGACACTAAGATATCGCCCGTCCACTTATTAATATGAGATAGTAAACGAGATGCACGTGCTTCACGAACCTTCGTAGACAACGCAAAAGAGTTGTCTACGGGATTTAGACAACGGTAATACTGGCCACTGATTGGTCAGTGGACGGTAGCTGTGGTCTAAGAAAATTTTAACGCTTCAACGAGTATTTCAATAGAACAACAATTATCAACACAAAATTGCTTTACAGCTACAAAAACGAAACGACGATATAAATTTTTTGCAAGAAGAAGTCCGTGGAAATACTGTTTCGGTTGGATAAAAGTGCAATTTCGATGGCGATGTGTACTTCTACACAGAAAAGCAAAAATCCGACATTCATACGGCGCAAATAGAAAGCCTTCAACGTAGAAAGCCTTCAACGTTTACATGCACCTCGTAGGACACCTGCAGCTACTGCTACTTATTACGTTCTGCTCGATGTTTTCTGGTACCAGTGTGCAGTTAAGGTACTTCATACTTCCAGATAGTACAGTAGTAGTAATGATGAGCTGTGAAAATTAAATTATCATTTTTTCAACAATTTCCAAACAAACTTTTATTATATTATTACAAACAGATGAATATTGATAATAACAGGAGACAATTGTTCAAAAAAAAAAGAATTTTGTTACAAAAGTAATAAAATGTGGTACCTGCTATGTTGTCCAATCCGGGTGTCGAAATAAAGTATTTTCCGCTCAAATATATAAAAAATAATGAATTACAATATCCAGTTCAATGTTCCATCTAGGGTCAACCAGTGTTACTTTTTCAAAATAACTTGGAAATATTGCTCTTATAAATCAAAATCCAAACACATCATCCTTTGTCCCATGAGGTCACTCACCCATGCAAAAAGCATGCAAATCATGCCCACTTGAGTTTACCTATAGGACAGTTTAATCTCTTCATGTATAACAATGTAAATCTTGTGTGATGGTATTTGTGCAGTGTTTTAAAATTCATTATAGTCAATGTTTAAAAAGTTATTTTGAAAAAGTAACACTGGTTGGCCCTAGAGGGAACATTGAACTGGATATTGTAATTAATTGTTTTGGATTTATTTGAGTGGAAAATGCTTTATTTTGACACCCGGATTAGACAACATAGCAGGTACCACATTTTATTTCTTTTCTAACAAAATTCTTCTTTTTTTTCAACAATTGTCTCCTGTTATTATCAATATTCATCTGTTTGTAACAATATAATAAAAGTTTGTTTGGAAATTGTTGAAAAAATGATAATTTAATTTTCACAGCTCATCATTAGTACTACTGTACTATCTGGAAGTATAAATTACCTTAACTTTTGAGGCCAACCCTAGCAGTCAATGCGACCAAGAGTCTTCAGCTCTTGCTTCTCGTGCTAGTCTTTCAAGCATTTTCGACGGCAGAACATTTTCGACGGCAGTGCTTGTTTGCTTCCGGTGCAGCTGCCTTCGATAACAAATGGACATGGAAGATGAGTATTTATTAGATAACGTTAGTAGTTTTGTTAAAAAAGAAAGCGTCGTGGTGATATAGATAGTATGCTGGCTGTCACACAGGCGACCCGGGTTCGAATCCCAGCACGTGATATATGAATTAAAGCAAGAACTTTTGGCTTTTGACAGTTTGTAGACGAATCTGGACAAACAATGAATTATTGTTTGGGGACGCTTGAGGCAAATCTTAGATTTTAGAAAATCTATATGTTTTCCGAAACAATAATTCGTTTTAAAAACGAATATTCTGTTAGTAAACCAAGGATTTCGGGTGATAAAATTGATATCTACTCAGGTTATCATTTCGTAGAAATTGCCTCATAGCATATCAAGTTCCGATGGGTTTCTTGGACAGATAAAAGGGGCACAACAAATTATTTTAAGTCCTTAGTGTTATCACTAGATTTTTTCTGCAAGTGCTTCAGTTTACGAGTGGGTTAAGTAAGTAAAAGGTTAGATCCGATCTGGTTTTATCTAAACAATTACATGAATGTTCGAACATTCTCCGCGCAGTCAACAAGTCACTGCGCGATCAGAGTCGCTTTGGCGTGCGTTTCGTAATGACTTTTGGTTGGGGGAATTTTGATGAAGTTCACGAGCATGGACATACCCACAGAATCTCATTGGGATTTTTTATATTAAAATTTAACATTAACGAACAGATTAACTTCTGGTGCATTGAACTTGTTAGCCTGAGTTAGATCAGCGCTCTAACACGAGAGTCGTGTATTCATATGCTAGGTTGTATGCTTCTTGAGACAGCATATTGTATAGCCTACTGTTCATGGTCACCTGACGAATTGTTGAGCTCTTTCAGATGGAGGGAAATAGCCGCGGCGGGTTTTAGAGTTCTTAAATCATTCTCATGTTCATAAGGGAAACAGAATAAAATGATTTACAGACAATCAGTCTTTTAGCAGGTTTATCCCAAAAGGTGAATATAACAAGTAATATCTTATCGTTTATGATACATTTACCTATTGTGTAAAGTATTCCGTTACCATAGAAATGCAATGGATATCCAGGTTGAAAATGAACGAATTATTCGTTCAAAATTGTAAATTAGATGATTGGTGTGCAAATTTCGAAATATTAAAAGTTTTCATGATGGGGAGTTTTACAGTTTGATAGGTTTACGTCCGATCGCAACGCGTATTATTATTGTTTTTGAAAAGAAGTTTGCGCCAGTGTGGTCAAAGTATTGGTCCAATATTTGGGACTTTTTATTCCCTAGATCTGTTATTTCTTGACCAAATTCACAAAATGATCCAGGATAAATCGCAAGGTGTTTTGATCGTACTGGTTTTCAGCACCTTTTTCATTTGTAGACACACGGATTACTTAGGTCAGAAATTTGTGGATTTTATAGTTCTTTTTTCTAAAAAGCACATTTATACTAAGTTTAAAAATAGCAGAGGAATATTTGGCGATCAAGATTCGCTTTTATAATATGCTTCCTAGAGTCCGTTCTAATTCATATATCTTAACTGTTTATTGACTGGTTCGATCAACAGCCCGGCGTGTCTTAAAGCAGACACATAATTCACGAGATTAACTTGTTTCGCGTAGCAGCTTTGAGAATAGCATAACTTGGCTTGTCAGTCTTGAGAATAGCATTACATGGCTTGACAGTCTTAAGAATAGCATAACGTGGCTTAGCAGCCATGAGAATAGCATTACTTGAATAGGCAGCCGTGATAAAAGCATTACTTGGCTTAGCAACATTGAGAATAGCATTTCTTAGCATTATAATCTTGACAATAGCATTACTTGGCTTTGCAGCCGTGAGAATAGTTTTGTTTAGGGTTAAAGGACCCGAAAATACTTTTGCTAGTTTCGGCTGAACCGAGAATAGTTTAACTTTGAATAATGTTATTAAGTTCGTTAGAGTCGAGTACGGTTTAAATTTTATGCTTAGCAGCCCTGAGAATAGCATCATTTGGCTCCGCAGCCATGGTAATAGCATCGTTTGGCCCCGCAGCTATGATAATAGTACCGCTTGGCGCCGCAGCTTGATTATAGCATCGGTTGACTCCGCAGCATGATTGTAGCATCGTTTGGCACCGCAGCATGATTATAGCATCGTTTGGCACCGCAGCATGATTATAGCATGGGCTGGCTCCGCAGCATAATTATAGCATCGTTTGGCACCGCAGCATGATTATAGCATCGGCTGGCACCGCAGCATGATTATAGCATCGGCTGGCTCCGCAGCATGATTATAGTATCGGCTGGCTCCGCAGCATGATTATAGCATCGGTTGGATTTGCAGCCATGAGATTAGTCTCGGTCGGCTCCGCAGCCACGAGAATAGTATCTGTTGGCTTTGCAGCCATAAGAATAGCATCGGATGGCTTTGCAGCCATGAGAATAGTATCTGTTGGCTTTGAAGCCATAAGAATAGCATCGGATGGCTTTGCAGCCATGAGAATAGTGTCGGTCGGCTCCGCAGCCATGAGAATAGCATCGGTTGGCTATGCAGCCATGAGAATAGCATCGATTGGCTTTGCAGCAATGAGAATTGCATCGGTTGGCTTTGCAGTTATGAGAATAGTGTCGGTCGGCTCCGCAGTTATGAGAATAACATCGGTTGGCTTTGCAGTCATGAGAATAGTATCTGTTGGCTTTGCAGCCATGAGAATAGCATCGGTTGGCTTTGCAGCCATGAGAATAGCATCGGTTGGCTTTGCAGCCATGAGAATAGCATTGGTTGGCTAGATGCAGCCATGAGAATAGCATCGGTTGGCTATGCGGCCATGAGAATAGCGTTATTTGGATTTGTAAATCCTAGAATATTTTGATAGGCTTCGCAGTTTTGAAAACAGTATTTCGTATTATCAGTTTTCATATTTCTTTTTTACGTACGTTTATATAATGTTAATGTTTAAACGAACTCGGGATTATAATTTTTGATTAAAATTATAAAAAAAACTTACACGGCTAAGCAGATAATCATCAGCATACGTAATACACGTATCAGAGTTATTCGAGAATTAGGATAACTGATAATCAATTAATTTCGTTTAAATGAGTTTTATTTTTTAGAGTATAACAACTTTAATAATTAATTATTTATGGTAAAATGACTGGTATCATTTTTAAAATGTGTACATGTCTGTTTTTGCAGACCAAGACGAGATAGACGAGAGGCCGGACGTTCTGGTGGGCCGCGTCGACCCTACTCCCGGAAAGTATCCTCCAGTCAAGAGCGGAAGTACGCGAAAGTAATATAATAGCGCCTTCAGCAGATGGAGGACAAAGGGAACCATCGATGGCATGAGGAGTGGGGACATTTTGCCAGCCAGGGCGCTTCCGGTGGCCGTTTATCGAACATCTATATTACGATGGACAAAAGCCCCGAAGACTATAGGGATATTTGTATTAAAATCAGTTTTTATAAGCCTGTGAAAATAAGAATATAAGATATCACGGAGAACAATTTCTGCTTAATATTAGCATCTTCTGGTTTTACGCAGTTCTGAGTTGTTGAACGTACAACGAAGTGTTGCAATAATCCATAGGTCACACACGAAATGTTTATTAATATAGAGTTGTTACTGGGACAAAGCACGGTTCGTAACAGCACGAACTGGAACTTCATTAAGTGGTGAACCAACATAAACATTTTCCTTATTCCGAAATGAGAGACTGAGTCATGGTCATCGCTGAACATGTAACGGATGTTACACATTAATACTTGCGTTTTCTTCGTATGGCGGAGCTTTCGCCACTGCCAATTAAGACGGCAAGGATCGTACATGCAAGAGACATGGGCGTTGGGTCAAAGAGCAAGCAAAAGATGGTTGTGCTAAAAACAAACTGGAGGAACGTTTACTTGTTTCACGACGTACTGGTTTACAAACATTTTTTTCTTGCAGATATATAATTTGGCGCTTTCATAATGTATTTGCTTGAAGTCTTTCACTAATTTTAATCCGTTCTTTGAGTTCAGTCGGCATCCAAGGTCGCTCCCAACAGATTAAACATGTGTTTTGTGTTTCTTTAAGGCTTTGCCTTCAGGTTTATAGATTACTTATATTCCAATCCAGTTGGAGATTGACGTAGGGGGATAAAAGTTTCTGCGTTTGAACGTAGTGAATTAGAAGAAAATTAATTCCCCCTGTCTGTGTCCAATGGATTGTTAGATGGCTCTTTCTTCGCACGGGCTTTTCGGGTTTTTATAACCGCGTGGTCATTCAGCGCTTGGACAGCCGACAATGACAGACGAAAATTTTTATTTTAATATAAAAGACTTAGTATATTTCAAAGCGCCAAATTACATTAATAATTGCAAGCCTGATCAATATGTCTTTGAATGGTTTTATTCCATACAAAATATGGTATATTTAGGGGTTCTTGTGTACCTAGTGCTTAAGTTGCAAGAAATATTACCATTGTATTTATTATGGATTTATGTTACAATGTTCTGTTAGTGTCAGTCGGCATCAAAGGTCGCTCCCAACAAATTAAACATATTAAATGTTGGATTTTGTGTTTCTTTAAGGCTTTGCCTTCAGGTTTATAGATTACTTATATTCCAATCCAGTTGGAGATTGACGTAGGGGGATTATAATTTTGTCTAAATTCATATAATATAATTATGTCGTCTTGCTGTCTTACTGAGCAGTGCGTCGGACGGAAATAAGTACACATGGTTTAATTAAGGTCTCGCAAACATTGCAAATGGCAAAAACAGGCTAACATTTCAAAAAATGAATTTTGGGAGAAATACTTATCGCCACCTAGATTTTAGTTATTGAAAGTATTTAGCTATGGATGTAGTAAATGTTTGCAAGCTCAATTTAGTCTAATTCATGTTCTAATTACCAAGCACATACTAAAACAAAAGAAAAACCATTTGCATGAGAACTCTGAAATTCATGAACAATATACCAAAGCAACTCATACCTGAAATAAGTATATGCTGGTCTACAATGTTTAGTGCCAATTCGTTAAAATAATGTTAGGGTTTTCAAGAAATTCAAGGAAATCCTACTTCCTGGTTCAAAGTGAAAGTAGAAAGTGAAAGTAGGAAGTAAGTTTTCATTGAATTTCTTGATAACCCTAACATTATTTTGACGGATTGGCATTGGATATATATATGGTTGAGAAAATAAATAAAACATCAACAAAAATCTTACAGAAACACTGGATCCCCGAAAGGATACACGAACAAATAAGCTAATTATAAAATATGGGAAAAGTGTTTTGTTCTTACAGTGCTGATTTGATAAAACTACCCGAACGTTTTCGTCAACATTTAATTGACTTCATCAGGGGTATGATGATAATTAAAATCAACAAGTGGTTACGCTATGATCTTAAAGTGTTGAACCTATCGGATTAGTTTGCTAAACTGTTTAATCCAATCAAATTATAGCGGGGATATAGATATTCTAAAATTAGAATTAATGCTAACCTGCTTTGTTTTATCGCGGAAGTGTGTTTTATGGCCGGGGGGCTCGATACGGGATTATTATAGTAGAGGTACGAAATGGGATTTATTAGCGAAACACGATATTTTAATTGTGATATTGATAAGTAACCGTCAGTGTTTTTGTTATCTTGATAGTTATGAAATTCAGACAAAAGAAGACAAAAAAATGGTTATCCGAAATGGAAAATAAATTGTGTTGAATTAAGAATAAATAAATTAATTTATAAATATAAACAAACACTGTTTGGTAAGAAAAACTAGGTCTATTTAATTAACACGGGTTATTTTATAAGTTTTAAATGATCGTTTGCTGTTGTTGTTGTTTTTGTTCATTAAGACTTTTATCTGTTGTTGTTGTTGTTGTTGTCTTGAAAGACATAAGAAAATACATTTGACAAATGTTATTGATTGTGTAAATCGGCGTCCATAGGGGCCCGGCAATAACCTTTGTAGGATAGCAAATATCGATAACACATTTTATGCAATTATAATAACTGAAATAATGATGTTTATTCGTTATCTAACTATAACTAACGATGCGTATTTATTGCCTTTAGTAATCAAATTTCAAAATTCACTTTTTACCTACTAGCCCGTAAATCATTCTGAAAGTAATTATTAATGTTAAACAACAACAGCAACAACAACCGGCAAAACTAATCCTGACCCAGTGACCTACATTATGATGACTTAACTGTACTTGTGACCTAATTTCGAATTATTATTCGCTTTTATTGATACCTGAAGGTTTTAATGTGTTCAGCCGACGTATCCAATATGTTTCTCTTGCTTTTCTCTGTGCATCTGTCCAGGAGTTGTTGAACTCGATGCAACAGAGTTCTATGTCAGAGAACGTATGTTCTTCCCGCTTGAAATGTTCTGCAACTGGAGACCGAAAGAACCTTTCTTTGGACCAGTCCGATCTATGCAAATTCATGCGCAGGGCAATTGTCAGTTTTGTCTCCCCAACATACTTTTTATCGCATTTTTTGCAAGTCATGAGGTATATCGCATTGCTCGTTTTACAATTTGATACCCCCTTTATGTATGACCGTGCCTTGTTTGATGAGAGAAATGTGTTGGTAGGAGTCATGTGTGCACAGGTTTTGCATCTGGAAGTGCCACACGGAGCAGACCGACCTTCATTGTGGGTTTCGGTTGAAGGTCTGATTTTTGCTCGGACTAGAATATCACGGAGACTTTTTGGCCTTCTGTAGGCGACAAGTGGTTTCTCTGGGAATATTCTAGTAAGTTTGTCAGACTTTTCAATGATTGACCAATGCTTGTCTATAGTTGTACGAATGTTTGGTAGGTTTGGGTGGTATGTGACCACAAATGGCAATCTTCGGTTTGTGTTTGTACCTTTTGTGACTGGTTTTAGCAGGTCGTCTCTTTTGAGGGCGCGTGCTTATCAATATCACAATTAAAATATCGTGTTTCGCTAATAAATCCCATTTCGTACCTCTACTATAATAATCCCGTATCGAGCCCCCCCGGCCATAAAACACACTTCCGCGATAAAGCAGGTTAGCATTAATTTTAATTTTAGAATATCTATATCCCTGCTATAATTTGATTGGATTAAACAGTTTAGCAAACTAATCCGATAGGTTCAACACTTTAAGATCATTATATATATATATATATATATATATATATATATATATATATATATATATATATATATATATATATATATATATATATATATACATGTATATAAAGTTGAATAACATAAAATAAGACAGTTTAGTCGGTTTTCGTCAACATTGATATAGGTGTACGATGTCATCTCGGCGACGATAATCATTAAAATGTTAACATAAAACTGCTTTCATGTCGACATTAGAGAAGGCATACATTATGAGATGAAGAGGGGTCGACCAGAAATAAGTTGCGTCAGCTCGGGGAAGGGACCCTGTCCATCGCGCCAACGAGTTTTTAAATTGTTACGCATATTTCGATTTGCCAAAATTATAACTGCATAGTATACAAGGTAACAGCACTAAAACGGAGTTTTAATCTGTGTCAGAACCATTGCAAAACAGAAAACAGAACTTATAATTATAATATATTGCATTGGCTCGAAAAAATGAATTTGCAAACAATTAAACTGCATTCACATTTCGCCATACCCTGATTCACAGTGCATAACCACTTTGGAGTCCATGTATAAGGTGCATGAGCTCGTGGCGGACTTTGGCCAGCGTTCCGAAGTGTTTTGGTTGTTTTCTTTTCAGACAATCACCTATAAATGAATTAACCTAAATAGTTTTGCATTGCATAGCATATCGCATAAAATTGTATGATCGTACGTCATCCATGTATCTTCGCGACACATTAGTTCAAACCATAATAGGTATGTACCAAGTGCTAAATATTTTCTGACATGTTCTATTAACTTAAAGGTTAATCGCACACCGAACATCTTTACATTTATTCATCCCCAACTGTTCATTGATGATGGCATAGAATCGTGAAAGCCGGAATCGTAATAAGTGTTTTCTTGAAATATGGGTTTCCCAAATCAGGAATTTCTATCACATGAAAACATTTAATTAATATCCAATTCTACTTTCAGGCTTACTTATAGATCTTTAAACAAACGAAAGTTGACCATTCTTCCAACCACGAAGCAACATCCCTTGGATTGTCCTCAGACGAATAAACGCTCTAGTCGTATGCCCCGGCTTGGTGTCGACCTACCTGTCTGTTCGGGACTATCTGAAAAATAACACTCTTGCGCGCTTGCCGTTCTCCGGTCCGAGCCGATGCACCTAAAGATTTGACCTACCAAGTGGGTAAATTCCCGTGGACGGACCGATCCGGAGTCATTGCAGTGTACTAAACACACAGTATTCCTGTTTAGCAAATCCATATATGGGCGAATATCTGAAAAAACAACACTCTAGCACAAACGAAATTTGGCCGTTCTTTAAGAATAGCTTTTGCATTTCTCTGAGAAAAACTCTAATCGTGCACTCACGATGAGCGTCAACAGAAAGCTTCTCTTACTTCGAGCAAATATAACATAGTAGAGCTAAAAAAACCACTACTTTTGCAATGGTTCCAAAGCATAAACAGTTATTTAGTAGTTTTGGTCCGTAACTCGTACTCATAATATTTTGGTTCGTTACTCGTGCTCGAAATTTGGCCAAAACTTGAGATTTGTCGGAGTTTGTGCTAAAAAGCAACTTAAAGACATAAGGATAGAATAAATGAAATGTGTGTGGATTTTTTTTTTAATATCGGCCGTCTCACTTTGAAGCTAAGAAGAAGCAAAATAAGTGTTGTTCGTGATTTGTTCTCGTAAAATGTGTCCGAACTAAAACACTTTATTGGTGAAGACAATTCAAACATTCAAAGACAAAATCACACTTTAAAACAAAATTTGTCTTTGAATGTTTGAGAGAACGGCAGCCGATTGGTATTTCATATTAAATGTCGATGAAAATGCTTTTAAACAGGAAAACGGTCAAAATCGGTCCAGAAATTACCGAGAAATAAGCAAACAACCTACTTGTAGCGCGTGATTTTGAGTGTGCACGACATTCGAAAAAAGTCACGTGTCTAGCCACCCTGATTGATAAGCATTTTAATCTTTCTTTCTTTTGTTGTACTTATAATTTACTCTATCGAATTTTGTAATGTATGTAGTTTTGCAAATAAGTAACGCGTTTTAGGTCAATCGAAAAGAAAGTCTACAGCATGCAACATTTCTTGTGATACACAATTTTTGCTGATTTCCCTCAAGGTATTCTAAACACATTGCAGATAAATTAAGAAATTTAATTTAAAAGAAACAGTGGCGGAGATGGGACAGAGTGAATTCCTAATCAATCAGACTGCCAATATATGTTTTGTAGATAAATGTCCGAAAAAAAGACGTAGTTTGACACACGTCTATTCTCCAAAAATAGCAATGCATACAACATTATTTCCAAAACAAATAAAATTTGAAAAAAGGTTTTAAAAGTATTTGAAACGTAGAAAGATACTTACCGATTCCAGGCATCCGTCTCCTTTGTACAAAGGCTCAACTTTCGGAGGAAAATTCGATACTTTTTTCGCCCTTTCAACGACGGAATTATCTATCATGTATGTAAACACAATGTCTATTCCAATTGAAGATTTGGGATAACAAACTTTTGTATCAGTTTTGCCACTGCAAACGGCACAGAAAACATTTTTGTAATGTAATGGAACTTCTAAGGTTGGAGCATTTAGGTTCATGCATAGACTTTGCAAACTATCATTTTTTGAACATGTATCCGACAAAAAATCGTTTAAGCAAATTGATTTTCCAATATTTTCGATGTTTTCTGGTCGAAAGAATACTTTTGTTGCTATAACAGGTGTTTTTTCGGTGTTTTTTAAATTCACTGAACTAAAATTTGAAGCAAATTTCCAAGTTTGGTATTTGATAACATCATTACATTCTGCACATTTCGCGTTCACATATATTACTTTGGACTCTACTGACGACACAGGTGCAATATTTGCTTGACCATTTTCATCGTACAAACAGTCTTTGTTAACTATACCGTTTGAACTGCTATTCGGATATTCAATTCCACACGACTGTACCATAAAAAAGTACTCTTCCAGAACGATTTGATCAGAGTAAGGTCCTGTGACGGGACGTCGACAAGCTACTTTACCATTTTCCACTAATTTATATTTGTCTATTTCAGCAAAGCAGCAATCCATTCTAAGTCCACACTTATCATCACACCTGCAAGGGGTACAACAAGGCTGTGCACCTGTTTCATAATTTCTTGCATTAAATGTTTCGACTGCTTTTTTATTACAAATGTCAGTGTACGGACATAAACTGTGAATCGCATCTGGTATTTCAATAACTTCAGAAAGACAGATGGTCAGGTGCATTAACACTAATATAAATCCCATGATGAAATTTCTAGTTTAATTAACAAATTTTATTTCGCGCGGGTTTAATTTTCGCGTATTTCGCGCTACGACAAGAGCGCGAAATTCAACCCAGCGAAATGAAATCATTTAACAGTGATTCTTTATAGGAAAATACAGTTGCAAGAATTTGTGCCACAACGAATATGTTTTAAGGGTTTTGCGCGAAAATTAGTCCCCGCGAAATTAAATGATACCACAGTATTGTGATATCAATCTGTCCAGTTTTATAAAGTCACAGAACGGAATCAACACTCTTTGATTTATGACTTGCAATTTTATCATTTAACGAATAGTTCGTGTAAATAGAGTTTGGATTTTCATACACATTTTCATCTCAAATAACCGAAACAAAGAAAAGCAAACTGAATGACAGTGTTGATGAATTTATAGAAGAAAGTGATCAATTCAGCAATGACCTAGCTGGTTTGATCAAGCAGATGCTACCCTATAAGCATTATACCATTTAAACATATGAACGTGGAAGTTCTAAAATCTTCATTTGAAATAATATAGATGAAAAGTGATAAAAGCGTTGTTTGATGATAAATATTTATTATTTTCTATATTTTATCAAACATAAAATTGAACATTTCTAACAGCTACAAATGGTAAGAAATGTCATAAATACATGAAAGAGGAACTCTTTCGCTGTTAAATATGCATCCAAGTCTTCTTCAAAAGACTATGAACAGATGAACAGGGAACTTTGAAAGCCTTTGGTACACTATAAATATGAAGTTATTGCAGGCCCTGTGTGATTGAGCTGCCTGTTAATGGATATAAAGGAAATTGTCAACGGTAAAAATGAAAAAAATCCTGCATATCGCGATAAAAGCATGAAATTGCACAAATGATGTTTGGAATAATACAAACAAAATCGAATATGGTGGCATTTCGGAAAAAAACTACTTCCGGTTTTATTAGAAATGTTCGCAATTGCCGTTAAAGAAGCTGGATTTGTTTCTTTTATCCCTGTCATCGTGTTCTTGCTGATTTGACTCCAGGTGTTCTTGTCTCGGTAAGATCATTGAGTACCTTCCCCTTTGGCTTCGCAATGCTATGTTTAACATGTTTGTGTGCTTTTGCATGCAACGTTGTTGAGCTGATCATGAGTCGGAGTTATTTCACCAAGACAACTTGTATCCCCCAGTGGCAATTTCTTTTGCCGCCGACCGTTTCAAGGCGGTAACCCCTCGGGTTCTTATTTTTGTTAATTGTTTGTGGTGTCACTTTTGAAGCTGATCATTTATTAACAATGCTCTGTCTTTCTCTTCTTCTGTGCTGTGTGGGTAGGCTGTGTATTCTGAATGTGGCAATTTCTGTGCCCAAGCTTATAAAACTGAGCATGGAAACCAGTCTCAATCTCGACTGGTCGCCATTTCAGACAATCAGGTGCTTGAGATTTGAGACTGGTTTCCAATCTCAATTTTATAACCTTCAGCCCTGATATACATATTTCACTTTTTTTACTAAAGAGAAGATATCCACACCATAATAAAGGATTGAATCTATTGAATAATACAAACGTGCGAATGATAGCCCTTGCGAAAAAAAGTTACTTATGTCGTTTGCGCGAAATTTGATCCCCGCGAAATAAAATGATACAACAGTACAATGTTCTCTGTTCACAATTGTATCACACTATTTAGCCATCCAGGGTCAATAGATTTAATCCTTTATTATGGTGTGGATATCTTCTCTTTAGTAAAAAAAGTGACTAGATATTCAATTGTTTGCTTTCGCTAGGGTTTACTTTTGCATCATTAATTTTATTGTACCCCCTCCCAATAAATGACGCGTTGTAAAAACAAAGTTATGACAGATCAATAATTAATATATTTTATGGCTTATTTCCTGTACCGTGTTTATACAAGGTAAATGGTTCCTATAAACAATGAACCTAGCAAATGCATCGATTCAATGAATTTAAAAGTGTACCGATTTGTTTTTCCAGTGTATATAGAAATTGAGAAAAGGCAAAGACTTATATATTACATCTCTATATTTATCTATATAGGTCTTTGGAAAAGGCTACACATTCTGCCGCTTTCTATTATGACTGAATTTGTAAATTCTTTAATGTATTAAGTTTACAAACTGTTTCACATATAAAATTGCTTTCCAACAAAATAAATTTATTCATTAGTGCAATAATAAGGATAAAATGGAACAGGCAGAAGTTATATATCGCGGGGCTTAGGATTTTAAAATAAATAAAATAATAGGACGTCTATGTGCCCAAAACCAAATTAAAGAACTCGTCACTAAGTTACACAGAACAAAAAAAAACGAAGACATTGTTGAACGTATATTAATATGGTCTACCTCAAGCCTGTGTGTAACTTTTGCGATATAGGAAAACTGATATTATACACCAAGTTATCTTAATTATAAAGTATTTAATACTAGTTTTGTTGTTATGTATAAAACTCTCAGAGATATATACATTATCAAGATTATTTATTGCTTATTTATTTCTTCGTGTTACCTGCCTGCTTATTTTTTCTCAAATGTTAAACTTTTACATTTTTGATAAATTTTGTAATTTTGAAAATATTGCTTTTACTTTCTGATTTTATTAATCTATTAAATTTATCAATTGTTGGCTAAAAATTTCTTCAAATATATTCGTTTAAAATATTCGAGTTATAGGGGCATATTAACAAAAAGTGGTATTCGTTTTCTATCATCTTATAATTACAGCATTTACAGATTCTGTTTTTCCTTGTAACACCCGTGTACACACCCATGTACCGTCCAGATACAACTTTTATAAAACGAACTGAATGCTTAACGATGAAACAGTTTTGTGCTATTTTATTGGTTTTCCCCTCCGGCGCAAATGACATATTTTATTGACCCTAGACTTCGTTAATCTCCGATAATCTAACGACTGATAAGAAGGGCAGATAATTGACAAACCATATAGTCAACGCCGTACACTCTCCCTTTATGAGATGATGAGCAAAGTGCCATATGAATTTGTTTAAATATGAATTGACTTTAAATTATATATTCAGTAAGAAATTCAAGATAGTCGAAATGAAAAAGAAATGACGCATTCATTTTCAACAAATATGGATTTCAAACATGAAACATAAATTAATAAGGTCATCACAAAATATAAATTTATCTTACAATCCTCATTCTTTTCCAGGTCCTTTGGATTATTATTATTAAAAATATATTTAATAATTAAATTATATTTATTAGCGTTTTGCCTTATGCGATCAGTCGTTTGCCGATTGAGAATTAAGAAAACAAATGAAAAGTTTGATAGAAAAGGAAATTAACAACCCAAAATGTTTGTTTCACATTTATTATATTTAATAGGAGAGACACAAATCACTCACTTTGTTTGCTTTATACACCTATCATTAGAACGTCGTGTGCCACTATCAACTCGTTTTGGCTGAAAGACTCTAAGTGTTTTCGCGGGGAGTGTGAAAAACTGTGTAAATACATTGCCTTACAGTTATCCTTTTTAGATTCTGCAGATTCTCATATGAAAACACAAGTAAATGTTTTCATTGGAATTAGCTCCACCAAGCTGACAATGTTGCATGAATACAAGTAAAAAACGAATTATCATAGTAGCAATGTTTACGCATTCAGAAAACACAGTCAAAAATATTAGCATGGCCATTTTGGTCATTTAACTTAGGAAGTTAATGGGATTGTCGAGCAAATCGGTAGGTTCTCAATTACCTAGACGAAACTAGATAACCTGAAGTCAAATCAGCAAGAAGACCACCTCAGGAAGAAGACAGATATAACTTTTATGTTATTTTAAAAGATTTCCATAGAAACTTCATTTTATTTCTTAACCATTCCACCGTCTTGCTAAAAAGAGTTATGCCAAAAAAGTGAAATGTCCGGAACGGACACATCTAGCAGACACAGCCTCTTCACAAGCGATCAACTGTATATGTAATGTGCTGTAGATATTAATGTCGGTAGCCGTTGTTTATGAATTGAACGGTTTTGCTAAACCCCGAACATATAAAGGTTGCCTTTTATTTTCTTTTGTTTTCTTTAAGTGTTTGTGATGCCTTAAATGAAATTTTCTTATCAGGCCATCCTTTCCTTTGCTCTCTTTATTTTGGCTGCGTAGGGAGGCTTTAATATTTTTGGTTTGGCAATTCGTGATTATGCATATTATACACTTCTTCAATTTTAATATTAAATCTCCATAAACTCGTTTTGAGATAATTGACAAATAAAATGATGCTCTAGTTATTTTAAACTGCAGGTGTATTTTGAGTTAAGTATAGTAAGTGGAGACAAAAAAGTAGTAAACCGTTTGTGTTTTTGATTTTCGGTACCGCATCCATTGTTTTAAATGTTTTTGTTATGCAAAGATCATTCAAAGATAATGGCCATTGAAATCTTGAATATTGTTACAAGCTCTTGAAAAGCTTAGGTCTGCACCTACAGTCATTTTAAAGGAAATTCTAGAAGACAATATTGTTTCAATTGACGTTGAGGGTTACTTTTGGACCGAATGGAGCATCCTGTTAATCACGAGACAACACCAGGCTCACAAGCGGACAGAAAGAAAGAACTTCTAGTTTAAAAAGGCCAACACTAATTAGTTATACATGGTGGGAGGCATATGGAGTTGCACTCTTCCGTACGTCCGAATGTAACCCAAATTGTGTGGCATCAACTCCTCCTAAACTCTCAAGCCGAGTTTTTTTCAAACTTGATTTCAAAAATTATCAAGCAGGATATGTAGATGATCGTAAAGAAAGGATGTTTTCTTGCGACAATATTTATGGCCCTTTGTTTTAACAAATATTGTTGCAGCAGTGGAGGCATCAGTACTCGAAGACACATTCTAGTTTCTCTACGTTGTTGATTGATGAACTGGTCGCCATTTTAGGTCCGATTCACTGGACCACTCTATCAATTAATCAAGTTATTCTAAAAATGAAAAAAAACAACAACACAGAATGATAGCGAACAGTACTATATTTGATTTCCTGTAACGATATGAACAATCTCAAGATTTCGGTGTATTTTCAACAATCTGTAAATCTGAGAAGAAGGGAGTTCATCCCCCCCCCCTGTAACGTTAGGATTAAATTTGTGTTTTTGTGAACAGTCTTTAAATTGTGTTTCTTGAGAACTTCATTTTCTTGTAATTGAAAATTGTGTTTCTAATTGGCTTATTGTATTTATAACAAACGATGGGTGTTCTTGAAATATCAGTAATCAGTATTCTTGAAATAATTAGGTACAGCTGATTGAACAGTAATCAGTATTCTTGAAATAATTAGGTACAGCTGATTGAACAGTTTTATTTCTTAACATCCTTGTTTGATAAAAATTGCAATGTTGAAAAACTATCAAAAATGATATTGCAGTGCAAGAAACAAACATGAGAACCCCAAACACGCTACTTTTGGACTTCCACCATATATTTTGATGCATGTAATGTGTAAACACATTTCTAATTGGTTAAAAGTAAGTTTACTCAAACTCTTCATTAAAGTTTTTGCATTTAGACTGCTTTAATACATCACTTTTGGATGACAGGTAGTATATTTTCTGTTTGCCATGACTATCTACATTTCCTGGCGTCGTGCCCTGCAATATTAATATTGTGATATTGTAGAGTAAAAAATAACAATGATGATGAACTGTTAAATAAAGGCAAAAAATGTATGGAAACAATATGACATGTATGGGATTTATAGCAACACAAATTTATGTACAACATTATAATGCGCTCATGCATATCATGTGACTTTGATGCTTTATTTGTCAATTGTGGCTAACAACAAGAAAATGTGTTTTAAAATGTGTAAAATTCAGGATTTATTTTACAAGATAAAAAGTGTCAAGAAAAACATGTTTTTTTTATTAAATAATAACACAACGATGTTTAACTGGCTTCAGTTTGAATACGTTACACACTTTAATTTACTTACTGGTCATTTATTTATTAATCTATCATTTTGAAGCATAATTACATCATTAGAAAAACCCATATTTAGAAGCCAGGTCAAAGCAATCAATGTGTCAAAATAATGTGGTAAGACGATAAAATCTAGGTGCAATGAATATATTTTTCACAAAATTCATTAATGAAAGTTTAGCCATTTGCAATGTTTGTCTCCCCTTAAATCGAAGATGCTTTAATTTCATTAATTGTTGATGATATAACAATGTTTTTTTTGTTTTAATAATAAATATTCGATTACATTTAGCCCCCACCTCCCTTCACATTGTTGAAATGCATAAAATAGAAAATTACGTTGTTGATGAAGAAATAAATACAGATAGTCCTCTGATACAAAATATTGTCACGTGATCTCTGATATGATGGAAGGAATTCGCTTTTCAATAATTGAAGGGATTCGTTCGAGTCCAATCATTTTTAAGTCTTCTCATATCAGTCTACACATGAAGGCACTCTTGCTTTATTTATCGACAAACGTCGAGAGGTGTTAAATTAGTTTGAAAAAAAAATTGGCACGTGACTTTAATTGATTCAGTCAAATCGATATGAGGATCTGTACATTTCTAGCAACGAGAAGCTATTTTTAGAACAAATCCGAACACCATTGCTCCAAGCATGATGTTGCTTAACATGACGTTGCTTGCTCTACTTGCGGTAGAAATGCGACGCCAGTCACAAAAGAAATCTTCAACACAAACCGCAATTACATTATACGGTTTTCCATCGGCGTCGTATATAGTTTTGATCATGAACTCGTTATCTCCAAGGATGATATCTCCTAAAGTGACGTTTCTAGATAAAATAGTTATTTCCCCGTAACCAAATGCTACTTCGGTTGTTGCCAGTTCAATCTAAAATGTGTAAAACTATTTTTATGTAATTAAAATCAGTTGAAAATTAGATGTTGTGAAAAAGTTTTTGAATCCACGGTCGAAAATGTATTTTGTCTACTCAGATGAAATGTTGAAGATGTTACGTTGTTACCGACTTTTCTGAATTAATAATTCCTTCGATATTGTAATCATGTTTATTTTTTCAAACTTGCCATCATTTTTAATTCAATTTACTGACGGGCTCAATCTTATTTGCGCACTTGCATTTCTTCAACTGAAAAATGTCAAACATTCACATTTATATCTTAATTTATATCTGAGGTTTTTCAAGCAAAAATGTCGACAACGACATAAAGTTCAAATAATAAAAATATAAATAGCTTACGTTTCTGCAAAAGAATATTTTCACAATCCGCAAGGCTGATATTGCTGGAAATATATATTTCGGATGTATATAACCAGTCATCGAAATCAAATCAAACTTCTTGTGCCTGGCTTCCTCTTCCTGGTTCCCGTTCTCATCAAACATGGGCTTAATATTTTCTTGTAATTGCAATATTTTCATATTTGTCGTGTTCGTCGGCTTTCAAAGTTCCCTTTTAATCTATTTTGAGATTTTAATTCGGCTATACCTAATTATTCAAAGAATACTGCAACACCCATCGTTTGTTATAAATACAAGTCAATTAAGAAACACAATTTTCAATTACAACAAAATTACCTCGGATTTACAGATTGCTGCGAATACACCAATATCATGAGACTGTTCTAATCCTAAATTTTGCTATCAGCGTGCCAGTCACATCGTTACATGGGATCTAAATGTTATAAAAGACTTTAGAATCCGCTATTAAATTTAAAAAGGTCCGAAATATAGAATTCCATCGGACATCGGCTTTAATACCTGTCGTGCGGAAATTGCCGAGTCTTTAAACTCTTTTTTAAATGGTGTAAACGAGATGCTGAGCCTAATGCTCTTTTAAACTGAAAAAAAAAACAAATATTCAAAATAATTGACAGTCGTATATCCTTCTATAAAAGAAACAGCTTTATTACTACTTCGACCTCGTTTTAAGTTTCGTCATTTGAAAAAGGGTATTTAAGACTTTCACAACAGATTTGTTTTAACACCTGCTGATAATGTAATTATAGTGTGACGTATACACTATATCAATGTTCAAACTGAAGAGCTTAATAGCATTTATGCTTATACACTAACTTCTTTATCTGAGAGTGATATTGTTACTGCACACACTCTACAATTACAAAATTTAGAATCAGTGTTGAGCCGAAACAAGACAAAGTACCTTCTATGTATTGGTTGCCTAAAATGCACCAAACACCCTACAAAGCAAGATTTATTGCACACTATAGTTCTTGAACAACTATTAAATTATCCGTGCTCTTAACATCTTGAACTACAGCTATAAAAGATTATATAATTAGGTATTGCGAAAAGGTTTTTGAAACCACTGGCAAACATTTATTTTGGTCTATAAAAAATCAAATGATGTGTTAAAGAAGCTTAAGTCAAGTAATTTTCTGTTAGTCTACTTACGATTTTTCTATGTAATATACTTCCTTCCCTCATAATTTAATAAAAGACAAGCTATCCAGTCTCATTGAAAAAAACGTTTGCTTGAAAAAATAAAACATGTATAGCTTTTAATGAAAATAGGGTATTTTTACAGATGGTTCTTATAATAATTATACTTTATGGACCTGTCAAGACCTTATTGAGGCGCTCACATTTTTATTGGATAATATTTTTGTGAGATTTGGTACGTCTCTTTATAAACAATAAATAGGCATTCCAATGTTTAATAATTGTGTTTCCCTTGTTGCTGATCTTTTTTATACTGTTATGAAAGACATTTTATGTTATCTCTTTCCAACGAACATCAAGATGACATTATTACAGCCTTTAGCAACACCTCGAGGTACCTTGATGATTTGTTGAATATAGATAATAACCATTTTCCATCTTTGGTTAATAAAATTTACCTTCATGAACTACAACTTAATAAAGCAAACACTTCGGATAAGCAAGCAAACTTTCTTGATCTTGATCTTTCTATTGAAAATGGATACGGTACTACTAAAATATACAAAAAGGTATGAGAAAAAGAGACAATTTTAGTTTTTATATGGTATTTTCCGTTTTTAAACGGCGATGTTCATCGTGCAATATCTTACGGGGTTTATATCTCACAGCTTGTTCGCTTCTCTAGAGCTTGCAAATGATGTTAATGCTTTCATTGTACGTAATCTTTGCATGACAGAAAAACTTTTAAAACAAGGTCATCGGTATCATAAATTAAGGAAAACATTTTGCAAGTTGTATCATCGATACCCAGATTTTATTAAACAATACAGGTGCAGTTTAAAATCACTACTGCCACAAAGTATTTCACAGCCAGTTTTTATGGGGATTTAATTTATAAACGTAAGAAAATAAAAACCGTCTGTAACTTCAAAAAGAAAGGTTACCAACGTGATATTCTACAGCGCTCTGCAGGCCTTGTGATTAACACATTTACAGTTGATCACTATGCTTACCTCTTTGGTTGCACGTTGCACGACGGTGGCAGGGGTTTGAGAGTTTTAGAAGGCTTTGGGGGAAATCTCTTATTTAAAGAACCTAGAAGCTCGATTTGTTTCTTTTATCCCTGTCATCGTGTTCTTGCTAATTTCACTCCAGGGGCTCTGGTCTGGGTAAGATCATCGAGTACTCGCCCATTTGGCTTTGCAATGCTATTAGCTTCTTATGTTTTATATGTTTGTGTGTTTTTGCATGCAACGTTGTTCGCTGATGGGTGGGTTGGAGTCATTTCACCAAGACAACTTGTTTGTTGATATGAGAACCTGTTGGGGCAAGTGTTAGGTTGGTGCACCCTAGAACCTGGTTTAAACCCCCAGTGGCAATTGTTTTCCACTGACCGTTCAAATGCGGTAACCCCTCGGGTTCTCTTCTTCGTTAATTGTTTGTGGCGTTCATTTTGAAAGTGATTATCGTAATACCATGCTCTTCTTTCCTCATACTTTTTGTCTGTGTGCGGAGGCTGTGTCTGCTTTCAAAGTAACCTTTTCATCAACTTAAATTTTCACAAATACATTAGTTAAATTCAGGGCCTTCTCCAGGCCATTATGACAAACAGGCGCTGGTATGCCTTAATTACTTAACAATTTTTTTCCGGGACCATTGCTCTGTCGGTATGCCTTTAATCATGGTCGGGATGGCATCATAAACAATAAACAGTTAAATGTCCACCAAGCCAGTGGGACACACCAACCGTTCACAACCGCCGACAAATATCTGACAAGCTGTAAATTCGCCGACATCCGTTTATTCAAAATCGTCGTGTCATAAAGTTATTGTGTATTTCACTGTCTGCATGTCGCAAATCAAATTTACAGGTCAGAAAACGTTATGGTAAAGCAAATTAGCCAATTACGATCGATTTCTATACTTTTTCTGGGTAAACTCCGCCTCCCGATTAGTAAGCATGCTGATGTATTTTGATAGCGCGGGCCACCAGAAGTCAAGTTACGGTCAAATATTACGCAAACAATATATTCTTTTTGCACCAGGAGACAAATAAAATTATGTGAATTTACTGAAAACAAAAATCATTCGACTGTTGAATAATAAATATAAATATAAATAAAGAAAAATGTATTTTGCAAGGATCTATATATATCATTTAATATATAAAGATCATTGGTATTTGTACTACAAAATGAAAAAGTGGGGTTTAATAAGATCGCTTCAGATGCCGCATACAACGACGCTAGATCGCCGAATTCAAACGTTTACCTCCAATTTAAGGAAATCATGTATCCTTCTCACGCAGTAAACGCATTTGGCCGGAAAATCTGCAAAATCGATCAGGAAAAATTACCACAAGCTCTACACCTATATATCGGCCACACTCCATACTCTTGAACGAGAAAATAAGGTAAAACGTGCTACAATTCTCGGCATTCTTTTTTTCGTATTAATGGTGGCTTCTTTCAATATCGGCTAATTCAATTTCAGAATTTTCAGGCTCAAAATCATACGCAATTTTGTAGTTGTTTTATGAATGAATATTCCAATGTTGAGACTGATAAGAATTGGACATAAAATGGAAACGACACGAACCGGAAGTGTGTAAATGACGTCATCAACAGGTGCGCGCATCGAAAAGGAAACAAACATGGCGACGATCATCGATGTCCGCCGCTTTTGCAAATAAACGATCTTTGACAGGAGATAACTTTGTCAATATTTAACGTAAAATAAAGTTCTATGCGTCAAAATGATGCATAAGTAACGATTTATAACCTTGTATTAATGAAATCCAGGCAGGTGTATTCCTATAATATGTGGGAAGTAGGGACAAGAGAAGAATTTTCTAATAGTATAACAGAGGCCTTTTTTCGTCATCGAGAAATAAGCCCAGTATATTATGGACTTGTAACAAGTAAATAAGCAGTTTTAACAAACCAATGATTGTGCGAAAAGATATACTGTCCACCAAAGATGGCTCCACATATGTATCATCTGTTACTATTGCTGTTTAAGTGCAATTGTAGTTTGAGCTAGAAACACGTTTAATATTTTTAAAAAGGGTCCGTAGGGTATCCAAATAATAAAACTTTTTAAGACTTTTTAGGCTCTAACTTACAAATTTAAAAATTGCGATGAAAACGAATAGTTTAATAAACCATTATGATGGGTTATTTTTTTTCTCAACATAATTGATTTAAAATGAAACATTGCAAAATTGTTATCTTGTTAAAAATTACAGTCTGACCTCGATAATTCGAACCTCGATAATTCGAACACCGTAGATATTTCGAACTCGTATCTCGGTCCCGGCAAAACGCCTATATACCTTATATGCATTAACTCTTGATAATTCGAACACCCGATATTTCGAACTTCGAACTCAAAGTCTAGTCCGTCCTTTTGATTTTCTATTAATTTCACTCTCGATATTTCGAACACCTTTGAAATATATCGCTCAAAATTATGACATGTTAAAGTTTTTACACTTCAAGCGGATAACAATAGCGGCGCCGTATGAATAGCACACGCTATGAAACTGACACAATTCAAGCAACGCGATACCTGTTACAAACAAATAATATTAAATTATTTGATCTCTTTAAAATCTGATCAGAAATATAATTAAAGAAAATTTTAAATAATTAAAACTTGCAAACTAAATTTGCAAACAAAAATTGAGCGAATATAATTGTTTATGATTTTGTATAAAACGAAGACCAAAGTTGAAATTGAAAGTGAAGTAATCGAGGAGGAAACGACGCCGACGCCCTCTCTTCGAGAAGCGATAAGTGCTTGTGAAACGATGAGATGGTACTTTGAATGTCAGGATAATAGTGAGCGTGAACTAAGCATGCTGTGCAAGATGCACAATGTTTTAATGAAAAAAGACTTTGTAAGGCGGGCGGCCATTCAAACCATCATGGCAGAGTTTGTAAATTAAACATCCGTGACGTGAAGATTTGTGATTTATGATTTGTGCTATCATTCACTACGTATATTATTTATAACAAAATGTATTCGAGTTACGTTCATGTACATGTATAAAATTATGTAAACATGCATATATAGTTTTGAAATACAAATAAATAACAAATATTTGGCTTGTCTTTTATTTCACATACAAAAGATAATGTAGATAAACAGACATTAAAACGTGAACAAAAAATATCCACTTCCGCCGGCCGACAGACCTTCGATAATTCGAACACCCCGATAATTCGAACTTTTTTCCCGGTCCCGTCGAGTTCGAATTATCGAGGTTCGACTTGTACTTGTTTTTGCCTACACTTGATGAAGTACATTTGGGACAGGTCGCGGGAAAACTTGTCATATTATTTTTTGACTTTATTGTCGTTATTTCCTTTGGAAAGAACTTACAAATAATAACTATTTATCTCATAAATAATTAGAAAGAACGTTTAAGAAATTTAAAAAGAAAGGTTAATTTAACCGCAAAGTGCATGTGGTTTGCTCAACTTTACGAAGTCATAAAACTGACATCAACTGTCAGAGATACTTTTCACAATGAAGACCCCCCTCAAAATTCAATTCTGTTTAGTTCCGCCCATTGTTTTCTCGTTTAGGGCAAACAAATTCTTTTATCTGGGGACCACACGCCGCTGAACATGGAATGGTATTAATCTGAAAATACCGCATTGAAGGTTCCGTGTTCAACGCCATATGCATTCCATCGTTTAGGATGGATCAAACTCGTACTGTTTATTGGTGTAAATATTGAGTTGCGCTCACCCAGGGGCTAGGCGGCGTGGGCAGTAATATGCATTTCCATAACTGCCAATGAACATGCTCAATAAAACCGAGCCTGCAATATTTTTATATTTGTTGTGTCCGGAGGACTTCAAAGTTCCCTTTTCATCTATTATCAATAGTTTTAATGGTGACATCGAGGATGCGGCAATGTTACAAATGTATGTGGTTTTCCAATGTAGAAAGATACTTACCGAGTCTAGGCATCCGTCTTCTTTGTACAAACGCTCACCTCTCGGAGGCCAAATTGATATTTTTTTCGCCATTTCAACGACAGAATTATCAATTAGATATGTAAACATACTTAGTCTGTCAAAATTTGAAGATTGGGGAAAACAAACTCTATCGACTGTGCCACTGCAAGCGGCACAGAAAACATTTTTGAAATGTTTAAGGCAGGAGCATTTAGGTTCTTGCACAATCTTCGTCGAGTATCATTTTTTGAACATGTATCAGACTTTAAATTATTGAAGCAAATTGCTTTGTCAATGCCTTGATTGTCAACTAAAAAGAATACTTTTGTTTCCATATCAGGTGAATTCAGGACGTTCCCTAAATCCACTGTACTAGAATTCGAAAGAAATTCCCAAATTTTGTAATTAATAACTGTTATGTATATGATTTATTGTCAAATCTTTGTCCCTCCCTGATAATGTCATGACCCAGTACTTTAATATTGTGATATGATGTGGAAACTTTAATGAATGTATTGTGCATGTATTGTGTTTTCCCCTTTAATCTATTTTTAACATAGACTTGTTCAGTACTGATTGAGAATGTTCTGGAACATCTAAAAAATAGAATTTGAGTAATTATGTTACTATACTATTGATGTTTGTAGAAATTGACAGAATGTTCTAAAGAGAGATTTTCAAGAACTTTCCAGAACATTTAATTTTACTATATAAAGGAAAGCTTGCTAAATCCGGGGTTCATTAGATTAGTTCACTATATTTTTACCAGATTTAAACAGTCAGTGGGGATTACTTCAACTTCTCTGGAAATTATTTTATTCTTGCTTTTAAAGACTTCAAGTGAGGATTTAATTTTGTGAGAGTGAAATACCAGGATCAGTGAAGACATTATTCTGAACTTTAATTTAACTTCTTTGGACTTAATTTGACAGGTACTATTTTATATTGTTTGTAAACCTTCATCTTTCATACTGTTGTAAAATAAATTTTGTTAATTGTTTAGTGTTTGTTGCTCGGTTCTTCTTTCTAGTTACGTCTGGCTCGTAACATAACATCATTACATTCTGCACATTTCTCGTTCACGTAAATAACTTTGGAATCTACTGATGAAACAGGGGCAATATTCCGTTCACCATTTATATCGTACAAGCAGTCCTTGTCAACCATATCGCTTCCACTGCTATTCAGAATTTCTATTCCACATGACTGTACCATAAAAAGTACCTCTCCAAAACGTAATGATCAGAGTTCGGTCCTGTAACGGGGCGTCGACAAGCTACTTTACCATTTTCCACTAATTTATACTTGTCCAATTCATCAAAGCAGCAATCCATTCTAAGTCCACACTTATCATCACAACTGCAAGGGGTACAGCATGGCTGTGCCCCGGGTGAAGAATTCCTTCCATCAAATGTTTCCAGTGCTGTTCGATTGCAAATATTGGTGTACGGACATAAACTGCGAATCTCATCAGGTATTAATTGCTTCAGACAGACAGATTGTCAAGTAACCAAAAAGATAACATATTACTTTTAGTCACGAAACGTTATCAATTCGATTTATGTTCGAAATTTGATCAATAAACGCTTAGTTCATGTTATTTTAATTTGGATTTAGCTTCGAAATTTGTTTTCTAATAACTGTACAACTAAAAAGGCAAAAACTAACTTGAAATGCTGGATTTATATAAGAAAGCGATCAATTCAGCCTTTTACCAATCAGGTTTGAGCAAGCACATGCTTCCCCATTAGCATTCAACCATTACAAAGGAAGTGATATAATCGTGTTTTTCAAAAATAAAGATGAAAAGTGATAAACGCCTATTTGATAATCGACATTTATTTTTAAGGTTGATATAAAAGGGACATTATTATTTGCACATATACTTTCAAGCAGCTAATGATGGTAATAAAATGGTCATAAACGCATGAAAGAAAAACATTACATATTTTAGTTATGTATTCGCAATGACTTCCATATTTCTCCAAAGTAACTATATACCCATTTTGAAAAATTACAAAGAACTGCTACGCTGTTAATTAAAAAAGCCCGAGATTCGGTGGAACTCATTTCGTGGCACATAAATTTAAAATGTACAGTCCAATTGCGATTGCCCGAATATCCAAGAACTGAAGATTACTGTTATTAGTTATCGCGTAATTTTAAATCTTGCTTTCGATATTTTGAATGTTTCAGGTAAATTTCTAATTTCTAAAAAAATAGTAAGACCGTAAACATTCGGTGTAATTTAACATTTTTAAATCATAATTTGACTTAAAATATTTAGAATAGATTGTATGAACGAAATAACGGCACGTACATGTTCAACAAGTATGGGGTTTGAGCATGAAACATACATACACATGTGTTTGTATATCATAACACATTAACTTTTAGTTCAGTCCTTACTGTTGTCAGGTCCTTTGCTGGATCATTCCAAAACTAAATTATAATAAGTCAATATATTTTTGGTTTTTTGTATATGTTTTCATTTTGCCAATTTCGATCTGCCGTTTGCCGATTGAGAATTACGGAAATACAAAGTGTAAAGTTTTATCGAAAGGCAAATTAACAACCCAAAATGTTTCTCTCACACTTATGATCAGGAAAGACAACATTTACCCACATTGTTTGCTTCACTCTCATACATAAGTATGTCGCGTGTCACTAACTACTCTTTTTGACCTAAAGATTCTAAAAAAAACGACATATGCGTATAAGAAATAGCTACAGCCAGAAAACACAGGCTCCCGACACAGCCAAAAGACTAGAGGGGAAATGAGTGCATGGATTAAGTGTGAAAAACTTGTAATTACATAGCTTTTGAGTGACATGTTTGAATTTAGCATTTTTCAATTAAATGCGTTTCGAGATATCGCATATTTTTCAAGTTAAATAATATATATAATATTGTTAGATACCTCGGGTAGAGGCTCTTTATTTAGATCTACAGATTTGACAGTGATTACTTGACAATAAATTCTCTGTATTTTAGGTCATACAAACTGTTGGCATAAAGCATGTATTTTCCTATTTAAACTATTTGACAATACATCTAAAACATCACAATTTATAAGTAATTACCGATGTTTTGCTGAGTATTTTTCGCATAATGTCTGTTTCAAACTGTTGTCATACTAGAAGCTGCCATTACAGTTGTTGTTGCTGGTACATTGTAAAACTTATGACCATTTCTCAGTGATTACCCGATATTAGACTAAACTTTCTATGTAACCGATGAGTTGGCATCCTAAGCTAGCCCAGCATATATAACATTATTGTAAGAATTTGTTAAATTCTTGTATTTATTTAATAACTTGTATTTTATTAGCCTTATTATAGAACTATATGAAATAAATGAACATTTTGTAAATGCAATAAATTGTTAAAGTTACGTTAAGAACGTCAGTTTTGGCGCGATGTCGTCTGCTTAAAATACATAATACAACGTCTTTGACGTCACTTCCGCCGTCACGAATATACAAGTAGACGGTTAAGGTAAACGTAAAATAAAAAAAAAAAAAAAGGATTTTCAAGTTCTGTAGACATCAATGTCGGTATGTCGTATATTAAAATTATTGCATGAACTGCATTTTTTGGATTTAAATGTTGTTTTTAAATAATATTGTAATTACCTTTATACAAATTGTACTTAATTAATAATCTTATAGCAATGTTGTTAACAGTTATTTGTGTGAATGTGATGTTTACGATATGTATGTATATATTTTCAGAGAATCGTCTTTGATGGTAATAAATTGTTGAAACCTAAAGCGCATCTCTCGTATGTTAACAGAAAATCCTTTACAATTCTCGACATGTTTACCAAGAAAGGTTTATGGTCCAAATCCAAAGAGGAATAGCGGACAGGTGAATAAAACTGAAACATGACGACGATGGATCCAGCGGATTGTCAAGAAAATTCGGATTTTAACAGTTTGAAGCGTCAGCGGTCTTCAAGTCTGGCTCAACTGACGAAAACCTTCAATGAAATTGAATGTTTAATGACCTCAAAATGCAATGCTGAGAGAGTATCCGAGGTATACACGAAACTATGTGACAAATATGAACAGTTCAAGTCCAGTCACCTACATTGTTTGGACTTTTGTGAAGACACTACAAAGGCAGATTTGTTGGAATCAAATTTCGTAAGTCAGAAAAGGAACTTTAGCGAGTTCGTTGAACGCTACCACGAATGGAAACTGACATTAAATGTACAAGACGATGACCGGTTATCTACAATTACACGTGTGTCAAATGTGTCATCGACATCATCGCGTTCATCACGTGTACAGTTGTTAAATGCTAAAGCGAAACGATTGATTGCTGAAAAGAAATTGAAAACTTTAAAACAGAAACAACAACTTGAGCGTGAACAGCATAAGCTTGAGCAACAGCAGCATCTCATTGATCAAGAGTGTCAACTCAAAGAAGCGACCATTGAAGAGACCGTGTGGCAGCAGGTTGTTCAAGAGGAAACCGGAAATGCATCAACATCCGATTGTGACGACATGTCTGCTAACGCTCAGCGAACTAAATCAAATTCTATGACTGACGTCATCCCTGTTAACGACATCAGCAGAGACCCATGTGAACCCCTACCGGCGCGCCCTCTACCGGCGCAACAGACGAATGCGGAACCAAGCGAACGGGGCTCTCTACACCCAAGGACGTTATCCGACAGGCCTGCGGCGGCACCACGGGGGGATGAGCGGCCAGCAACCATGACGACGGGCGGCGGACAGCAACTTCCGGTATCTGACGGTCTTCAGCAACGGACGAACCTAGAGGATGGTAACATTAGTTCACTTGATTGCATTAAAAATGACATTGTTGTTAATAATATAAACAGTGTATTTCAACAGCTAGCTAATACTTTACACGAAGGCTTTAATTTGCCAAAGCCAGAGTTGATAACATTTAATGGCTCGTCAACTGATTATTGTAAGTTTGTTAGAAATTTTGACTCTAATGTAGATTGTAAAGTACATGATGATAGGGTTAAGTTGAATTATTTAATTCAGTACTGCAAGGGTGAAGCTAGGCTATGTATCGAAGACTGTGTACTACTCGAACCTAGTGAAGGCTATAAACGAGCGCGATCCATTTTGCAATCTCGTTACGGTAGACCACATATGATAGCTAGATCTCATATTGAACAAATTGTTAATGGTCAACAGCTTAAGGCCCATGATGTAAATGGTCTCATGAAATTTGCATTAGAAATGCAGAAATGTGAAATTACCATGTCACAACTTGGATTTGTTTCAGATATTGATAGTTCAGAAACGCTACGTTCAATTGTGCGTCGGTTGCCTATGAATTTGCGTTCAAAGTGGGTGGAGGTTGCATACACTATTAGTGAGTCTGGCAGGGAACCACGGTTCTCAGATTTGGCCCATTTTGTAGATGAGCGATCACGAGTTGCCAGTTCTATGTATGGAAGTGATGTTTCTCGTGATATCGCTCAGTCCCGGCCCGGAAAAGTGTTTTCTCGCGCCGAAACGAGAGACACCGCCACTACATTAGCTACATTTTCAAAACCGCCCGAATATGTGCGAAGGTGTAAATGTTGTTCAGGCAACTGCGCAGAATTAGCGTTATGCTCAAAATTTGAGGCTATGTCACACGATGAACGCAAGGCATTTGTTTTTAACACAAGGCTATGCTATAATTGTCTTAGAGGACGACATTTTGCCAGTCAATGTAAAGCTCAAAATGCATGTACAGTAAATAAGTGTAAATTAAGGCACCATTCTTTATTACATGTAAATAGTAGTATTGACAGTACTGATCACACAGCCGAACCAGCATCTGTTAATTGCGCAACTACTAAGGGGTCTGGTATTAAAAATTGCTTGGGCATAGTTCCAGTTGTTGTTCGAGGAAAAAATAACATCACGTGCAATACCTACGCTCTTCTCGACGACGGCTCAGATAAAACATTGTGTGACGAGCGTCTTCTACATGAACTAAACGTTGTCGGGCAGCCTATTACGTTCAATCTTTCAACCGTAAGTTCCTCAAAGTGTTTACAATTTGGACAATCTGTTGACCTACATGTTAGCCAAATCGGAGGAAACGGAAGCGTAAACCTGGAACGCGTTTGGAGCGTTAAACAGTTACCCATTTCGACTAGAGCTGCACCGACTGATATTGACATAAGCCACTACCCTTATCTTAACGGGATTAAAATACACAAAATTAACACAGAAGACGTCAAGCTTCTGATTGGAACTGACGCACCAGACGCCCATATTCCGCTAGAGGTGCGCTCGGGTGAACCGAAGCAACCATATGCCATACGCACCAGTTTAGGTTGGGCTGTAAGAGGACCGGTGCCTACTGTGAACCCAACAAATGTAGCGGCGGTAAACTTTGGACAAAGTTCTGACGTCATGTTACAACGTCAGTTGGAACAAATGTGGAAAACAGACTTCGTTGACCGTGTTTTCGACAACAAGAGCGCAATGTCAATAGAAGATAAACGTGCGTTAGAGATAATGAATACGTCAGTTACCCTGTCGGAAGGACATTACAAGTTAAGGTTGCCATGGCGACACGATACTGTCAACTTACCCAATAATATTCCGATGGCGATGGCAAGACTTAGTAACCTGCGTCAGAAATTATCCCGTGATCCTTTGTTACATGAAATGTATACTAATACTGTGACAGATTATATAGATAAAGGTTATGCAAAAGAAGTTACAAGTAATGACAACACGTCCAGCCGTATCTGGTACTTACCGCATCACCCCGTGACCAATCCAAACAAGCCTGGTAAAGTGAGGGTTGTCTTTGACTGCGCCGCAAAATACAAAGACATTTCACTGCATAGTCAACTCCTGCAGGGCCCTGACATGATGAACTCTTTAGTTGGTGTGTTAATGCGGTTTCGGCAAGAAAAGATAGCGTTAGCAGCTGATATTGAGGCCATGTTTCACCAAGTTAGAGTGACTGATGAAGACTGCGATGCACTGCGCTTTCTATGGTGGCCTAATGGGGACCTTAACAAAGAGCCAAAACACTACTGCATGCAGGTGCATTTATTTGGAGCTACGTCTTCACCGAGCTGTGCAGCATTTGCGTTAAAACGCACAGCTAGAGACAATGTAAATCATTTCGACTGTGACGTGATAAAGACCGTTGATCGAAACTTTTACGTCGATGACTACCTAAAATCAGTAAACACAGAGACTGAAGCAATAAACCTCGCTTTAAATCTTCGATCTCTACTAGAAAGGGGTGGCTTTCATCTTACAAAATGGATCAGCAACAGTAGAGCGGTGATTGAGTCAATGCCACAAACAGAGCGAGCACCGTCGGTTGTCGATCTTACACCCGAAGAAGCACTACCAGTCGACCGTGCTCTTGGTATCTTCTGGGATATAAATGAAGACATGCTGAGGTTCAAAGTGAAACTTTCAGAGAAACCTGCCACAAGACGAGGAATTCTTGCGATCACAAGTTCTGTATTTGATCCTCTAGGGCTGGTTTCTCCTGTAACTCTACGTGCCAAAGCCTTAATCCAAGATTTATGCAGGATAAAAATTAGTTGGGACGAACCAATACCCGAAAAAATAGAACAAGCGTGGACAAAGTGGATAACAGATTTGCCGCTTCTGGAAAACGTACGCGTTAGCCGTTGTTACAATCCACGAACAACAAACGAGGCAAAGAACGTACAACATCACGTGTTTAGCGACGGTTCCGAAATGGGGTATGGCGCGTGCGCGTATTTACGGACGACTGATGCACGAGGAAATATAACATGCACGCTGGTAATTGGTAAATCGAGGTTGGCACCAATAAAGCAAATGTCAATCCCTAGATTAGAACTTTCAGGAGCAGTCCTAGCAACCCGATTGTATAAGATTGTGATAGACGAACTTGACATTAAAATAGACCAAGCCACGTTTTGGACGGATTCAACCATAGTGCTTGGTTACATCAAGAACGAGTCCCGACGTTTCAAAACGTTTGTCGGCAACAGACTTAGTGAAATTCACGATGTCACAGAACCTTGCCAGTGGCAACATATAGAAACAGAACGTAATCCTGCTGACATAGCGTCCAGAGGAGTTGACGTAGGAGATACTATCACATTACAGAAATGGCTGAAAGGTCCCGAATTCTTACTAGAAAGTAACGACAAATGGTGCAATCATTCACGGAAGTATGAAATCAGTGACGAAGATGTTGAGGTCAAGAAGGATGCAGCAATTTATGTGACAAGCTTTGGTGCTACTGAATCATTTATCTACTATTATTCGGACTGGATGAGACTTAAACGAGCTGTGGCTTGGTTTCTATGGTTCAAAGCTTACTGCAAACAAAAATATTTGAAATACGACGACACATGCCCACGAGGAGAACTTACAATGAGCGAGATTAAAATGACAACAAATGCAATCATAGCATACGTACAGAATCACGAATACGTCGACGAGATTAAAAGCTTATCAAAGGGAGAATCTGTGAAAACAACAAGCCACATTGTTAGCCTGAATCCTGTATTACAAGATGGACTTATACAATCAAACGGTAGAAGTAACTTGCGTTCTGTAAAAAACCTACCTATTATACTTCCATCGAAACATCACGTGACAAAACTTATTATTCGATCGTATCATGAGCACATGGGCCATGTTGGAACACAACAAGTTTTGGCTGCTACCAGAGACAAGTTTTGGATAATTAAAGGTATCAGTGCCGTAAAACGAGTAATTGGAACTTGCATGTTATGTAAACGTCAGCACGGTGCATTGGGCAGACAACAGATGGCGCCACTTCTTGACGATCAAATCACACCGGACAAACCACCGTTTACGTTCGTTGGTATAGACTATTTCGGTCCACTCACTGTAAAGTCTGGCAGATCAAATGTGAAGCGATATGGGTGCCTTATTACGTGTATGACGACAAGGGCGGTACATCTGGAAGTGACACACAGCCTTACAACGGACTCATTTATAGCAGCCTTCCAACGTTTTTCCAGCCGCAGAGGTACTCCTGAAAAGGTATACAGTGATAACGGAACAAACCTTGTAAGTGGCGATCGGGAGCTTAAGAAATCTATCGAAGAATGGAACCAATCGAAGATTATTAAACACATGATTTCGAACAATATAGAGTGGCACTTTAACCCACCGCAAGCAAGTCACATGGGCGGTATGTGGGAACGTTTGATACGATCCGTCAGAGCCATACTTAAAGCGCTTATAGGCGAACAGCTTCTTACAGATGAACAACTCGTAACATTCATGGCTGAAGTTGAACGAATTATGAACGACAGACCAATAACGACTGTTAGTAGTGATCCAAGAGACCCACCAGCGTTAACTCCAAGCATGTTAACCATGATGAAAAATAACTCTTGTATACCGGTCGGTGTTTTCAAGAAAGAAGACATCTACGCCAAACGTTGGTGGCGACAGATAAACTATCTGGCTGATGTATTCTGGAAGAGGTGGCTTCGCGAATACTTGCCGAAACTTCAAACCAGAGAGAAATGGCAACGTACCACACGAAATCTATGCCCAGGTGATATTGTGTTAGTTTCTGATGAAGCTTTACCTCGAGGAAAGTGGCCCTTGGCAAAGGTCATTAGTATAAATAAAGGAAGGGATAATTTAGTGCGAAGCTGTGAGGTCAAGACTAAAGACTCTGAGTTAGTTAGGCCTGTGACAAAACTATGCTTACTTGAAGCGGCTGTGAAAGAAGCAATATGAAATCTTAAGTGTATTAATGCAAAATAGTAAGACTAAATCTATTTGAGATATGAGAAGTTTAAAATAGGTTTAGACGATTTTTTATCCTCCATTGTTTTCAAAAATTAATATTCATTCAACCATAGACACTACATTAAATGTTTCTACATTTAAATATGTATACATCGTGATTATTGTATGATTTTTTAAGAAGTATTGTTGGTTTTAATGAGTCTGAATGTGTGCCTTGTTATTATTTAAGGTGGTTGAGACAGTACATATATATATAAAAAAAAGAAAGCCATGTGATGTTTTATTACCTATATTTTGTTGTCACTTTATAAGAGCTATTGTTTTTAATTATAATGTTTTTAATATAATGTCCATATTATGCTATTCATGAAATCTATGTAATTTCATGGTGGGGAGTGTAAGAATTTGTTAAATTCTTGTATTTATTTAATAACTTGTATTTTATTAGCCTTATTATAGAACTATATGAAATAAATGAACATTTTGTAAATGCAATAAATTGTTAAAGTTACGTTAAGAACGTCAGTTTTGGCGCGATGTCGTCTGCTTAAAATACATAATACAACGTCGTTGACGTCACTTCCGCCGTCACGAATATACAAGTAGACGGTTAAGGTAAACGTAAAATAAAAAAAAAAAAAAAAAAGGATTTTCAAGTTCTGTAGACATCAATGTCGGTATGTCGTATATTAAAATTATTGCATGAACTGCATTTTTTTGGATTTAAATGTTGTTTTTAAATAATATTGTAATTACCTTTATACAAATTGTACTTAATTAATAATCTTATAGCAATGTTGTTAACAGTTATTTGTGTGAATGTGATGTTTACGATATGTATGTATATATTTTCAGAGAATCGTCTTTGATGGTAATAAATTGTTGAAACCTAAAGCGCATCTCTCGTATGTTAACAGAAAATCCTTTACAATTATATTTGAAATATGCCATGTTTAACTTAATTTAGTGTTTTTCTGAAATGACCTAGAAAATCATTAACCGTTCACTCTGAGCGTCTGCAGATCCGTCCGCTTCAGTTTTCGTGTCGGGATTATTAAGCCAAAAAAACAGATCCAGTACTATATTTATGTCAAAATGTCAGAAATTTTATTTTCTTTTGAATTGTATCCTTCATATTTGCTAATATTTTGTATTTGTTGTGAAATATTACAAGAGCTTAACAGGCAGATCCGTGAAGCTAGTTGAGTCTCAAATATTACCGCCCTACGGATGTGCAATTCCATTGGATAACGACAGAAAGGGCCATTTCTTTTGGACAGTTGCAACACACCTTCTTCAGGATCCTTCTGCCATTGGCTCTTGTGCATCAAATGGTCACAGTCTCGAGGTCCATATATTGGACGTTGTCCAAATTCTGTCGTCATTCTGAAGTTACGCTTGGCGGGTTATTTGAAATAGAATAACATTAGCGTAAGCTTAGTATGTTTAGACCATCCGTATGTTCCGTCCGCCTGTATATTTTCGTATAGTCTACTTTGAGCTTTGTCACAAAGGTAATAACATGCATTAGTTATTTAATATTGATGTCCGTTATATTTTATACAGTGCATCTGTACATTATTTGAACGTTATATTATTTTATTGGAGTTATCACTACAATGGAGAACATTAAACCATTATAACTGTTTATTGCGGTTTTTACTTGATCGGCGTCCGTTGTTGAAATTAAATTAAACCGTCATATCTTACAAATAATTACCTAACAATTTATTCATACTGACACCAGATACTCGGCAATCCTTACAATATATTATATATGTATAGGATAGCAACCGAGTACGAGGTGTTTCTGTGTAGGAAATACCTGGTCACGAGCTTCTTGTAACACCGAGAGCGCGAAGCGCTCGAGGTGTTTCATGAAGCTCGTGGCCAGGTATTTTCTACACAGAAACACCGATGTAAGAGGTTGATATCCGACTTACACACCTTAGACACATGCAAGTACTACGATTTGAATGAAAGTTTTTCTCAAGCAACAGATTTGTTTGAAGAGTTGAGCAGCCGAAATTTTTTGTCACAAAATACATACAGGTTAGCGTCATTATTTACCTATCATACTTTTTGTTGGGTTTAACACCCGCTTTTAACAGCATTTCAGTCATATTGATGCGGAAATTGAACAATTCACGCACTCATTCATTCGATCACTATTTCATTCAGTTATAATGTGCGGCGATAAAAAATTTTAAACTGTATACTTCAAAACTACCCAAAAATATGCACGGGCATGCTTTTTTCAAGCCTTTAACAAGGCCTACAACTTATAATAATAACTACTTGATATTCCATTTGTCTATTGAAAAAAGCACGCTTTTGTAAAATCATGTGCTCAGTTGCACAGCATTCCTTAAGGGCCGTCTGTTTTAAGGGAAGGTCTTCATTATATGCAATAACATTGATTTGTGCACATCCCCGCTATCCATTTCAAATTCAAAATAAACCCCGTAAACACATAACAACAAACATTTGTCAAATCAGTCATTAATTAGGTGAATTAAAATAAATAAAAAATAAAACTTATAACTGGCATACACCAGATGACATGTACAAAAATATTATTGGCGCTTAGCAGACTTTTAGTAGTATATAAAGAAAAAAATACAAGTGTCAGATTTCAAGTTTTCTCCTCTGTCAAGCGATGAAAATAAAGCGAACACACAAGTGCTAAAAATTTTAGACAAAATGTGTTTTACATCATCAAATTCACGTGAATATATACATGATATTTGAATAAGACTAAACGATATTTGAAAAGGAGCTTAAAATCTCGGCTTTTTTCAATAAATTGGAATATTGTCATAAATGTACATTATTCTACGAATTATACTTATTGAAACCTGACTATACATAATGACAATAAGGTACTAAAAGAAATGCATGTTAAACGAACTTTTTTGATCAATAGATATGGTACTGTAAGTGTTATCTAAATTGGGTTATAAAAAGAAAATAACATAAAATGATGTGATGTTTTAATTTTACATCATTTGTTCTAGTGCTTAAAATGTAAAAAATGTTGTGTGTCTTTTTTTATTGTTTTAATACTTAATATACGCACGAGACTAGGTTGTTCCATGCACGTGGACGGGTAATTCTTTTCGGAGAACAACCCGTCCACGTGCATGGAACAACCTGGTCTCGTGAATTCTTTTGTTATCACAGGTTATTCTCAAAATTATCAACCTACGGCAAACAAAGGAGCCGGTGTGTAAATGTTAGGACAAATGTCATGACCAACGGCCAACTTGTGTATAGACCGGATTAATATAATCTGATCCACTGTCAAAATTCTATTGTATTCAGTTCTGCCCATTGTTTTCTTGTTTAGGGCGAACTCATTCTCTAACTCGGGAATAGACGCTGAAATGTCATACAGCATTAAAGGTCCATGTTTACAGCCTTATACTCACCGACATTTGGGATGGCTCAAATATGTACTATTTAATGGTGTAAAAAGTGCATTCAAACCGGGGCATGGCTGCATTGGCAGCAATACGCAGGCTCAGTAAAAAAGTCAAACCGAGCCTGCAATATTTTCGGCGGCTTCACAGAAGAAAAGTCTTAATAAGACTGTAAGTTACACAAATTTTGAAATATGCGCCAGTGCTTATTTGCTTTACCTGATGGCTTCAATTTCATCAATGCAAAAGCTACGGAAAAATAGTAACTTTCTATTGCCTGCCAGTATATTACAAACTAAAGCACTGCATCTCTCCGAATCTACAAATATAATGTAAGGGATATCCAAGCCTGCATTTCTATGTCGTTTTCCGTTGACTTCAAAGTTTCGTTTTCAACTATTTAATTTTAAATGAAAAAAAATCAAATACTGATCATAAAGTGTGTCGAATCGTACAAGTTATTAACGATGTCTTATAAAACAAACTGATACAATTTATAGTTTGCATTATTGATATTTTCTGTTAAGAACACGATGACTGTTAATCTCATATTTATAATAATGCAATCAGTTATCGCTATTGTTCTTATCCAAATCACACAATCATTTTCTTAAACAGACCTTTATCTGCTATAATAAAACATATTTTACCTAAATTGGCTATCACATTAAGGCGTGTCAGTTGACTATCATTGACTTTTTACTAACTTTTAAGATCATATAAGAACATACGTTTTAGGATTCATTTTTTAAAAACATTGTACATCTTTATTCGACTACTCAGACGATGCGTATTAATTTGGGCTCTCGCGGGTTTTAGGTATAGATGACAGCTCAAGGCTGTATCCCCTCACGTTCTTATTTTTGTTAATAAATTAATATGTTATTTGATATTTAATCATTCATGAATTCATGCTCTTTTCCTCGCTACGTTTTGGCTGCGTGAAGAGGCTGTGTTTTCTAGTTGTGGTACTTCCTAATATGCATATTTCACGTTTTCAAATTGATTCTTCTTGAATTATAGAATTCCATCCGAAATTGATTTGAATGCATGCCGTGCAGAAATTCCTGAGTCTTGAATCTTATTAAACACATATTCAAAATAATAGACACTCCTATATCATTTTTATAAAAAAAACGTTGCTTTATTACCATCTAGACCTCTTTTTAACTTTCATCATTTGAAAAAGGAAAATCAAGAATTTTATAACAGATTTATATTAACACTTTAATTAATATAATAAAAGTGTGACGGATACACTATATTAATATTCAAACTAAAGAGCTTAATAGCACTAAACCTTTTACGCTGTCTTCTTCATCAGAGAGAGATATTGTTACTGCACACACTCTACAAATAACAACATTTAGAATCAGTGTTGAGCTGAAGCAAGACAAACAGTTAAAGTAAGTGCTGTAGTTTTCTAACATGTTATTCTACTATTAAATCCACAGTTAACGATAGTACATTTTCAGTGCCCATTTATTCAGATATTGACTGACAAACGGATAATTGTATTTAATTTTATGTTTTAGCTTGACAAAATGTTTTAAATTGTGGGATTCAATGTGTTGGATAAACAGGAGGCTCAGCACTTTAAAACATGTAACTATTTAATCTATAGAAAAACTAACATTCGATAACAGTGCTTCAAGAGCATTTAAATTAGAGAACTGCTTATTTCTGTACATACGTGGATTCAGAAACTTCAAACGCCCTATCCACTTGGTTTAAATGATAATAGTTATCAATAAGTCAACATTTACTTGAAATACGAAAACGAAAATCGAGGTCGCACGGGATAAGGACTAATGGTAACATTTTAATAAAATCACGTGTTCTTTGTTCTATTCATGAACATCAAAATATTTTAAAACATTCTGGACACGCTATGCTTTCACATTTGGACTCCGATGTAGGGAAGCCGATGATATTGTTATTACAACTCATCCATAATATAAAGTTTCTAGCCTCACTCAGTGTTACACTCGGCATGTTGTCAGGACACACATCGACTTGAAATGTAGCGTAGTAATTAAACAACCCCAGGTGTATAGAAACGAACACTTGATAAAGTTTCTAAATTAATTTACTTTTCGACTTCCAAATTTTATAGATCAAATAATTATATCAAAGTTTCTCAGTTTTTCATAAGCAAATATCATAAGTATAACTTCTATCAGCATATATTTCGACTGACATAATAGTAATTTAACATTCCCACTGCCGAAAGAGTCCGAATATAAATTGTCGTTTGCAGGTCCGTATCCCGGTTTTTATTAGAAATCCCTCAGACAGTTGTACATTTCCCGAATTAATCTTTTAGACATAATGACAGTTTATAACACTATATTTAATACCTAAACTTTTTAACGAAACCTAATTAAAATAAAACCATGAAATCTTTAAGCAAAAAAAGAAGAATAAAACCTTATAACCTAGAATACATAAATACTCTATAATATGACACGGTAAATTATTAGTATAATTTCCTTCCCTATTATATTACAGAAATCCGATCACCAAAGGCTTTCCTGAAAATTTCTTTTTTTAAAAAGGAGTATATTTCACTGACCTTCCAAGTATATTTAAAGATAGGCCTAAAACTGTTAAATCGGCTATACCTAATTATTTCAAGAATACTGAAACACCCATCATTTGTTACAACAAGCCAACTAGAAACACAATTTTCAATTACAACAAAATACAAATATTCAAAATAATTAATACTCGTATATCCTTCTATTAAAGCTATAAAAGAAACACAGCTTTATTACCACCACGATTTCGTTTTAACTTTCGTCGTTTGAAAAAGGGAATTCGAGACTTTCACAACAGATTTGGTTTAACTCCTGGTGATAAGGCTTCAAATAGTGTAATTATAGTGTGACGTATACGCTTAATTAATATTTAAACTGATGAGCTTAATAGCACTTATGCTTATACACTAACTTTTCATCTGAAAGAGACTTTATGTTATCTCTTTCTACCGAATATCAAGACGATAATATTACAGCTTTTAACAACACCTCGAGGTACCTTGATGATTTATTTAATATAGATAATAACCATTTTCCATCACTGGTTAATAAGATTTATCCTAAAGAACTTCTGCTTAATAAAGCGAACACAAACAAACGTTCTTGATCTAAATCTATCCGTTGAAAATGGTTACATCCCTCATAAAATATGTGATAAGAGAGATGATTTGAATTTTAATATAGTAATTTTTTCCGTTTTAAGACGGCAATGTTCCTCGTGCAACACCTTACATTTAATAAAAAACTATGGGTTCAATAATGTTTGGTTGGCAAAACTCTCAGAAAGTAGTACTTTTGGTATTAACCAAAATATTTCATTCTTGGTGAAAATTTTTCCGTTAAAAAGGACAACAGTCATGTTATGCTACCTTCTGCTTAATAGAACATCGATAAATGCAGCCTTGTCAAAATAATTTGCTAGAAATGAGACCGATGGCTCACGTCAAACTGAATTAGTATCATTGTAATAAAATATGGTTTTGATCAATAGGAAACAGCTTTTTGAATTTGTTACTATAGATTTTAGCGGTGCACCAAATAAACTTGAACACGTTTATTCTTTAGAGAACCAGGCTTCTAATTTGCAAACATCAAACGTGTCTTACACACTTGATTCGGACACAGCGTCAAATCAGTGAGATTTTTCTGTTGTTGTTTTGTTTTAGCTTTTTTCCACGAATTTGGAAATAAAAAAAAAGTTTTTTAACGAACCTCATGCTTTATCATTGCTTTACTGAGATTGGAGACCAGTCACAAATCTCAAGTATCTGATTGGCTGAAACTTCGCCATGTCAGTTAATCAGATTCTTGAGATTTGAAACTGGTCTTCTAGTTTTATGATACTAGTATTGAGCCCTGAAATAAAATATATTGATGCATAGAAAACATGATGTTAGCCATTCTAACTTTATAGGTCTTAATAAGGACGTTAGTCAAATAAAAGTGAGGTCGTCACGAATAGTCTCAACCAGAGGGCACTCTTACGTCATGTACAGTCGAGTTGAAACATTACGTTACGTAGATACTATGTCGCTTTATCAGTAGTAAATTTGTCAACCCTATTCGAGGAAGTCGCTGGCCGCTTTAGAGATTTGTATCAACATGATGGTACTTTGTAGAACAATAACTAATGCCATTACTCCCATCATGTTGTGGATTCCTTTACTGGCGGCGTAAATGCGATGGAGGTCGCGAATAAAATCTTCAACACAAACTGCAACTACATTATATGATTTCCCATCTGCGCCGACTTTAGTTTTAACCATGAACTCGTTGTCTCCTAAGGTGACGTTGTTAGATAAAATACTGATCTCTCCATAATCAAACCTTACCTCCGTTGTTGATAGTTCAATCTGAAATACAAAGCAAACGTGCAACTGAAATACAAAGTAAACGTGCAATTTTTATTTAAAAAATGGTTTTTTAAATTACCATCACGATAAAGCGAGGTGTTGTTAAATATCTTTCATTGCAGCATAAAAACAGATCCGCAACAATGGGTTACAATAAGTAACAATAGGAATGCCTGTTACTTGTCAATAAATAATTGGCAAAAGAAAGTTGTTTGTTTTGAAAAATTCATATCTCCAACTTTAAAAAAAGGTGAAATATGCATATCAGGAATTGCCACATTCAGAAAACAACAGCCTCCCCACACAGTCAAGAAGAAGAGAGGGGGAGAGAGCATGGTTAATAAAATAATCAGTTTCAAAAAGGACGCCACTAACAAAAAACAAAAATGAGAACCCGAGGGGTTACCGCCTTGGAACGGTCAGTGGCAAATCAAAATACTGACTACAATGTGTTATTTAGAAGTTTTCTGTTAAACGAGTATTGGTGCATCACATGTAAAGTAAAAACAAAGCAAAATCAGGTTTCAAACATACATGTGTTTAAAGACAATGAAATAAGTATTTTTGTAAAGAAGTCAATGATAAAATTATCATGTTTTGTAAACCTCTGAAATTTAGCTAGATTTATATGTTTCAGATACAAAACTTTAACTTAAGAATTCTGTGGCAGAAATTGTTAAATGTTTGTTTCTAATTACAGTACTGAAAATCATGAAATTGACAATCGGATCGGAAGCGGACCGCAAAACGACCAAAAAACGATCCCGTTAGGTGCGCAATGGAAGCGCAATCGAATTGGAAACGGAATGGAATCGAAACGAATTGTTTTAAGCGTTTGGGTCGCTTGAAGTGAAAAGACCGGAGCGTTTTGACCGGATCGGATCTGAGCGTTATAAGTAATGACCAATGAAAAACGGGAGCGAAAACATCGGAATCGAAAGAATAACTGAGCGTAAAGATCGTTTGGAGCGAAAAGATCGGAATCGGAAGAATCGGTTTGAGCGTAAAGATCGTTTGGAGAGCATTGTCTGGAGTGAAAGAATTGGAGTGCAATCGAATTGGAATTGGACCGCAATGGGAATGAAGCCGGATCGGTTATAGATGACATTAGAATCTGAAGCGGACCGGATCGGAATCGGAAAAATTGTCAATTTCTTAATTTTCAGTACTGTACCTCTCATTATTTAGTCTGATCATCATTTTTTAATTAAATGTGCAAATCTTATCAAGCATTCGTTTAAATGACTCATATTTATGATGGAAATGCATCTTAAAGTTACCCCGCACTTATCACCCACTTGATATTTGAATATTCTCTTTAATAATGATATAAACTATCTGATTTACATATTTAATTTGATTAGGAGTTTCGTTAGAAATACAGAGGGCAAAAAAGAAAGACGAATTACTAAAATGTGTTGTCGAAAGTGCTCAGAGAATTATACAGATAGTAATAAACGTTGTAGTAGAGTGATTTATAGAAACGTCTTTCGTTGTTTATTCACCAGAACATGTGCTCATAATAGTTATCATTGATGTAAAGTAAAGGGACCAGTCATTTTCAAAATATATGTTCGCTGAGTGATGATTATAATCGTTTAGGTCTTTGAAAACTCATTTTATACAAAAGACATGTAACAAAAAAGCAACATATGCATATCAGGAATCGCCACACTCAAAAAAACACAGCCTCCCCACGCAGCGAAAAAGAGGAGAGGAAGATAGAGAGAGCGCATGTTTTATATATGTATGTCAATTCAAATAGGACGCCACAAACAATTAATAAACAAGAGAACCTTTGGGGATACCGCCTTGGAAGATATTTCAATTTAGATCTTTTTTATAATCGTTTACAAAGCATTTTTTTTGTTTTCCGATATTTAAATCGCCCACTATACAATCTATGTTTACAACACGTTGTGTAAATATTGAAAACAGCTCACGTTTTTACAAAAGAAAAGTTTTCCAATCTGAAAAGATGAAAGGGATTTTCGAATTTTATCACTTTTCTTCGAAATCAAGTTAAACTTCTTTGGCCTGACCTCCTCTTCCTGGTTTCCGGTCTCATTATCCGTGTGCATGATAATTTTTCTTCTCTGTTGTCCGTCTTGAATATATGATTGGTATCTGTCAAAAGATGCATTCATAAAATATGTTGAATTAGCAACAGTTATTGACCACTGTTCATCAATACATTTTCTCAACGACGAAATGGTTGTGGATAATTCTATCCAAATTGTTTTTTGTCCAAGCTGTACAACGAAGGAGTTAATTGGTTTAGATTCTTTTACGTTTATTTCATTATATACAGCGATGTCAGTAAAGTTAATATTTGAACAAGGAATATGAATCCAAGAAATTGGATCAGACTGTTCTGATATTGTTAAGCGATTTAGCATTTCCTCGGAAAGCTGAGCTTCTTTTGCAGGTTGTAGTTTCAGTTGGACTGTGAACAAGTCAACTTTCCACTCGATGACATAATACTGGCATCCATCTGGAGTGCTCAGCATGCCTTCCGGACACAGTATATTATGACAAACACCCTGAAATATAAAGATTGTAATGGGAACAAAACACATTCCATGGTAAGCATTAAAAGACAATGTAACCGTTCACCAAGGAAAATACACGACAGCCCTCATGTTCTCGTTTTTCAATTGCTTGTGGTTTCTCGTTTGAAATTGGTCATTCAATAAACCCAAGATCTCTTTTCTTCTCTGCATTTTTGCTATATGGTGCGGCTGTTTCTCCTGGATGTTGCCATTGATGATATGCATATTTCACCATTTTAAATTCAACACGTACAAGTACATCTAGTTAAAGTATAGCATCTCAGCACATAGTCTGCCGTGTAATTGTTACATGTGTTTCAGCTAGAATATTTACTTCTTATAGACTGCTTGACATTACATTTATCATTAATTGAAATATTGATTATGTTCCTTGTCACAATTCTAAATGTCTTCCTCGATAATAATTTAATTATCAACTTTAGACATCTTTAAATTAGTTAAGGTCCGATTTAAAAATCCTTTCGCTGAGAAACTGTCTAGATATTTGCAGTTATATATACTATTCAAAATATGATAGGGATCGCTCTCCATTTTATCCCGAATAATTGCCCCTTCCAAGTTACAACCGCTGTTCCGCTTCAAGTTTCAGTTTTTCGGCCCAGTCTGTCTTTGGAACAATGCTGATGTCAAATGAACAATGTTTAAGAATCACAGCAAACATATCCTTTCAAACTTATGTAAGCAATAAACACAATCTTTTAAGTTATCCTAATCAAATTTTGAGTAGTTTATTGTATGTAAAATAGTCGCATCTTTCCCTTTAAACCTGCCTTTTCCAGTTCATGGTGGAATATTCCAATGTTTAAGATGTTTTAGTATTAATTGTACTATTTTCTTTTTGAACATGTTGTTAGTGAACTTAGCTGTTTCAGAATGCTATATAACGCTGTATAACAATTTTGGTTTGACTGTATAAGAAAACTACACCAGACCAGATTTACTTTGTTTACATGTCTTCTACAGTTTAAATTTTTAATTTTAACATTTGAAAACAATTATTCCGTCCATATACGTGATGAGGCCCCTTTAATATAATTATACATTTATTAAAATGAAATAGTCAAACCGATGTCTGTATGACTGAACAATAACTTTCCAAAAATGCTCAACATGAACATGAAACAGTTTAAGATATATATATTTAAGGGGGGATTGAACGTGAATGCATTCGAAAAGGTGCCACACAAATAAGCAATATGTCTCATTGGTCATCTTAAATATTTGTTAATATTGTTTTCCCTGTTAATTAAAAGAAACAGTTGCATAACTGAGATCTTAATTTTTCTGCATGGTTTTGAACCTAGAATATTGTTAATTGCTGGGAAAAATTGTTTAGAAAGACACTGAGTATGCAACCACATAAAATTATTTATTTTTCGAATGCAGAAAGATACTTACCGTTTCATTGCATCGGTCTTCATTGTACAAAGACTCTACGGTCTGAGGCATCACAGATAATTTATTCGCCTTTTGAGTGACGGTAACGTCTATAAGATATGAAAATTTATTTTTAAACCCACCAAGTAAAGGCTTTACACAAATATGTGCATCGATTGTGTGACTGCAAGCCGCACAAAAGACATTCTTGTAATAGATCATTCTGTCGTAAATGTAAGGAGCATCAAGATTCCTACATAGGTCCAGCCAAGTATCATTTTCTGAACATTCATCAGCCTCAAAATCTTTAAAGCAAACTTTCTTATTCATACCGAATACGTTATCTGGTGGAATAAATACTTTTGTTTCTGTTAGAGTCAGAATATTGATATTTTTCAAGTTGACTGAATTAGAATAAACGTTCCATATTTTGTAATTGACAACATCATTACATTCTGCACATTTCGCGTTTACGTATATTAATCCTGATTCTATCGATGAAACTGGAGCAATAATCAGTTTACTGTTTTCATCGTGCAAACAGTCCTTGTCAATAACAGTATGCGAAAGGCTATCCAGATGTTCGATTCCACACGACTGCACCATATAATAGTAATTATTCGGCACGAAATCATCACCGATAACTCCGTCAACCGGTCGTAGACATGCTGCTCTACCGTTTTCCACTAATTTATACTTGTCCATTTCAGCAAAGCAGCAATCCATTCGAAGACCACACTTGTCATCACAACTGCAAGTGGCACAACATGGTTCTGAAGTTATCCCTAAAGTTATTAATGTTTCAGCTGCTGTTTTATTACAAATATCAGTGTATGGACACAAACTGTAAATCTCATCTGGTATGTTCATAACTTCAGAGAGGCAGATCGCCACGCGTATAAAATAAAACATATATTTCATTTCGTGTTTCGTTTTTTGTTCTTCTGTTTTTAAGTTACGTATTTAGAACAATCTTTCTGAGTTTAATAAGCACTGAGTTATTTAGACTGACAGAAAAACCAACACCTTCGATTTCACTTTATACCTTTGATGATTATTCTCTAAATAATTTATATTTTCCTTCAAATTACTATTTAAACAAGAACCGGGCAAAAGCTGTACAATATGCTAAATATATAGAAAATAGCCATCAGTGTTTGCTCCCAACCGGTTTTTTTAATCAAGCAGCTGCGACCTTTTAGCTATGTTCGATTCTAGTCCTTTGACAAAACGTATTAAACATAAATCGGAACATAAAATATGACAATAATATAGGTAAGAAGCCATCACTGGTAATAAAATGAATAAAAACGAGAAACTTAAAAGTTTTATACATACGCTTTATTGGTTACGTATCAAAATCAAAACTTGTATTCTTTGAATGTCTTGTTTGTAGTTTTCCTATTAAATCTTGAAACACTCTCAAAAAAACGCCCTTTCAAGTAAATGTTTCATATCTACTTCCAAAAGAAAAACTATTTCTTTTAATTAACCGCAATTCACTTATCAGTTTTGTATGTATCTGATTTTTGCCACATTATTGCAGACTCAAAAAAAATTATTTTGATATATATATAAATATAATATATATATATCCCCATTTATCAGGAATTGCCGTATTCAGAAAAAAAGCCTTCCCACACAGTCAAGAAGAAGAGTAAAAGTGAACTATGCATATCGGGAATGGCCACATCCAGCAGACACAATCCACGCACAGCCCAAAAGTAGAAAGGAAAAGAGTTAATGGTATAACAAAAATCATTTTGCCACTGGGGTTTAAACCAGGTTCAAGGGTGCACCAACCTCGCACTTGTCTCAACAGGTTCTCATATCAACAAACAAGTACAAGATGTCTTGGTGAAATGACTCAAACTCACCCATCAGCTTAACAATGTTGCATGCAAACGCACACAAACATATAAAACATACAAAGAAGCTAATAGCATTGCAAAGCCAAATGGGCGAGTACTCGATGATCTTACCGAGACCAAAGGCCCTGGAGTCAAATTAGCAAGAACACGATGACAGGGATAAAAGAAACAAATCGAGCTTCGATGTTCTTTAAAAAAAAGATTTCCCCATAAGGCCTAAAATAAAATATTGTTTGTTTCCCCATCCACGACCGACCCGGAAAAATCGGCGCAACCCGAAATATTTTTTCGCCAAAACCTAAATGATGTTTTTTTAATTTGGTACGTAAAACCTGGAGAAGAAAAATGCATTTTTTCGAATCATTTTGAGTACAAAACTGATCGGAAATAAGTATTAGAACAGTCGGTGGTAATCAGACGCTTGGTGATAAACCATACCTCGCGAAAAGCGTCGGAAAAGTCCGACAGATTTTGCTTCGGTCCGGTAAAATTTCGCATGTCTTCGGTCTTTCTGTCCGGCGGCTTTCAGTCTAAAGGAAGCAACCTTTTTTTCTTCAAAAACTCCGGTGATTTCCCTTCAGTCACAGTGAAATAATTTGTGATTGGTTGCCTGATTCCTACTGTCCAATCGCAAATTCGATAACATCATCTGACGGCGATTTATGTCTAGCGTTGGCAGAGGATATTCTGTGATCAAAGTGGGGACATTTCACGAATCACAGAACAAATGCCGGCGTCTAGGCAATAAAGATTCGATGTTATCGAAATTTAAAATGGCTTTGTTGCCTGTGTTGATTTTCATCTCACAGAAACAATAAAATGGAAGTCTTTAACAAAGTTTCATGGGATAAAATTTGCGAATTCGTTTGAAAGATAGGCGATCGGCAGTCGATGTTAGTTATATTTGATACTGGAAGTAGCGTAATACATATTGGATTACATGTACATCTCATCCATTTTCTTGTTTGTTATAATGTATAAATGAACTAGGTCTAAGCAAAAACTGGTATTTTAAGTTTTATTGGTGATAGTTTGTTAAAACTGAAATAAAATTTAATTACACACGTTTTACATTTTTTCAAACAAATGTTCCTAAAAAGACAAAACTGACTTAAAGGCCCAATAAACTCGTCAAACAACATATTTTTTATTAACCTAAACATTTTAGATTTCACCTGTATGCATAATAACACAAAAAATAAACCTTACAATAAGAAAATGGTATTATCTTTTTGATTTGCAGCATGTTTTGCGGATCGTTTATCTTGTTTACAAAACAAACAGCGAATCTTTCCGAGCTGATTATCGGCAACTCTCGGCAGGCGACGGTCGCTAATTATGCAGAAGTGCATAAATTGATGACGTATTCCCCACTAAAAGCCGTTACCGGGATGGGTCGTATAACATTTACATCTTTCTCTGTTTACCTTGTAATGAAGTTAAAACTTAAAGAATCTCTATTTTTCCGTTTCGATTGAACATTCCATCTGACGGATGAAATAATTTTCTGTTTACAACTTTTATGTGAATGACGTCACCGCTTTCTGCGTTCTTACGGCCCACGTACAGAAAAAAACCGATAACTTTTCGCCGAGTGATTGTAAACAATAGTTAGTAATTTTGTGGGCTACAAAAATACTGTGACGTTTTAATTCGGACCGGGTCTCAATGATTGGGGATTGTTTGAAAATATAAATATTTGTTCATTTATACTTTCTTTTGAAAATGGTCAACGTGGTTAATTAATTTTCACAATGAAAAAAAAAACGTTTTGACAAGTTTATTGGGCCTTTAATATTTAATTTTTTTCAGTCTGGCAGATTTTCTTACGGTCTGGCTGATTGAATTTCATTGCTCATCGGACCGAATGACCGGCAACTTTTTTAGCATTTCGTGAAGTACGTAACCTAGGGAACATTCTGTTTGCGTCTCTGTTAAAATGGAGACACCCGTCGTTCTTTAATATTCAGGAAAATTTGTTGATAATCAACAAAGTTGACAATGTGTGACATTGATGGTAAAGTTGTTTAACCTGTTGGTGATAGCAAAATTAAAAGCAAAGGAATAACACCGGCTGTCCTGTTTACAACACTTGATTTGCAAAGGAGTCAGAGTGTCCGGTTTCATGTTAAGATTATTGCAACACTGAGATGATCAGTACCTGAATATATCTTTATTGTAAAATAATAATTTCAGTATTAAGTTTTGATGGTCAAAATGTGAAATTTGCTTTAAATTGTATTTCAGTTTTAAGTTATAAGGAAGTTTATTTCATTATTAATATAGCACTATTCCTGGGCAGGCTTATCACAATGACGACTTGGTCATTTTGCATAAAAGCATTCATCTATAGTACATGTAAACTTGTTACCTATATATTTAAATTTTATAGTGTTGGTATTCCCATTGAAGTTAATTCTAGAATAACTAAATGTGGATCATTATTCAAAAAATATCAAATAAAATATTTTGACCTACCAACATACCTATACTAAATCTGCTTGGGTCGGGATGGGGAAACAAAGAATATTTTAAGTCTGGCCTAAGCCTTCATAAACTCTCAAACCCCTGCCACCGTCGTGCAAGCATAGGGATCAACTGCAGGCTGGTTAATCACAATGTAGGATATCATGTTAGTAACCTTTCTTTTTAAATTTACAGATGGTTTCTACGAATAACTGGGGGAAATCAATATTGCCTTTTATTTTCTAAAGTTTATAAATTAAATCTCCATTAAAAACTTGCTGTCAAATACCATGTTGCAGTAGTGACTTTAAACTGCACCTGTATGGTTTAAATAAATCTTGGTATCGGCGATAAAACTTGCTAAAGGTTTTCCTTAATTTATGATAACGATAACCTTTTTTTAAAAGATTTTCTGTTATGCAAAGCTGTGAGATATAAACCCCGTAAAATGTTTCACGAGGAACATCGCCGTCTAAAATCGGAAAATTTACTATATTAAAATTTAAATCGTCTCTTTTATCATATATTTTAGAAGTTACGTATCCATTTTCAATAGAAAGATTAAGATCAAGAAAGTTTGCTTGCTTATCCTAAGTGTTTACTTTATTAAGTTGTAGTTCATGAGGATAAATTTTATTAACCAGAGATGAGGGAAAAAAGTTATTATCTATATTTAACAAGTCATCAAGGTACGAATTATAAGGAGAAATTAACATTGCCTTTTACCTTCTTAAGTTTATAAATTAAATATCCATAAAAACTGGATGTGAAGTACCTTATTGCAATGGTGATTTAAACTCAACCTGTATTTTTAATTAAATCTGTAGCAATAAAACTTGCAAAGGGGTTTCTTTAATTTGTCAAACCGATAACCTTTTTAAAATGATAGTGCCTCTAGCTGGGAGCGAACCCGCACCATCATGGCGACAGCGCCTAGCCCTGCAATTCCTGCGACGCAACCAACCACATCCAGTTTTTAAGGATATTTAAAAGTTTTTCCGTTATGTGTTATGCAAAGATTACGTTCAATGAAATTATTAACATCATTAAAAGCTCTAGAAAAGTGAACAAGCTATGAGATATAACCCCTGTAAGATGTTGCACGAGGAACATCGCCGTCTAAAAACGGAAGTTTACTATATAAAAATTAAAATCACCTCTTTTATCATATGTTTTAGTAGTGACCTTACCATTTTCAATGGATTGATATAGATCAAGAAAATTTGCGTGCTTTCCTGAAGTGTTCGCTATATTAAGCTGTAGTTCATTAGGATACATTTTGTGAATCAGTGATGGAAAATGGTTATCATCTATATTTAATAAATCATCAAGGTACTTCGAGGTGTTGTTAAAAGCTATAATAATATCAACTTGATGTTCGGTAGAAAGAGATTACATTAAGTTTCTTTGATTACTGTATAAAACAGATCAGCCTCAAGGTGTGCACATTGAACTTGTTTACTTGAGGTACCGAATCTTACATAAAGGTTTACCAGAAAAACAGTTAGCGACTCTATTAGGTCTTGACAAGTCCATAAAGTATAATTATCAGAAGAACCATCTGTATAAAATGCCCTATGTTCATAACGAGAGATAAAGGTTTTATTTTCTCTTGCAAACGTTTCTTTCAATGAGACTGGTTAGCTTGTCTCTTATTGAATTCTGTGGGAGCAAAACATATAAAGTAGAGAAATCATAAGTAGACAATCAGGACGCCTGACAATTATTTGATTTAAGCTTCTTCAAAACATCATTTGAATTTTTGATCGACCAATATAAATTTCTGCCAGTGGTTTTAAAAACCTTTTCGCAATACCTATTACGTGTTCTTTTATAGCTGTATGACAAGATGTTAAGATGTAAAAGGTAGGACTTGACTGACTGTTCAAAATACAACCCAGACTCAAAAGTCCCAATTGACTGACATCGACAATACAGCTCTAACCTGCAGAACCTGCAAAGGCTCTAGTTTGTTGACACCGATGATACAGCCGAAACACATAACATTTAAAGGTCTTACTTTAATGATATCGACAAAACAGCCACAACACAACATTTTTAAGGTTATACTGCTTTTTTATTTTTTACCTCTTGCGTCCTCTGTGATATGCAGGATTGATATTCTCAGATCCACTATCAAAGTTCTATTCAATTCATTTCCGCTTATTGTTTCGGGCAAAACAATTCTTTTATCCAGAGACCACACGCAGTTTATCATGGCATGATGTTAATCTGAAAATTCCACATTGAAGGTTTTTTCATGTTCACCGCGATATGCAAAACATCGTTTGGGATGGACACTAATTGTACTGTTTAAGGTAAGACCTGTGTAATAGGCACTATTAAGAATCCAACATCTGATTATATTTTCATCAACTGCTTCATACCACTGACTTGTATGCAAAATTTTAATGATTTTCACCGTGTAGTTTTTGAGATTTTTAGCTTTTTTTATTTAAAAAAGTGAGAAAAAACGTGAAAGTATCCAATTTCTTTAATCAGTGACAAAATTTTTTTGTTAATGATAAATTCAACCCTATTTTTTTACAGTTTATCCAAAATATGTTATATTTTACTAAACCAATTAAAGATATAATATATAAATACAGAATTTATCTTAAAATGACATATTTTGACCAAATAAATTTTAAAAATGCATTTTTTATATTTCACGAGACTAAATTAATGAAAATTGTGCAAAATCCTGATTGGTGCAATATACCAAACTTTACCATTTTTTAACTATATACCTTAAACAAAATTTAAACAAAATTTCAGAGAAGTTTACCGTCCAGTTTTAGAAATTTTCAAATTGATGGCTTGAATAAACACTGTTCTGATAGCGAAAACCCCTTTAATCTTGATTATTTTGCTTATTTTAGTTTAAATCATGAAAATTTTATATTCAATGACAGAATTACACAGGAAAAAAAAGAAATATGCCAATTATTTAAGCTCTAGGCTTACAAAAAAATAGCTTCCAGTGGGATTTGAACCCTGGTCCTCTTGGATGATAGAACTCTACCCTAATTTACTACTATAGTTACCTCCCTTGGATACTCTTCTGGATATAGGTATTCATTACACAGGTCTTACCTTAATGTTGAAATACTGAGATAAACGCTCACCGAAACGTAGTCAGAAATGTGCATTTCCATTACTGTCCATGCACAGGCCCAAACTCACATTGCCTGAATTTATTCATATTTTTCTGTTTTGGTGGCTTTCAAAGTTCCCGTTTAATCTTTCATAAAATAGGATCCATTTTGTGTGTGGAAAGAAGAAAGAGCTATAATCAACTGTTGAGCTGTTCTGCAGATAATAATCTGTCATATCTATATGTGATATATATCTGATATAGTTTCTATATTTTTACCATTTAAATCTTTTTTATGATTGATATCAATAAAAGTCAAAACTTATATCAAAAGCAGGCTAGAGAAAACCATAAATAGTTAGAAGCAGACAAATTTCAACGTAAACCTGTCAGTTTCTGTTGCAATTCTTTTTAACTCTTAGCTGTTTTGAGCTTGAAAAAATGTGAAAGATTTCAATTAACATAATATTTGCATAACAGAAAACTTTTCAAACAGGAATATCGGCACCAAAAAGAAATGAAAAGGAGTTTATGAAGTTTGAACGAGAAATCTTTTAAAGAACTTAGAAGCTCGACATGTTTCTTTTCCCATCGTTTTGCATGACAATGCTATTATCTTCTTAGATTTTATGTCCGCGTTCTTTTTCATGCAACGTTATTAAACTGATGGGTGGATTGGAGCTTATTAACCAATACAACTTGTACTTGGTTGTTGATATGAGAACCTGTTGGGGGCAAGTGTGTGGTTGCTGCACAGTAGAACCTTGTTTAAACCACCTAATCACAAAACAATTTGCCAATAACCGATCCTATCGCTAAACCCAAAGGTTCTTATTTTTGTTAATTGTTTGTGAAGTTTTTTTTAATTGATCATGTGATAACCTATGCTCTCCATATTTTTTTGCTGTATGAGGAGACGGTGTCTTCTGAATGTTGCTATTCCTTATATGCTTATTTCAATTTGTATAACTCTAACAATTAGACAATGTTAAGACTCATTACGAAAATCATCATTTTAAGTCAGAAAGAAAAAAACATTTTAAAGCAATACATTCGCTTTGATGAAAAATAATTGTAACATTAACAATAACACTAAAGATTTCAAGCATCTTATAATGGTAATAAAATAAGTGTAAAAAGGAAAAGTTTCAAAGATTTTCTGCTTTTGATAATTGTTTCTTCTTTTCAGTATAAAAGCATTTACAATCAACATAATAAACATGATGACGCTGGAAAAATGTTGTGACTGCAGGCTTCTTAATCTGTTCAGAAAGGAAATGTTATTTATTTTAATTTAATATTCATGGCAAATATAGTGCTTAGCCCCGACTGCAATTCAGGTCGGTTCAAACCAGCAGGTTTCAGCCACTTGACAGGCCTGAAACTAGGGCAGTCACCTTGAAAATGGCCCTGGTCAGTCTAACAGCGTGATTTCTTTGATAAACACTATTTGCCGCCGCTTCTCCACCAAATTAATTTGCAAAGGACATATCCGAAAAAAAACACAAAAAATCTGCGTTATTAGGTTTGTGGACTTATGAAAGTCGTCGTTAATATATACTCATTAAATTTATAGATCAAATAAACAGCTGCATGAGGTCGCCACCGATCCGGGGCATACATTTACAGCGTTGTACCCCCATTCCCACCCAAAACAGGAGCTACTGTTTGGTGGTTTGAAGTAAATGAAAAGATCGTTTTTTATTTCAAATATATTCAGAGTACATAATCTGTTGAACTGGCTGCGTTTATATCGGACCAAACGACTGGTTTTCGGCCTCTTGGAAGACAAGAAATCAGCTTTGTCAGCTCTGAGTCTGACCAACACAAAAAGATCACTCTTAGATAAAACAGCATTAAGCAAAATATAATTTCACCACAAAGCCTCAGGTAAATATAAAGCGTTAAATTGTATTTGTTTTGCACTTGGCAGGCTGGAATTACATAGCTAGGGCTGGACTCTTGCGAGCCTATCAGCGTACGTTCTTGTTGTTGGAGAAACAACATTTATACCCTCTCCCATAACATTTCTACCGTTTGTTTACGTGAGGGGCAGTAATATGCATTTCCATTTCTGCCCACGAACAGGCTGATTCAAACCGAGCTCTATTTTCATATTTGTCGTGTTCGGTGGCTTTCAAAGTTCCTTTTTCATCTTTATCAGAAAACACTAATAATTTTGCTCTGCTGACCCATTAAAAACAACTGTTATGTTCTCACTCAAATTGCAATGCCTTGAACCAACAGCTGTTGGGAACGCATCAGCGGAATACGTTCATGTATTTGTTCGGCTTAAAGCAATTTAAGGGTTATTGTTGTGTGGTTTGGAAGGACGATATCTTTTTTATTACTGAAATTTAGTATTGTGCATAGTACTGACTTCTTTTCGGCTTCAATCGCTGAGTTCCATCACTTTGCAGGCCGGAAATTCCGTCAATATTAGCCGGACACTGGCAAGCAAACCAACTAGGATTTTTATATTTAAACAGTGCAAATGAATATACCCAAATAATAAATGCATGACATACAAGTAGAATAAAATATATAGAACGTTTACGACAGCGGATCGAACTTTATAGACTGTAATTCTGATAAGTCAATGGATATCTTCTACGTAAAATATTAACCTTTGCCCGAGTTGATCAGTGCAAAATGACATCAAACATAAGGGGAAACATGATATTCTTTGCTTATCAACCGATCTCGTAAAAAACACACTAAAATATGATATTTACCTTCAAAAATATGCCTTATGAGGACCTTTTCGGGCAAATGTGAGTTTAGTGCCCCTTAGAACCTGGTTTATCTCCAAGTGACAAATTGATTTGCCACTGACCAGTTACTGAGGCAATTATCCCTCGGATGCTCTTTTTCGTTATTTTTTGTGGCATCAGAGATTTTGGTTTGGTCATTGCATAACCATGCTCTCTTCTCCTCTCTGCCTTTTGGCTGTGTGAGGAGGCTGAGTCTACTGGATGGGCCATTCCTCGTGCATATTTTAATCTCTTTGTTAATCATATTTGAGTTGAATCCCCTGATAGAGCTTGGCAGGCAGTTATTTACATTTTCTTTACTGACCATGAACAGGTTCAATGAAACCGAACCTGCACTATTTTCTTTTTTGTAGTGTTCTGTGGTTTTTAAGTTACTTTTGCATCTTTTTCAATATAAGCGTTGATTGTGCCGTGTGACGGCTGAAAACATGTCTCGTAAATTTAATGATTGTTGTTATCAGTTTTTTTTTTAGATAAAGGTGAAATATGCATATCAGGAATCGCCACATTCAGAAAAAAACAGCCTCCCCACACAGTCAAGAAGAAAAGAGGGAGAGAGCATGGTTAATAAAATAATCAGTTTCAAAAGAGACACCACTAACAATTAACAAAAATGAGAACCCGAGGGGTTACCGCCTTGGAACGGTCAGTGGCAAATCAAATTGCCACTGGGGGTTTAAACCAGGTTCTAGGGTGCACCAACCTCACACTTTCCCCAACAGATTCTCATATCACAAAGCAAATACAAGTTGTCTTGGTGAAACCACTCCAACCCACTTATCGGCTCAACAATGTTGCATGCAAAAGCACTCAAACATATAAAACATAAGAATCTAATAGCATTGCAAAGCAAAAGGGAGGGTACTCGATGATCTTACCGAGACCAGAGCTCCTGGAGTAAAATCAGCAAGAACACGATGAGAGGGATAAAAGAAACAAATCGAGCTTCTAGGTTCTTTTGAGAAAAGATTTCCCCATAAACCTTCATAAACTCTTAAACCCCTGCCGCCGTCGTGCAACCAAAGAGGTAAGCATAATGATCAACTGTACAAGGGTTAATCACCAGGCATGCTGAGCGCTGAATGTTGCAAAATGTTTTCCTTAATTTGTGATACCGATAACCTTGTTTTAAAATTTTTTCTGTAATGCAAAGATTACGTTCATTGAAATCATTAACATCGTTTTTAGGGTTCCTTGCCACTGATCGTTACAATGCGCAGCCTAGAATCCCTAGATTCTCATTTTTCTTCAAAAATATGTGTGTTGTCTATTTGAAATTCATCATGTTATGTCATATGTCATGTAATCTAATGCACATATTTGCTCTGTGTCTTATATTTGTGGAGAACGTTGAGGTGAGCTCATGACCGGAGTTTAAGAGCTCTACACTGTCTGGAACCCATGAATCCTCGGGTCTGTCACTACGCTAAATAGCGAAACACGGCTAAGTTCGAAAACGCAGCATCACGAGTTCCTGTATGCAGGAAAATGGAGTATCTTTGAAATTTTTAGGGTTGTTTAGATTGTTAAGGTGATCGCATGGCCGATATATCAGAACTCTACACTGTCCGGAACCCATGAGTTCGCGGGTCGATCAAATGAAAAGCGAAAAATGGCATAGTCCAATAACGTAATGCACACGTTTGATGGTGTGCTCGTACTTTCGGCCAAAATGTAAGAGACATTGTATTGCAATGGACCGGAAACAATCACATGCTGTGTGCGACTTATGGTTGGCGACCTCAAACAATGGTTGGTTCGAGCCATTACAATAAAATAGAGCTTACAACGTATCTTTTCAATGGGCCTTCCATAATGCAAGGCACGATTTTAAGGTACTATCGCGATTAAACGTGTATGCGGAAACATGGGGTATCTTTGAAATGTTTTGAATTCGAAGAGATCGTTGTGGCGAGCTAATGGCCGGAAATTCAGAGCTCTACACCTTACGGAACCCATAACTCCTCGGGTCGGTCACTACACTTCATAGCGAAAATCCGCTGTTCGAAAACGCAGCCTCACGAGTAAACTTGTATGCGGGAAATGGGGTATCTTAGAAATTTTGAGTTTTCGTACGGTCGGTCACTAAATTCTGAAATCGTCATTTGAAATAAAGTAGAGGAAGAAAGGCAAACAGTTGTTTGATGATCAACATTAATTTCTTTTAAATGTGGATCAAACAGCGAAAATCCGCTTTTGAAAAACGTGTATGCGGGAAACGGGGTATCTTTGAAAATTTCAGAGTTCGTAGAGATCGTTGAGGTAAGCTCATGGCCAGAATTTAAGATCTCTAAACTGTCCGAAACCCATGAATCATCCGGTCGGTCACTACGCTTCATAGCGAAAAAATGGCAGCCTCGCGAGTAAACGTGTATGCGGGAAACGGGGTATCTTTGAAACTTCAGGGTTCGTAGAGATCGTTGAGGTGAGTTCATGGCCGGAATTTCAGATTTCGACACTGTCTGGAACCAATGTATCCTGACGTTTACCATAGAGAATGGTATAAGTCAGGCGGAAATTGGTAAATTGCAACGTATTCAGAATATGTATAATTGTTCTGTTGGAAATGCTCCCCAATATTTAATTGAACTTTTGTCTATTAAAGATTCTAAACGCACACTTCGATCCTCAAAATCATCAGTAGGTTGCTTTGCTTTTCCATACAATAAGACGAAAACATTCAGTGATAGAAGTTTTAGTACTATAGGCCCAAAACTGTGGAATCAACTACCATTAAACATAAGACAAAGTTAATCAGTGGGCCTGTTTAAAAAACAACTGAAAACACATTTATTTAGAGATTTTTGCTGAATTATTCTGAACCAGTGTCGATAACAGTGTCGATGACATTAATACAGACAGGTAATCATGATTATTTGTTTTATATAGATAATAACCACTTTCCATCTGAGGTGAACAAATTATATCCTGATGAACTGAAGATTAATCAAGCAAATATAGCATACAATTAAGAAAAACACGCAAAAATTTGTCCATTAAAATGATTTCTGAGTCTCCCATTTTTAAAGGCGTCGTTTAGATACTTTTCACATCATTCTGTTTTTTTTTCAAGATTTTTTATGTTTTGCATATTAAATATGCATATTGCTTTTAAAAAAGTCTGTATATGTCATTATTTTGCAAAACAAATATGTCGTGGTGTAATTTAATCTTTTTTTCATATTTGGTTGATTTTTAAGGAAAATAAAAATGAACACAGAAAAATAATCATACTCTTGATTAGAGCTTTTAATAAATAGCAAAAGCTCTGTGATGAAACAACATTTAATATAACTTAAATTAGCAATAACATGAATATTCCTTACAGGGTATAATTTGGGTCTAATCACCAGCCCTAGTAATAACAAGGCTAATTACTTGTAAATAGTCCAGCGGATGTTCCTACTCGGCCTACTCAGACAATGGCTGACACTAAATAGTCCCAATTTTTTTGCCTTTTGGGGGCATTAAATAGCTAGTATGGCCTGAAAGGAACATGTTAAGTAAATGAGATGCTTTTACTGACACACTGATAGCAAATTTATGTTTGGAAATGCAGTACATGAAAAAAGGCCCTGGTTTTAGGACGGCATATGTAAAACATTTTTGAAGTTCACACAGAAGTGAAAAAACAGACCACCGGTTTCAAGGTGTCAAATCTCTGTTAATGGATACATGACCCCTACTTTTCTTGCTGGAAATGGACAGTAGAAACAATTAGCTTTAAAAGCATGTAAGTTAGCCCTTACTAAAATGGTACCAGCTATGATTGCCAGCCTTTTGAAACATGTCATGTTTACTATAGTTTATATAGGGAAGTCTATTTACAGGTCTTACACCGATAAGAAGTACAAGTGGAGGGCAGCATTTGAATATTTATATTGTCTACAATGTTTTTTTCCACTAAAATTGTGTGCTGCCCAATTGTAAGCAAATCTGAAAGTCAAAAATCAGTATAACTGTGTTACAGGAGGCAAACTTAGGTTTTAATTAGGTTTGGGGTCATTTTTAACTGTTTTTGCCTTAAAAATGCCACAATTGATACCCTGTGTGGCCCATTTTGCATGTGTCAGCTCAAAAAGTGAGTTACTTTTATTAGTTGAGATGTTTTACTATTATTCATATCCATGGTTTTGAGAAATTTGATGTTTTTCAATTTTTATTAGCAAGAAATGAATTCTTAGGTTTAGCCGCTTGGCCGCAAACACGTACCAGCATAGGTGGTGTTGGAAAATTCCTCATATTGAGTTCATTTTTGCTAACTGAAAGCTGAAACTTGGTAGATATATTGCAAACATCATATTATTAAATAAAAACAGAAAAAATTAGATATTGAAAAACACAAGTTTTCTTATAGGCTAATTACTTGTAAATAGTCCAGCGGATGTTCCTACTCGGGCTAGTCAGACAATGGCTGACACTAAATAGTCCCAATTTTTTTACCTTTTGGGGGCATTTAAAATAGCTAGTATGGCCTGAAAGGAACATGTTAAGTAAATGAGATGCTTTTACTGACACACTGATAGCAAATTTATGTTTGGAAATGCAGTATATGAAAAAAGGCCCTGGTTTTAGGACGGCATATGTAAAACATTTTTGAAGTTCACACAGAAGTGAAAAAAACAGACCACCGGTTTCAAGGTGTCAAATCTCTGTTAATTGATACATGACCCCTACTTTTCTTGCTGGAAATGGACAGTAGAAACAATTTGATTTAAAAGCATGTAAGTTAGCCCTTACTAAAATGGTACCAGCTATGATTGCCAGCCTTTTGAAACATGTCATGTTTACTATAGTTTATATAGGGAAGTCTATTTACAGGTCTTACACCGAAGTACAAGTGGAGGGCAGCATTTGAATATTTATATTGTCTGCAATGTTTTTTTCCACTAAAATTGTGTGCTGACCAATTTAAAGCAAATTTGAAAGTCAAAAATCAGTATAACTGTCTTACAGGAGGCAAACTTAGGTTTTAATTAGGTTTGGGGTCATTTTTAACTGTTTTTGCCTTAAAATGCCACAATTGATACCCTGTGTGGCCCATTTTGCATGTGTCAGCTCAAAAAGTGAGTTACTTTTATTAGTTGAGATGTTTTACTATTATTCATAACCATGTTTTTGAGAAATTTGATGTTTTTCAATTTTTATTAGCAAGAAATGAATTCTTAGGTTTAGCCGCTTGGCCGCAAACACGTACCAGAATAGGTGGTGTTGGAAAATTCCTCATATTGAGTTCATTTTTGCTAACTGAAAGCTGAAACTTGGTAGATATATTGCAAACATCATATTATTAAATAAATCAGAAAAAATTAGATATTGAAAAACACAAGTTTTCTTATAGGCTAATTACTTGTAAATAGTCCAGCGGATGTTCCTACTCGGGCTAGTCAGACAATGGCTGACACTAAATAGTCCCAATTTTTTTACCTTTTGGGGGCATTTAAAATAGCTAGTATGGCCTGAAAGGAACATGTTAAGTAAATGAGATGCTTTTACTGACACACTGATAGCAAATTTATGTTTGGAAATGCAGTACATGAAAAAAGGCCCTGGTTTTAGGACGGCATATGTAAAACATTTTTGAAGTTCACACAGAAGTGAAAAAAACAGACCACCGGTTTCAAGGTGTCAAATCTCTGTTAATTGATACATGACCCCTACTTTTCTTGCTGGAAATGGACAGTAGAAACAATTAGCTTTAAAAGCATGTAAGTTAGCCCTTACTAAAATGGTACCAGCTATGATTGCCAGCCTTTTGAAACATGTCATGTTTACTATAGTTTATATAGGGAAGTCTATTTACAGGTCTTACACCGAAGTACAAGTGGAGGGCAGCATTTGAATATTTATATTGTCTGCAATGTTTTTTTCCACTAAAATTGTGTGCTGACCAATTTAAAGCAAATTTGAAAGTCAAAAATCAGTATAACTGTCTTACAGGAGGCAAACTTAGGTTTTAATTAGGTTTGGGGTCATTTTTAACTGTTTTTGCCTTAAAAATGCCACAATTGATACCCTGTGTGGCCCATTTTGCATGTGTCAGCTCAAAAAGTGAGTTACTTTTATTAGTTGAGATGTTTTACTATTATTCATAACCATGTTTTTGAGAAATTTGATGTTTTTCAATTTTTATTAGCAAGAAATGAATTCTTAGGTTTAGCCGCTTGGCCGCAAACGCGTACCAGAATAGGTGGCGTTGGAAAATTCCTCATATTGAGTTCATTTTTGCTAACTGAAAGCTGAAACTTGGTAGATATATTGCAAACATCATATTATTGAATAAAAACAGAAAATATTAGATATTGAAAAACACAAGTTTTCTTATAGGCTAATTACTTGTAAATAGTCCAGCGGATGTTCCTACTCGGGCTAGTCAGACAATGGCTGACACTAAATAGTCCCAATTCTTTTGCCTTTTGGGGGCATTTAAAATAGCTAGTATGGCCTGAAAGGAACATGTTAAGTAAATGAGATGCTTTTACTGACACACTGATAGCAAATTTATGTTTGGAAATGCAGTACATGAAAAAACGCCCTGGTTTTAGGACGACATATGTAAAACATTTTTGAAGTTCACCTAGAAGTGAAAAAAACAGACCACCGGTTTCAAGGTGTCAAATCTCTGTTAATTGATACACGACCCCTACTTTTCTTGCTGGAAATGGACAGTAGAAACAATTTGCTTTAAAAGCATGTAAGTTAGCCCTTACTAAAATGGTACCAGCTATGATTGCCAGCCTTTTGAAACATGTCATGTTTACTATAGTTTATATAGGGAAGTCTATTTACAGGTCTTACACCACAAGAGGGCACTATTGCGTCATTTATCGTCGAACAGCAAGAGATTCAACTTTTGTATTATATGGGGAGCGTCGCTGGAAAAGGTGCTTTCGGGCAGTTGACGTCAAATCCTTGAACTGACGTAATAAATTTGAACAGATGGCATTAATTATTATGGATTTCGCGGTAAAAATACCATTTTATTGTCAAAATGTGTAACAAAAACACTTTTTAGTTATGAAAAAATGAAAGATAGTTGTAAGTTCATTCAAAATATAGTAACAACAAATGTCACAAAATATGACCGAAGGTACCTTTTCCCGTGGCGTTCCCCAATTATATGGACTATGTCCCGTGACAATATTCAGTAGGGCAAATCAATTTGATAAAGTCAATCTTGAAGTTTGTAATAATAAATGGCCGTTTGTAGAACAATTACCAACACAATTCCCCCAAACATGTTGTCGCTTCCTCTATTTACGTCATAAATGCGGTGGAGGTCGCGAATGAAATCTTCAACACAAACTTTTACTACATTGTACGATTTCCCATCGGCGCCGACATTACTTTTGACCATAAACTCGTTGTCTCCTAAGGTGACGTTGTTAGATAAAATACGGATCTCCCCATAATCTAAACTTACTTCTGTTGTTGATAGTTCAACCTGAAATGAAAAACAGTATGCTTCTTTCTATGTAAAAAGTCATTTGGGGCACGTCACGGGAAAAGGTACCTTCGATAAGTTTAGTGATATTTTAGTTCTTACTAAATTTAGAAAGAACTTACAACTTTAAGTATAGTTCTTATAACTAAAATGTGATTTTGTTACACATTTTGACAATAAAAATATATTTTTACCGCGAAGTGCATAATAAAAAATATTGTCTGCTCAAATTTATGACGTCATTTCAAAGATTGACGTCAACTATCCGAAGGTACCTTTTCCCGTGACGCGCCCCATTTGAAAGTCATCAAAACGTATAAATAAAATGACCTCATATATTTCTGTCAGTGTCTTACTTTTTGTGGGCGTAAAAAGCGATGATTTTATGATATGGCATGCGAGTGTTATTTACAATGTAGCTTATTACAACGTTAAGTACGGGGGTATGGGGTTCCAAACTACGAAGAATTCAATAAATTTTATACGACAAATTAATTGCTTTAAAAATTCAACCGTTTTTGTGTTTATGACGGAACGTGAAGATTTCCTATTGCAGTAGAAATATATTTAAATTAAATGTTAAATAGTAATAATACAATGGCAACAAATATATCTTAACCAAATATAAACATACTGAATGATAAATGGTGATGTTAACGCAAATAAAAATTATGATTGAAAATAACTGAGCTCATCTTGCCAAGCCATATGTTTAATATCATTTAAATTCAGGTAAAAATGGCGGAAACTAATGAACTCTGCTTATTTTCCGTGTTTAAAATTTCTACTAAAGAAGAATGACGTCCGTTGCCGTGAGATTTTTTTTATCTATTTAAATCAAAAACGATGATAACGATAGGATATGCAAACATAATAAACTGCTCACATTTCTACAAAAAAAGAGTTTTCCAATAGCTAACGATGAAAGAGATTTTCGGGGTACATAACCATGCTTCAAAATCAAGTTGAACATCTTTGGCCTGACCTCCTCTTCCTGGTTCCCGGTCTCATTATCCATGTGCATTATAATTTTTCTCCTCTGTTGTCCGTCTTGAATATATGATTGGTATTTGTCAAAAGATGCATTCAAAGCATATCTTGAATTAGAAACAGTAATTGACCACTGTTTATCAATACACGTTCTCAATGATGAAATGGTTTCTGGTAATACTAACCAGTCGATTTTTCGCTGTCTTAGCTGAATGATGAACGAGTTAATTGGTTTTGATTTGTTCTCGCTTATTTCATTATACACCATAACTTCACTAAACGTCATATTTGAACAAGGAATATGAATCAAAGACATTGGATCAGACAACCGTAATATATTTAGACTCAGCATTTCCTCAGAAAGTTCAGCCTCTTTTACAGGATGCAGTTTCAGTTGGACTGTGATCAGGGCGACGTTCCACTCGATGACATAATACTTGCATCCATCTGGAGTGTTAACCATGCCTTCCGGACACAGAATATCATGACAAATAACCTGAAATATAATCACAAACTCAAATCAAGGTAAACATTTCGAAAAAAATAAACACTTCAAACTTTCACCATGGAAATACCTTGCAGTAAAGAAATATTACAATTAACAAGTGATAATTCTCATATGAGAATTTTATCCAACGGAATACAGAATATTAACAATGTGTTTCTGAATTTAAATAAAAATGAAAAGGGCAGCTTTTGTAAAAAGTAATTAATATTGTTTAGGATAACATTTTGAACCGTTTATTATATTTTGTGGCATACATTCTGAAGCATTGTTTTTAGTGGATCATACATGATCTTCTTGCATAAATTAGGTTTATTTAATTTTTGTGGTATAAACATGATAAATGCATATGCAATATAAAGAAACATTAGGAGTTGCACATGTCCGAGGCTATTGTTTCATAGATGAATGGATTTCTTAATAACTGTGCAAATCTAACAACCATAACAAGACAGTAATAATGTCGTGCGCAACATGGTACTCTTGTCTTGTAACTTGAGTTATTTGTTCGTGACGAAAATGACCTGTATTTTCTATGTCATATAAGATTTGAATTTGCTGAAATTTCCAGAGGATGTTGACAGAGACTGCGCTATTGAAATGCACCTTGATTTAAAGTTATTAATTTTGAGAACTATAAGTATTACTTTATTATGAGACTTTTACAACAGGTGTTCGGTGAAATTAAAATTATGCAACAATTCTAGCACAGATGTTTAGTTATCAAACTAACACAAATAAGAAAATTATATAAACCAGTTGCATTTGTAATCAAGTAAGAACTTTATATTTCTTTATTATATTGGGGCAACTGGTATTGTTTTTGCAGAACATGTTTTAAGTATGCAACACTGTAAAGATATATTTTCATATAAAAATAAAATAAATAGTTTTTAGAAAGGTACTTACCGATTTATTGCATTTGTCTCCATTGTACAAAGACTCTACGGTCTGAAGTATCAAAGATGCTTTTTTCGCCATTTGAGTGACGGTAGAGTCTAACAGATAGGTAAATAGCGTATTTATATTACCGGATAAAGGCTTAAAACAAGTAAGTGTATCTACTGTGCGACGGCAAGCTAAACAGAACACATTCTTGTAATAGCTGTTCTCGTATTGAAAAGGAGCATTTAGAGTTCTACATAAGTGCAGCCGTGTATCATTCTCTAAACATTCATCAGTCAAAAAATCTTTAAAGCAAAAATTTTTATTCATTCCGAATATGTTATCTGGTGGAAGGAATATTTTTGTTTCTGTAGTAGAAGAATTCGCCACGTTTTTAAAGTTGACTGAATTAGTGACAGAATAAAAATTCCACATTTTGTATTTGAAAACATCATTACATTCTGCACATTCGGCGTTTACGTATATGAATCCTGATTGTAACGATACCACAGGAGCAATAATCTGTCTACCATTTTCATCGTGCAAACAGTCTTTGTCACTTATACTATGCGAACCGCTATTAAGATGCTCTATTCCACACGACTGCACCATATAATAATAATGATTCAACATAAAATCATCACCGATAACTCCGTCAACCGGTCGTAGACATGCTGCTCTACCTTTTTCCAATAATTTAAACTTGTCCATGTCAGCAAAGCAGCAATCCATTCTAAGTCCACACTTGTCATCACAACTGCAATGGGCACAACAAGGTTGTTTCACTTTTCCTGAATGCATTTTATCAAATGTTTCGACTGCTGTTTTATTACAAAAATCTGTGTACGGACAAAACTTATGAATCTCATCTGGTATTTCTATAACTTCAGAGTGGCAGACCGCCATGTGTATGAAAAATAAGATATACCTCATGATTATTTTTCGGTTTCTTTGTTTTTGGTATTCAGATAACTGTTTTATTTCATTTTGTAAGTTCTACTTCTTCTGTGTAATTTTGTCTTAAAGCATTTCGCCGTGTAAAAAATATTCGCCACAGTTAATATTATTTGTAAATTTCCTTCCAATGTTCATGTCGAAAAGAAACGAAAGAAGACTGAACAATATACTTAATATATACAAGATTACGATCAAATTTCGCTTTGACCCACCGGTTTTTAATTAAGCAGCTGCGTCTGTTTATCTTTCTACGACTCAAGCCATTTGAAAATATTAAAAGAATTTCAAACAAGGATTTCAATAGACAGTACGTAATAAAAATAAATGAGAACATAAAATATGAAATATTAAGGGCCTATTACGGGTTATAAAATGAATAAAAAAACAGTGTCTGAATAGTTTTCCATGTACTTTGTTGTTGTTTTTAGTATCGAAATTAACAAGTCTTAGTCTGTATTCATTCCTATTCTTTTCATTTAGTTTTCTGATTAAAATCTTGAAACACAAATACGCTCTTTCAAGTAACAGCTTTTTATCAACTTAAAAGTCGAAGATTTCTTTAAACTCACAAAAAGTCACTTAAAAACTGGTAAATGTGTGTTTTTACCGCAGTTAAAACCGTTCTTGAATTACACGTACTATAATGGGTTTAAACCCAACGTGACTTATTGTGTCCATTGCTCGTTTAAACAAAAACATTGGTGGGGATTCAGGTTGAAATTTCTAAGATTATTTTTAGCATAATCAGAAAATCAACCACCCTCATTAATAAAAAAAATTAAATGAAATTTTAATAAAACTTTTTCTGAAATTCTTTACAAACTGAATCCTGCAAGTTGAAAATAAGATAACAGCAAAGTACGCGGCTGCAGTTAAATACATTTTTATGCGAGTACTGCTATTAAGTTGCTACTGGATATTCTTCCTTAAGGGTTGTAAATAAATGTGACAGGTTCGAATCGAGGCAGATGCAACTTGCTTTGTGTGAACTGGTTAAAGTAGATGCCGACATACTCGAGTACTGGTGGTTCGGACCCCAGACTATTAAGATAAGGACTTGTTCACAGCGATACAGCATTACTATTTACCCACCTTGCTTATGTATCTAAATAATGACAAACACTTATATGATAAGATAATAAGATAAGGCCGCGATATTTTATTTCAAACTAGAAAGTTAAACATGGCACATATAAACACATATGCTAATGATTTTATATAATTAATTATATGTTAACTATAAATGTGCCATGCCTGAAATGAACATTCTGTGTGTTGAAGGGCCACTTAACGCAATCTTCAGCATCGGCTGTATCCCAGCAAAGATGCAAATCGATACAGAAGGAAGAGGAAACCGTTGTCAGCAAAAGTGCAGAGCAATCGGGTTCCTCCGTCTTGGATGAACATAACCTTCTTTGTTCCCTTTTGTTTAATGCGAGGCTAAGGATACAAAATATATATTTAGGAAAAATTAAGCATACTAAACCCAATATCGTGCAAAATACGTACGGACTTCACCAACGAGTTACCTCACTTAAAAAACTTAATTCGCCACGTTCAACATCGGCTGTATCCCAACAAAGATGCAAAGCGATACAGATGGAAGAGGAAACGAATACCAGCAAAAGTGCAGAGCAGTCGGGTTCCTGCGCCTTGGATGAACATTACTTCTTTTTTGTAAGGCTATGCATACACAATTAAGGTTTAAGCAATATTAAATATACTAGATCAAAGAAAGAGTAAGTAACGGAGGGAGTTCGCAATCAAGTAACCGCTCTTACACGCCTCCTTTTGCATCATTCAACATCAGCTGTATCCCCAGCAAAGATGCAAAGGTTGAAGGAGGAAAAACTTGATGCTATTCACTGGTATAATTCATGTAATAGGAGTTGTCCGTGGTATTCTTGTCAAGTTTTCATTTTGGCTCCGTATAATTTTTTGAGTCCATTTGCTATAACAGTGCATGCAAAGTTATAGGTAACACTTAATAATGAAATAGGTTTCCAAATTTTAAGCTAGGTTCTATCTTTATAAGGTTTTTGCAAGCATGTATTTCCACTCTGCGTTTGTGTTATATATAACAGTCTCCGGTTTATCTTTGCGAATCCGGTTTATTCGCAAACTCAGCTACCCGAAATAGTGGTCATTTCGGGTTTATTTTATCATATGAATATAGTTTATGGTCAAACTAATAGAAATTGGTTGATTTTCATCAATTATCATTGAAACTTTGGAAACTGTGGTGGGTTAAACGCCAAAATCGCCGCGGCGTTTTCAAAGTCGCCGCGGCGTTTTTGTGTCGCCGTAAAATCGCAGCGGCGAAATTCCGCCGTATTTAAAAAATGGCGTTATTTCTCCGCGGCAATCTCTCGTTAAATTTTAAAATCGGTTCATACCCATTCCAGTTTGATGGGACGTTTGGAATTACACTGCTGCAAAAAATATCTCCACTGGAGCATTTTTTAAAATCGCCGCGGGGAATTTTCGCCGCATTCAAAGCTGCGATTTTTCGCAGCTTTAAAAGCGGCGTTTTTCCCCCGCTTTAAAAGCGGCGTTTTTTTTTTCTCAGCATTAAAAATGGCATTTTGCAGTTTTAATAGCTGCAATTTTCCGCCGTAGTTATACAGCATTAAATATGACTTTTATCTCGAAAACAGTAAAATAATGTGGGCATAAATGTAAAAAGGTGCAGTTCGTGTTTTAAGTTATGTTCCATTGGGCGTTTCCGTCTTACATTCCTTTTTTTGGATACATTTTTCTATAGTAATTTCACATCAAATACTTTGTATTTTGGCTAATTTAACTGTATTGCAATTATATCCAGTTAATTATCCAGACGAAGATCGTCATTTTTAAGGTAAAGTTAGAAAGGTTTGCATAAAACGTTTTGTTGTTGTTAGGCCTATTTGTTATTGTTTTTGATAGTTTAAAATATCTTTCATGTCACTGTTATGCCATTATCGTCTATAATGTAAAAAGGTGAAATATGCATATCAGGAATCGCCACATTCGGAAAAACAGCCTCCCCACACAAGACGAAGAGAGGGAGAGAGCATGGTTAATTAAATGATCAGTTTTAAAAGAGACACCACTAACAGTTAACAAAAATGAGAACCCGAGGGGTTACCGCCTTGGAACGGTCAGTGGCAAATCAAATTGCCACTGGGGGTTTAAACCAGGTTCAAGGGTGCACCAACCTCACACTTGCCCCAACAGGTTCTCATATCACAAAACAAATACAAGTTGTCTTGGTGAAACCACTCCAACCCACTTATCGACCCAACAATGTTGCATGCAAAAGCACACAAACATATAAAACATAAGAATCTAATAGCATTGCAAAGCCAAAGGGCGGGTACTCAATGATCTTACCGAGACCAGAGCTCCTGGAGTAAAATCAGCAAGAACACGATGAGAGGGATAAAAGAAACAAATTGAGCTTCTAGGTTCTTTTAAGAAAAGATTTCCCCATAAACCTTCATAAACTCTAAAACCCCTGCCACCGTCATGCAACCAAAGAGGTAAGCATAATGATCAACTGTAGAAGGGTTAATCACCAGGCATGCAGAGCGCTGTAAAATATCATGTTGGTAACCTTTCTTTTTAAATTTACAGAGGGTTTTTACGAATAACCGGGAGAAATTAACATTGCCCTTTATCTTAAGTTTAATAGGTTTGCATAATACCTTTTGTTGTTGTTATTTGTTATTGTTTTGATAATTTAAAATATCTTTCATGTTACTGTTGTGTTATTATCGTCTATAAGGTAAAGTTAAAAAGGTTTGCAGAATACGTTTTGTTGTTGTTATTTGTTATAGTTTTTGATAATTTGAAATATCTTTCATGTAATACTGTTATGTTATCTATCATGTTACTGTAACAGTTATGTTATTATCGTCTATAAGGTAAAGTTAAAAAGGTTTCCATAATACGTTTAGTTATTGTTCTTTGTTATTGCTTTTGATAATTTAAAATATCTCTTTTGATAATTTAAAATATCTTTCATGTTACTGTTATGTTATTATCGTCTATAAGGTAAAGTTAAAAAGGTTTGCATAATACGTTTTGTTGTTGTTATTTGTTATTGCTTTTGATAATTTAATAAGATAAAATGAGACCTTTGAAAACCATCAAACACGACTAATATGAAAATTTTGCAGGCTCCGTTTGATTGAGCCTGTTCATGGGCGATAATGGAAATGCATATTACGTAAATTTACGGGGAGAAATTTTACAGCCGCCACACGGCACAAACAACGCTACTGTGATATTGAAATAGATGAAAAGGGAACTTTGAAAACAATCGAACACGACTAATATGAAAATATTGCAGGCTCGGTTTGATTGAGCCTGTTCATGGGCAGTAATGGAAATGCATATTACTACCCACGCCGCCTAGCCCCGGGTTGAGCGCAACTCAATATTTACACCAATAAACAGTACAATTTCGACCATCCCAAACGATGGTATGCATATGGCGGTGAACATGGAACCTTCAATGCGGTATTTTCAGATTAATACCTTTCCATGTTCAGCGGCGTATGGTCCCCAAATAAAAGAATGGGTTTGCCCTAAACGAGAAAACAATGGGCGGAACTAAACATAATAGAATATTGACAGGGGATCTTAGAATATAAATCCTGCATATCACAGACAACGCCAAAGGCAATATTTAAAAAGCAGGAAGTATATCCTTGGGGGTGATTGAACAATATCCGAATCAATATTGGCTGGGAAATTGAAACCACCCATCTCAAAACTGGCCGAAATATTGAAACAAAAGGTAATTTTAGAAGTACTATTAACAAAGTACATAATAATCATGCTCAACGACCGTCAAAGGACGTAATTGATAACAACACTGATTGAATGTACGGGGAGACTTTTTACAGCCGCCACACGGCACAAACAACGCTACTGTGATATTGAAATAGATGAAAAGGGAACTTTGAAACCATCAAACACGACTAATATGAAAATATTGCAGGCTCGGTTTGATTGAGCCTGTTCATGGGCAGTAATGGAAATATCTTTCATGTTACTGTTATGCTATTATCGTCTAAAAGGTAAAGTTAAAAAGGTTTGCATAATACGTTTGTTGTTGTTATTTGTTATGGTTTTTGTTAATTTAAAATATCTTTCATTTAATACTGTTATGTTATTATCTTCTATAAGGTAGAGTTAAAAATGGATTGCATAATACGTTTTGTTGTTGTTATTTGTTATTGTTTTGATAATTTAAAATATCTTTCATGTTACTGTTATGTTATTATCGTCTATCAAATTATTTATTAACTTACTTTATTAAAAACTTTTTTTATAAATTTAAGCATGCATTCTCAATAAGGTGGTGCATATAACATTCCTACCTGTCGCCATATGCTGGCACAGCCTCCAAGTGCATTACAGTAAAGTAAACTCATTTTTTACTCGGGGTTTCTATGGTGATAAATGAGCACTTAAAGTTTTTTTCCACCACGTTTTTGCTTTATGCCACAACTGGAAGTATGTCTGTGTTTGAAAGGTTTATTACTGTCGCGGTGCTGAAGTAACGACTTCCAAACCATATCATGTGTTTTTACCTCCACCTAAGTATTTCGAAAGTGCTTCATTTATTCCGTATTTATACGTACATTGTGCACAATCATGTATTATGTCTTTAAAATAATAATACTAGAGTATATACACTGCTGACTGCATGTCGCCGAGTCTAAAATACAATTGAAGTGTTCGTTTTGTAACTGAAATTTACATCCGTGTTTGCCTTCTGCACATGTAACAAGTAAAACAAATAACGCCTAATGGTGTCTTGTAATGAACACTTTTTACAGATGGTTCTTATGATAATTATACTTTATGGACTTGTCAAGACCTAATAGAGTCGCTAACTTTCTTACTGGATAATATTTATGTTAGATTCGGTACCTCTATTTATAAACAAATAATAGGCATCCCAATAGGTACTAATTGTGCACCCCTTGTTGCTGATCTGTTTTTATACTGTTATGAAAGAGACTTATTGTTATCTCTTTCTACTGAACATCAAGATGATATTATTACAGCTTTTAACAACACCTCAAGGTACCTTGATGATTTATTAAATATAGATAATAACCCTTGTCAATTACTTGTTAATAAGATTAACCCTAAAGAACTACAACTTAATAAAGCGAACACTTCAGAAAAGCAAGCAAACTTTCTCGATCTAAATCTGTCAATTGAAAATGGTTACGTCACTACTAAAATTTATGATAAAAGAGATGATTTTAATTTTAATATAGTAAATTTTCCGTTTTTAGACGGCGATGTTCCCCGTGCAACATCTTACTGGGTTAATATTTCACAGCTTGTTCGCTTTTCAAGAGCTTGCAACGATGTTAATTATTTCAATGAACGTAATCTTTGCATTACAGAAAAACTTTTAAAACAAGGTTATCGGTATCACAAATTAAGAAAAACATTTTGCAAGTTTTATCGTCGATACCCAGATCTAATTCATAAATACAGGTGCAGTTTAAAATCACTATTGCAACAAGGTATTTCACGGCCAGTTTTTTATGGAGATTTAATTTACAAACTTAAGAAGATAAAGGGCAATGTTAATTTCTCCCGGTTATTCGTAAAAACCATCTGTAAATTTAAAAAGAAAGGTTACCAACATGATATTTTACAGCGCTCTGCATGCCTGGTGATTAACCCTTCTACAGTTGATCAGTATGCTTACCTCTTTGGTTGCACGACGGTGGCAGGGGTTTAAGAGTTCATGAAGGTTTATGGGGAAATCTTTTCTTAAAATAACCTAGAAGCTCGATTTGTTTCTTTTATCTCTGTCATCGTGTTCTTGCTGATTTTACTCCAGGAGCTCTGGTCTCGGTAAGATATTCGAGTACCCGCCCTTTGGCTTTGCAATGCTATTAGATTCTTATGTTTTATATGTTTGTGTGCTTTTGCATGCAACATTGTTGAGCCGATAAGTGGGTTGGAGTGATTTCACCAAGACAACATGTATTTGTTTTGTGATATGAGAACCTGTTGGGGCAAGTGTGAGGTTGGTGCACCCTAGAACCTGGTTTAAACCCCCAGTGGCAATTTGATTTGCCACTGACCGTTCCAAGGCTGTAACCCCTCGGGTTCTAATTTTGTTAATTGTTAGTGGTGTCTCTTTTGAAACTGATCATTTTATTTACAATGCTCTCTCCCTCTCTTCTTCTTGACTGTGTGGGGAGGCTGTTTTTCCTGAATGTGGCGATTCCAGATATGCATATTTCACCTTTTTATATCAAGTGTTACCAGAAAATAAGGCAGAACATGTTTGTTTCAGCATAATCTAGGCTCAAATTTGATATTTCTAGCATCGATACCTAATTTTTATCAACAGTAATTAAAATATTATCTAATCTTGATTTGAATCTCCAATTGCATTTTAACAACAAAAGTCATGCAAACAAACAAAATTTACAGTGACTTTGTTTTACTTTTACAAAATAATCAACATTAAATTGGTTTGCGTAAGGTTCGCTTTGTAAGGTTTGTTATCACCTTATTAATAATCAATTACTCTGTTAATAAGACTGCCTATATGACAATGAAAAAGAATGTAAAGTTAATTCCTGGACATCTTTTACACAGAAATCACTTGTAAAAACTACCAGTTCCGACGATAACATGAATAGCCAAGAGCCGCAACCCGTACCTACATCTGAAGGTTTTCTGGATGATAATCGTAACTCGCAAGCGTTAGAGCTAAGTTTGTGTGTAACAGACTTCGTTGCGGTGACTTATGATCATAAAATATATTAAGGGAAGGCTATCGAGTTCGATAACGAAGATTGAGAAGTTGAAATCACTTGCATTCAAAACGTACGGAAATAATTACAATGGCCTAAAGATGAAGACAAAATATGGGTTACGAAATGTTCAATATTTTTAAATATATTGAGTCTGAGGTGAAATATTGACAGGTTCATTTCCCTTAAAACTGACACATATTTAGTGCTAAATTTATCAGGTAAATAGTTATTGCGTGAACTATAAGTAGTTAGATTTACGAATGGCAGACGGTGTGTTCGACGTTATGTTCATGCCTTAATCTGTTAAAATATTCTGTATATATTGTATATATTAAAGATTTTGAACACTTCCAGTTATTTACAGTTTATTGCACCAGATATGGATTGGTTTACTGTGTTATCGTTTTGCTGAGTGTTCAATTCATACACAGGAATAACTTTGTTACATGATAAAAGTATATGCTAAGCAAGTTTTCCTATGAAAAGAAAATGTTTTTAGATTATCGTTTTGTAAACCGAACCTTATCTAGGTTCGCTTCTCCAACCTATCTAGGTTGGCTTCTCTTTCTATATCAAGCCTGCAGAAACTGGATGAGGAAGCCGACGACATCGTCATAAGAACCCATCCTTTTTACGAGGTTGCAAGTCTTATTCAGTGTTATACTCGGCATGTTCTCAGGCCACACATTGACTTGGAATCTGACCATCAAAGACATTTCCTTAAAATGTCTTTTTTAAATAAAGGAATAGATTTTATTGACATTCCTAGTATATTTAAAGATAAAACAGTTCAATCGACTGTTCCTAATTATTTTACGAATACTGAATCGCTTATAGTTTGTTATAAATACAACAAACCAACTAGAAATACAATTTTTAATTACAATAAAATTACCTGTGATTAACAGATCATTGAAAATACACCAAAATCTTGAGAGTGTTTAACTTCTAAATTTTGCTATAAGCCTGTCGGTCATATTGTTACCGGTGATCTTAATGTAATCAAAGACTCTAGAATTCGTAATTTAATTTCTAAAGGTCCCAAATAAAGAATTCCATCCAAAATTGATTTTAATGCATGTCGTGCAGAACTTGCTGAGTCTTTAAACCTATTTTGCAATAAATGGTGCAAAAGAGAACATGCTGAGCCTAATGCACTTTCTAACTGGAAAAAACACTGGGGCAAGTGTGAGGTTGGTGCACCCTAGAACCTGGTTTAAACCCCCAGTGGCAATTTGATTTGCCACTGACCGTTCCAAGGCGGTAACCCATCGGGTTCTCATTTTTGTTTATTGTTAGTGGTGTCTTTTTTGAAACTGGTCATTTTATTAACCATGCTCTCTCCCCCTCTCTTCTTGACTGTGTGGGGAGGCTGTTTTTTCTGAACGTGGCGATTCCTGATATGCATATTTCACCTTTTTTCAAAATAATAGACACTCGTATATCATTTTATGAAAGAAGCATTGCTTTATTACCATCTCGACCTCGTTTTAACTTTCGTCATTTGAAAAAAGGAATTCAAGACTTTCATAACAAATTTGTTTAACACCTGCTGATAAGGCTTCTAATAATGTAATTATAGTGTGACGAATACACTACATGTATATTAATATTCAAACTGAAGAACTGAACAGCACTAATGCTTATATACTGACTTCTTCATCTGAGAATGATATTGTTACTGCACACACTCTACAAATTACAAAATTTAGAATCAGTATTGAGCCAAAACAAGACAAAGTACCTACTATGTATTGGTTGCCTAAAATGCATAAAACACCGTACAAAGCAAGATTTATTGCCAACTCTAGTTCTTGCACTACTACTAAATTATCCGTGCTCTTAACATCTTGTCTTACAGCTATTAAAGAACATGTTGTTAGGTATTGCGATAATGTTTTTAAAACTTCTGGCAAAAATTTATTTTGGTAGATTAAAAATTCAAATGACGTTTTGAAAAGGCTTAAATGAAATAATTTTCAGGCGTTCTGTTTGTCCACTTATGATTTCTCAACTTTATACACTTCGCTCCCTCATAATTTAATAAGAGACAAGCTTACCAGTCTCATTCAAAAAACGTTTGCTAGAGAAAATAAAACCTTCATCGCTTGTAATGAACATAGGGCATTTTTTACAGATAATTCTTATGATAATTATACTTTATGGACTTGTCAAGACCTAATAGAGTCGCTAACTTTCTTACTGGATAATATTTATGTTAGATTCGGTACCTCTATTTATAAACAAGTAATAGGCATCCCAATTGGTACTAAATGTGCACCCCTTGTTGCTGATCTGTTTTTATACTGTTATGAAAGAGACTTTATGTTATCTCTTTCTACTGAACATCAAGATAATATTATTACAGCTTTTAACAACACCTCGCGGTACCTTGATGATTTATTTAATACAGATAATAACTCTTTTCAATTACTTGTTAATAAGATTTACCCTAAAGAACTACAACTTAATAAAGCGAACACTTCAGAAAAGCAAGCAAACTTTCTCAAACTAAATCTGTCAATTGAAAATGGTTACGTCACTACTAAAATATATGATAAAAGAGATTATTTTAATTTTAAGACAGTAAATTTTCCGTTTTTAGACGGCGATCTTCCCCATGCATCATCTTACGGGGTTTATATTTCACAGCTAGTTTGCTTTTCAAGAGCTTGCAACGATGTTAATTATTTCAATGAACGTAATCTTTGCATTACAGAAAAACTTTTAAAACAAGGTTATCGGTATCACAAATTAAGGAAAACCTTTTGTAAATTTTATCGTCGATACCCAGATCTAATTCATAAATACAGGTGCAGTTTAAAATCACTATTGCAACAAGGTATTTCACGGCCAGGTTTTTATGGAGATTTAATTTACAAACGTAAGAAGATAAAGGGCAATGTTAATTTCTCCCGGTTATTCGTAAAAACCATCTGTAAATTTAAAAAGAAAGGTTACCAACATGATATTTTACAGCGTTCTGCATGCCTGGTGATTAACCCTTCTACAGTTGATCAGTATGCTTGCCTCTTTGGTTGCACGACGGTGGCAGGGGTTTAAGAGTTTATGAAGGTTTATGGGGAAATCTTTTCTTAAAATAACCTAGAAGCTCGATTTGTTTCTTTTATAACTGTCATCGTGTTCTTGCTGATTTTACTCCAGGAGCTCTGGTCTCGGTAAGATCATCGAGTACCCGCCCTTTGGCTTTGCTATTAGATTCTTATGTTTTATATGTTTGTTTGCTTTTGCATGCAACATTGTTGAGCCGATCAGTGGGTTGGAGTGGTTTCACCAAGACAACTTGTATTTGTTTTGTGATATGAGAACCTGTTGGGGCAAGTGTGAGGTTGGTGCACCCTAGAACCTGGTTTAAACCCCCAGTGGCAATTTGATTTGCCACTGACCGTTCCAAAGCGGTAACCCCTCGGGTTCTCATTTTTGTTAATTGTAAGTGGTGTCTCTTTTGAAACTGATCATTTTATTAACCAAGCTCTCTCTCCCTCTCTTCTTCTTGAATGTCTGGGGAGGCTGTTTTTTCTGAATGTGGCGATTCCTGATTTGCATATTTCACCTTTTTACATTTAATCAAAATAACGCGTCTAATAACTTTTTTGGTACTGTCAAAAATTACTACTACTCCAAAACATAAACATGAAAACGTTCATTTTAAAGCATTTTGAATTTTATGAAATATATTTACTTTCATCTCAATTCCAAATGTATAATTCAGTGTACACTTTTCGGGAGTTAAGTAGGTTTTACCTATTATACTGAATACTTACCTCATTACACAAGCGCAAAGTGAAGTATTATATAAAATATAAAAAGCCATGATGTTTTTTTGTTACAGAGTTTGATGTTATAAATTTGATTTACGAATTAAAAATTGTTTTGTCTTAGTTTCGTGTATTGTGTTGATATACTTGATTTGTAAGGTTAGTTACTCTTTAGTAATAGAAAAGCTTGTTATATTTGATTACTGTAAAGGCTATATTTCTTGATATAATATATATTGCCAGTCGAAACAATGGTGATATCAATGCAAACATTCATAACATACTTTTATATTGCGAAAATAATTAACGTGCTTTACATGTTCATAGCAACAGAAATAAATAGTTCGTAGCGGAAATATTTATTAATTTTTTATAAGCTTATATATAAATACATAGGAACGACAGCATATATGCAAGCATTCTAACCGCTAAAATAAAGAACATGCAATATCTAAGATTAATATAATTTTTAGTACAAAATTATGAAACTGTTGATTAAGTAAGCGTTTCAAATGCACGTGTATTACAGTAACAAACCTTATAAAAATAGAGCTTATCGAGGTATCTTCAAACCATCGTTACAAAAAGACCTTTATGTTAATGTTGATAATATTCCGGCATCGTATATTTGAAACTATATGCAATTGAAATTCATACGTGTGTGGTTTAAAGTTTGCAGTTTATATTCGGATACTTTCACAAATTAAACTGCATTGTTTTACTGAAAATGCATGAAGAAGTATTTACTTGTTTTATTTTTCGCTCATATCCTCATTGTTCCTCTATTGCCTGTTGAGATTCGCTATTGTTTTAATTTTCAATATCTATTTTCAACTCCTTTTCTGCTTTTTGATTTATCTTTGTTTCCTAAAACAAAATTTAAAAGTTTCTCCTCTTAATATGACTTCAAAGATGTTTGAAAATAGCTGATCATTGATATTAGGCATCATCTGTTCTGAGGGGGGGGGGGGGGGGGAACGAGCAATCTTCCAATTTATTCATTTAACGGTGTTTATATCAATTTTGCAATTATCTGTTACACAAACTTAGTACATACTTTTCATCTTAAAGTAGCAAGTTATTGAATTTCCAGTAACCATGCCCTTTCAAACAGTTTTAGTTTCAGTAATATACCTACATAGTCTGGTATTAGAAAAAAAATTATTCCTGTAAAATATAAAGTGTTTCATAAGAATAATAACCTATTATCAACGGTGGTATAACTCTGTTATTTCTGGTACATGTATATAGTCGAATGTCTTTATGCAAATTTCTTTAAACATCTATACAATGAAGGTTTAAAATTTCACTTAAAACTATCTTTCTCGAACGTGGGGATTTTATATTCCGAATTCGTATAATTTTCACAATCAATGGATAGATTAAAAATCATACTCCAAAAACTGCATATTAGTCTTTATAAATGTCACGTATCTTGTTAAAAATATTTTAATAAAATTCAGGGTTCTCCCCATTTGTGCATAATATTTTTGCTAGTATTGTTCTTTTTTCATACATTATAAAAAATAATAAAATGCATATCATTAATTGCTACAACCAGAAAAAAAAACAGCCTCCACACGCAGCCAAAAATATACAGGAAAAAGAACATGAGTTTATGGGAGAATCAATTTCAAAACAGACATCACAAACAATTAACGATAAAGAGAACCATTGGGGTACACAATCAAATAAAATATCCATGTTTTTTTTTGTTCGAATAGTCTCTTAAAGAATAATGACACCTAGACTGTAACTTATGAATTGACATATACATATAAATCCCGGCTATAACTCATGTATGGACATATACATTAAAATTTCGGCTGTAACTCATGTATAGACAAATACATATAAATCTCGATGGTAACCATTGTATGGACAAATACATATAAATCTCGACAGTAACCATTGTATGGACAAATACATATAAATCTCGACTGTATCTCATGTATGGACAAATAAATATAAATCTCGACAGTAACCATTGTATGAACAAATACATATAAATCTCGACTGTATCTCATGTATGGACAAATACATATAAATCTCGACTGTAACTTATGTTTGGACATTTACATATAAATCTCGGCTGTAACTCATGTATGGACATATACATATAAATCTCGACTGTATCTCATGTATGGACATATACATATAAATCTCGGCTGTAACACATGTTTGCAGATATACATAAAAACTCGGCTGTTACTCATGTATGGACATTTACATATATATCTCGGCTGTAACTCATGTATGGACATACATTTAAATTTCGGCTGTAAGTATTGTATGGACATTTGCATATAAATCTCGACTGTAACTTATGTATGAACATATACATATAAATCTCGGCTGTATCTCATATCTAGACAAATACATATAAATCTCATCTGTAACTTATGTATGGACATATACATATAAATCTCGGCTGTATCTCATGTATGGACATATACATATTGCAGTCCAAAATAAAAAGGGAAAATCTTTTTTTCCCTTTTGAGATCAGTTTTGTTGGAGACTATTTCCAGCTGAAATTTCTGCTAGAAAACTCAAGAAAATTTCTTCACCAGCATGACTTTAGGTCTTTTACCAGCTGAAATTTCTGCTAGAAATATCAATAGTTAACAGTCTTTTAAACTTTGCCGCGATTACTAGGAATTTTCTACAATTTCAACTTATGTAGCAGCAGTATCTGTTCAAATTGCAATATCTTCTAAACTTTATATTTCTAGCAGAAATTTCTGCTGGAAATTTTACCGAAACAAATGATGGCGGAGAACATGCTTTGAACTTTCCAGCAGAAATTTCTGCCAGAAAATTTATCGAAATACAAGCTGGTGCAAAAAGTTTATTGCACTTTCCAGCTGACATTTCAGCTGGAAACTTTACCGAAATGTTGGTGTAGAACCTTTTTTCAGCAAACATTTCAATTAAAAATATAAAATTAATATAAATTATGGAGCAACGTCGTAAGATCATTAAAAGTTGAACAATTTTGGTCGTTCAAACATAAATTATGAGCATAACAATGTATTTGCTTAGCTTTACGTTCAATAATTGTCGATGCGAAGACTCAGTTAAGGTCTAACATAAACATATAGCATTTGTGTTTAGTCATGAAACAGATAGGTTGAAACAAGTTATTGCATAACTTAGCAAGCATAGCTGAAATCATCTTGGTAAAATTGTAGGTGCAAACATATCATTCACGGACATGATATAAAATATGGCGCTTATTGCTTATTTGTTAGTAAAAGTATCAAATAATTAAAAAAAACAACATTAAAATAAATAAATCTAAGAAATCTACATCATTTATCTAATTTTAATAAGGACAAAACAAAAATTAAATGGTTCCTTAATTTGAAGAACTACAAGAATACAAGTCTGTAAAATATACATTTGTATGATCATACTTGTTTACTTAAACTATTTTTCCATAAATAAAGATAACGCTTATAAAACTTCTTTAAGTAGACTTAAAGCCATGCGTTTTACAGAATCATGTCATTCCTATAACATTCCCAAAAGACATTTTAATAATAAATAAATACAGAACAAAATATTAATTGTCACTCAATTAGTATTTGCTCAATATATGTTCATGAAACTAGTCCTTATTAATAATTAAGGGTCAAACAATATTTATGAGCATGACATATTCTGCACAAACCCATCATGCGAGAATCGAACTAACTTTTAAGCAGTACAAACCCAGCTTCATTGTACCCTCAGCTTATTACATTTCTTCAAGTAGACCTATGCAATTATATTCATTCTTCCTTTCGTTCTTCCACTTAAGAAAACTGTTACATTTCTTGTAATATTATGTCAAGTATCTATTCCACCAGTTTAACGATGACGTTCTTAAACTTCTAAATTTAATTTAAGTAACGATGGTAATATAATATTAGGGTGTAAAGTTCCAATAAAATTGCCCCTAGCACACTGTAATCTTTTACAATGTCTGTCGTAAGTTCATTTTGTATTCGTTTATTGGTTGTTTTCTTTATGTCCTTTTGACCTCTGAGTTGTTTTGCTGATGGTATTCGCGCAGCAATTTAAGAAGTACCAGCGTCACTTCCACGTAGAATATCTTCCGTTTTATTAAAACCAGAATCTCTACATCCCGGTGGGTATGCCCGACAATCAACCTGAAAAAAAAGTTAATCATTTAACACGCTGCAATTTGTTATCTTTATAATATTTTAGGAAATAAATAATATATACTATCAAAATGTTTTTTAGCCAAGATCGCATGGAACAATATACTAGTTAAAACCTGACTCCAAATAGTTGAATAAATGCCTCTGTAGAGAACGATTTACATTTATTCTGTTCTGTTCGGTAACAAAGTGGATTCATTTTGATATTTATCAAACATTCATCGTGAATCATTTGGAGCGATTTTATATCATTTAATAACGGTGAAGACGCAATTTGTTACGTATTACTAATTAATGCAGGATTTGTTGCGGACGTGGAGACACACGGGGAGCTTAACCTATAGTTCCCTTCGAGGAAACCTACTAAACGAGATTCCAGAACAGAAGTTAATTGCATCAATCAATCAAGAAACAAATTTATAAAACATTGTTTAATGTACAGGGTAAGCGCAAGTCGTTTTGAAATTACTGTTTTACTTCGTTATTATTGTTAACATTTCATCAAAATAAGATTCACATCAATACTATCATAATTATGTACTGGACTTGTTGTTCTTCTCTCCGCAGCTGTACATGGTAAAGTAAGCCGAATGGTCTTTTCATTTAATAAGATACATATGGTATAATTTGTCAAGTTTACAAAAACATAAAAAAGCGATATAATACCTTGATTCATGACGACATGAACTGATGTTGGTTCAGCTTTGCCTTTTCTCATTTTGTTTGTACTGTCACTCCATTTTGCAAACCCTAAAACAATTTTACAACATAAAACTAATTAAAACAGATTTTTATTAGTTGAAAGTACTTCATGTATCTTTGCCTAGCGCGGGTCTTTCTGATCGTGTACTGCATGGTACTATAAACTGCTCCTATCAATTAATCTTTATACACTTACCAAAATAATGTTGAATGATGTGTAGGGAAGCTGTGTCTATTATTTGTGGCCGTTCGTTATTTGCATATAACACTACTTTAATCTTTCGTTATAAAGTTTAAGTTCCAGCTGCGATTTTTAATTTAAATTATAATTTGTCTAGAGCCGAGTAACACATTTTGTACGACACTGAATATTTTCATTGTTCTTCGCGTGGGTTTAAAAGTCGCGTATTTCGCGCTTGGAATTGTGCGCAAAAAATAGCAGCAAATATTAACACTTAATATCTTATTCATGTACTATGTGGATAATACTACTACGCGAAACGAATTTATTTCAGCGTAAATTTGTCGTCGGCGTCGAAAATAAAGCACTGCGAAATTAAATAATACCACATTTTATTACATGTGTTACTAAAAATAGTAACAAAATTGTATGGTGTCAAAACTTATTATCATGTCACCAGCCTCATTATCAAACCAAGGCCCAGGGCTTAAAAGTGATAATGTGATAATGGCCCTGCCAATTTTTTTATCCGATTCCAATTATGTTTGTTTTACAGACAATTGTTTTAGTAAGAAATTTAAAAAACAGTCAAAATAATGATCATTTGCACATGCGCTTATGAGCTTATTATTGCATAAATAAACACTTTTTTGTTTATTTTTTTAAAAGAATTGAAATCTTGTTGGCGTATGAATACATCAGTCAGTGAGACAATAGTTTGTAAAAAAAGTCGGCCATTTTGTTTAAACTGATTTTGCTTTTATGTGCAAAGAAAACTGAAATATCTAAAACATATGAGGTGTGTCTTTTTAGAATTTGAAACAAAAAAAAATTTGCAAAAACCATTGGGATCAGCCGACAAACCTGCTGTCATCATTGGACGGCTGGTTTTCTGGTAGTAGGCTTCCAATGTGCAAATCCAGTTCTTGAAAAAAAGCTTATTGCTGAATTTCCTTGTCCAAATATACACACAACTTCAAAAGAATATTCTTTGTTGTTGTTTTTGTTGTTTCCTTCTTCTCTTCAGTCAGTTGAAATTTAACACCAGCAACAAAGCCATTTTAGTTTTTATTTAGAAACCGAAATGGCCTAGACGCAGGCATTCAGATTATCAGGATCACCAAGCACGTAAATCCATCAGCACAGACTAAACAATAATTAAAACACACTTGAGTAATAAAATCCAAAAAGATTGTCCGAAATTGAATGCATTGACATGCCGGAAGGAATATTGATTTAGAAAAATGACGTCAGTGTTATAAAGGTTATAACGTCTCTAGTCCTATAACGGCTCCTGCTTCAAGTGGATTATAATCATTATAGACTCTCTCATAGTATAAATGTTTTTTTTTCTCGGTTAGATGACTTGCAAAAAGAGAAGCATTAGTATGATTTTATACAATTGTCTTACAGTGCCTCTATATTTAGGCGAGACTAAGAAATTAGCGAAGGCGAGGGGCTTTCTGAGGAAGTAGTTCCGTCACTTTCAAATTTAAATACATTTGCATGATAATATACTATATACGATAGACCAACTGGACATTAGAGAGTGGACGTACACATGTAATAAACAGGTAAATGAACAGGTTAGCAGTGCCTTTGAATGATAATGGCCCTGCCATGAGATAATGGCCCTCGGGCTAAAGCCCTCGGGCCATTATCAACATGACAGGGCCATTATCATTCAAAGGCACTGCTAACCTGTTCATTAACCTCTAAATATAATATGCACTTCTATAATATACGCATAAAAGGGGATGATATATTATTCACATATAACTGATAATTTTAACTGATTTTCATTTTTTTTCTCTCATTTCTTAATGTTTTACATTGTAAATCATCAAATCAATTACTTTTGTCATTATGGGCTTTCTTGATTTCATATATCAATCCTTATTATTAACACAGCATAGAAACGACTTGAAATTAATGTTCAAGCAAATACGATAAAATCCAAAAAAGTTAGCTAGTCGAGTTCTAATGTGGGTGCTATTCAACGATAAGTCTATGGGTTCTTTTCTTCGATTTTCTGGTTTTCGTGGAAAGATTTAACGGTTCAAGAGTTCATCAAAATTAACCATTATAAACTCCGGACAAGTTCATCATGGTTACTTGCAAATATGTTCTTTCTATATTCAAAAATGTAACTTTGTCAATTTGATATTAACACGATTTAGCAGTTTTTAGTCACCAAACGATAACACATTTCAAACTTAACATTAATAACGTTAAAAAGTATAATATGGTTGTTTTCGTGCAATTGTGTGTTTCTGATTTGAAAAAATTAAATTGCACCTAATTCGCAAAATTCTGATTTGAAAAGTGTATGGTTAAAATTTGGCCTATAGGTATATTCTATAAATGACTTTGTTAGCTTACTACTAAAATGTTAATTGAAAAGATTAATATGACTTAGGTAAAACGCTTTGATATTCTTTCGAACTGTGGAGAAATTAAACAAATTACATGTATTTGTTTACAAAACAATCTTACAAAACAGTAAAATTATAATTGATATTTCAATATACGGACTTAATAGTATGTAAATACAAATACAATTCATGCCAACCCCTCTAACATTAAAATAATATAATGAAATTATTAGATATATCAATTACTTTTAATTGAAATAGAAACATCAAGACCGCGGTCAGGATAGTTTTACAAAGCAGCTGCAGTAGTTGAAGTAAAAGTATTACATGAAGCAGTTGTTGTATTGATAGTAGTAGGAGAAGACGTAGTAGTTGTAGTAATAGTTTAAGTATAAGTTATTATTTTTGTTGTTGCTGTTGATGTTATTGTTGTTGCTGCTGCTGTCCTTTTTTTGTTAAGTAAAAAGCAGCAGCAGCAGTAGGTTTTGTTGTTGTTGTCATTGTTGTTGTAGAAGTACATGTAGCATTTGTCGTATTTAAAGTAGTGGCAGAAGTAGTACTAGTAGAAGTAGCAGTAGGTAGTAGATAGAAGTAGTAGTAGTAGTTGTTGTTGTTGCAGTAGGTGTCATTGTTGTTGATGTTGCTGATACCGTTGTTGTTTTGTTATAAAAGTAATAGGCGCAGTAGTAGCAGTAGGAGGAGAAAGACAACCAGCAGTAGTAGTAGTAGTAGTAGTAGTAGTAGTTGTTGTTGTTGTTGTTGTAAGTCACAGCAGCAGGGTTAGGATTAGTAAAAGTTGTATTTTCAATCGTGATTGCGTTACTGCTTTTATAAGCGAATTAAAATTTCTGAAAAAAATAAAAATGTACCGGTTTTTGAAAATTATTATTTCACTTCTTGGCTACACATGTTTATACTTCCGACAGACAAGAGATTTGTACAATGTTCAAGTTTTCTCAGGTCTGAAAGATTTTATCTCCAGCAGCACTGTTATTCTCTTTATGTGATATGTTATAATAACTCCACTGACCCGATCTAATCTGGCGTTTATGGTGTTTCAATGACCGTCGAATGATTTGTGTTGCTCTATTACTTGTATGAGGACTGCAGTGCTTGAATTTATAAAATGTGTAGGATCCATGGGTCGAAATGGTATTTTAACAAATTTGAAGTACACCTAAACTTTCTTAGATCTGTACAATAACCGTAACATAATAACTGGTACATGTACATTTAATTTCTAGGTCCTTCTGATCTTGTATGTTGATTTAACTGATTAAGTTGAATAATAACTTTTTGCACAGCTTAAATTACCAGTAAAGCATAACAATCTTTAACGGTTTTGCATCAAAACTTTCCTGGCGCTTACTGTTACCTATATATCTTCATACAATAACAAGTTATAATAAACAAGAACAAACAAAATCACATCAGCATAATCAAGAATTAAACATAATTATATGTTATAATAACATTTTAGAGACTGTCCTAATCGATTTTCAATACATGAAATTGTTAACTTCAAAATGCTATCTCAGAAAAATAGTAGTTCTGCAAATTACTGTAGTAATGGACTGATAAGTAAAATTATCATTAACATCGGTAAAAAGCCATATTTCAGCGAGAAGTTTTGAGCCCCCTAATATTGGTCTCATGCTGATAGTAAAAATAAGTCGGAATAACTGTGTAAAGTACATAACTGCTGAACTACGTAACCTTGGAATGATAACAAATAACTTCATCAATTAGCATGCGATTTGTTGGTCATTTAATGTAATCTTCCCCTGAGGAGTGAGAGATTTAAGACTGTATTACATTCAGACCAATTAATGATGCCGATAAGCATACTCCTATTCATATAACAGTGTAGAACTAATTCGAATAGCCTACACTATTTGCCTTATTATAATTTGCGTTCTAATTTACCAAAGACAAAGTATTTTCATCTGAATAATGTTGCATAGTTTTAATCCAAAATATGTTATTATTATTTTGTTTATTATCTTATTAATTCTAATATTGTCTATCTTTCAGTGTGGTAAAGTAAACACTAATATTTTAGCGAATATTATTTGTAAAGTCTCATTAGGCAAATCGTTCAAGGGTGTACGGGCTTTGCAATAATATATAAAATGAGTACATGTATATGTCGACTCCTTACTTATTGTTTTACATTTTTCGTCTACAGGACTTTTCTCAAGTATTATCCAAGCTCCACCGTCGTTTAGAGATTGATGACGTGATAAGAGACTCGCGACTGTAATACATGTAACTGACCGCATAATGACGAACGTACAATATCTGTTCTAGTCACGTTTCCCATATGGATATAAATTACAAGTATGCGCGATATAAATTTGTATTATAATCCTGGCCGAAAATGACTTCTTTGGTCAAACTTTATACTGCCAATTAATTGTACAAGCTTGTTTTGCACCATGTAAGATACATATATTTAAGATAATATATACATGTATTCCCTAATTATAAGCAAAATTTAAGTGATAGTATGATTGTTTCTTATTTTTGTCGATATTTAGTCCAGATTAAAAAGTCCCGACCTTAGTGTACCAACCCCTTGAGCGATGTTGTTAACTTTTTTAAATAAGAATGTTCTAAAGGAAGGCGCAGAAATTAAGTGTTTTGATGTACATCTTATATGATGCATTTTTCCAATGAAATTACAAGTTATTATGACTAAATTCTTAGCTTTTATATCTATTAGGTGTCGAACATTTTGTAAACAAATACTTTATTCAAGATGTTTTTATTTGTAATATTGTTGACCGAAACATGATATCCGCTTTAAATTTATTTTTTTTATAAAATCTGCCGAATGTGAATTGTATTGACCTGTGAATTTTTATGACATTAAAATCGTATGTGTTATCTCTTGTAATGCAAGTCTTAAAATGAAAGAAAACGTTCTTTCATTTCTTATACCATTTGGACAGAGGAGCTAAAATAACATATCATGGATTGATAATTACGCGGATGATGCTTGTGATAAAATCCAGCAGACTGGGTGCAGGTAAAGTGTTCGCACGTGGGTGATATGATTATCATTAATCCTACAATTGTCCAACAACAATTAACTGGAATATTCTCACAGGCTAGGTAATAAAGACAGGACTGTTTCTGAAAGCATCACCGAATTTGATTTTGCAATTCAAGTGTTTGAATATTATTGCAATTTTGCGTGATTAATAAGAAGAAATTAAATGACAGTATACGTGATACTGTAGTATCATTTAATTTCGCGGGCACGAAATTTCGCGCAAAACCCGTAAATAACATATTCGCGGGGAAATGAATTTGCGCAACTGTGTTTTCCTATAAAGAAACCCTGGTCTTTTGCTGGTGTTGAATTTCGCGCTCATGCCGTAGAGCGAAATAAGCGAAAATTAAACCCGCGCGAAATAAAATGATTTGACAGTAACTGGAATTGTCCAGTCTATTGCAGAACAATTTCTTATTAAGAATTAAGTGAACTTTAATTTTAATGTCAAATAAATGACCGCCGGACTAAGGTTTCGATGATAACGATGACTCTGAATAAAACGATAAACTATATCATATTCCTTAGTTTTCGATAAGGCAAAAAAAGGAAGTAAATTTTTCTTAGCCTACTTTATTACAAACACGTTCACATAACGAATAGTATATATAACGACAGCATTTTCATTATAGTGGACTGATTGCAGGATTTAATCCACCTAAGCGCTTTAATCATATACAAACTATTTTTCAAAGATCATCTCACCGAAAATATTGTTTGTAAGGAATCAAAAACATCAAATATATCCGATCATGCTAAAAATAATATATCCGCAATTCTTCGAAGAACATAGCATTTACCATCAGGTTAAATAAAATACCTGACCCGTATTAAACTCACCTTTCTGATGTCTTTAATTTCACTGCCAGACAGAAATTTCCCAGTATGTTGTATGTACCTAAACTATCATAACATGTGGCTACATTTAGGTGACAAAGCATGATAAACCAAGCTAGAATTCTCTGTAATAAACGTAAATCCTGCTAAAATTGCACATTAACATGGTCTGAGAAATACAAATGTATCTAGAGCGTTTACTAGACACAATAAAATGTTTTTCTGAATGAATGGCTAACCATGTAAACCCTAATCAGACTGTATAGGCGTGAAGACTAGTATACTATAATCCCAATTCTTACATTCTGAGTATTTTTTAGGAAGTTCGTCATCAATATAAAAATCCAATCAGGTTAAATGCTTAAATAGTGTTTTTGAATGTATGTCGATTTTTATAAGGTTAGCATATAAGATGTAAAATCAAATGTGACGAGAAAACGTAAATAAGATCATACAATAAATTTTTACTGATAATCAATCTGCATTAACAACAAGATTTACTTACAGTTACAGTTCACCTTCTTTTTCTGCATAACAACATCCTCATACAGTTAGAAAACTTTTAGCAAACAATCTTTCATGACAGTTCGTGAGCACTAGACAGGCTCCGGTATGTAAACTCGTCATTTGTTCTGTTTTGACCTTCGCTTAGCTCCAAGTACAAAGGGATTTGTGGAAATTGATTTCAGTGTATCACGAATACAGGCTGCATTGGGGTCACACAAAGTTCATTGTGGGGTAACTCACATTGCTCTATCAAATTTGTTTACGTTAATAGAGATCAAATTGCCTGTATCTGATAAACCATGTAATCTAGAAATCTTTAGCACCTTCAGGTTCAGAAATATGATGGATTAAGAAATGGAGAAAATCAATCAGTTTTGTAAAAGCGAATATTATAAATACGCTTAGAACTAGTCAATATTTATCACACGTTGTTTTAATTACCGACAATGCAATACATACAATGACAGGTAAACATAATATGTAAAGGTCATAATTTGACCAATTTAATTCTTATCCCATTTGATTTGCCATAAGTTCAATCCGACCCAGTTTTTTATCTGAGGCAATGTATTGTTTTGCAGTATTACTATCGGTGTAGCCCCTTATCAGAATGTCTAGAAGCATTGACTGATCTGAGACTACGGCCGTAGCAGAAGTGACAACAAATAACTTTTATACAAAATTAACGTCCGCTCTCTCCGTCTCAACGATGAAATTTTAAAATGCAAGTAAATTAAAAATCATCAATTTCAATTAATCATAAAATAAAATAATCCAGTAATTTGGTAAGTTAGCATTCAAGAAATTGGAAGCTTTTTAACATGAATTCTTGGTTTCCCAATATGGCATTGCATACATGTTGTAAAATTATTCTTTTTCATTGGAGTATCTTACATGTAAAAATGATGTTTTTCTGTATACTACACTAAAACACAAAAAAAGGATTTGCTTTATTTATTATCCGTAAAATGTCCAGTTTGAAAGAAGAAACTTAAGATTTTGGAGAAACTAACATCCTATTTGTTATTCTCTTGCGATCACATGTATGCATTCGTGGGACGTTGGTTAAAATACGTGTTTGTATAGTAAATTCCATCACTCAGAATATCAAAGAAACAAATCACTATGTAGCTTTGGCAATTTTTTCTAGTATCTTATGTATTACACGAATTAATAACCACACACACACACACGCGCACATACACGCACGCACGCACTTAAAGACTCGCTTTCGTCTTTCTGTATACATAGCTCACCGCCACCGCCTGTTATATCTTTTATTCGGATAACATATCCTGAGAGATTCGTAATTATTTCATTATTTCAATAATTTATTAAATCATTTCTTTAAAGTCTTAGACAGTAACTTTATACGAAGGTTAAAACCATGAAAATATAATCACTGATAAAATGCGGGATCGCAAATCCCGGATTGTTAGACTGCTTCACTGCTTTGACTCCTTAGATAGATCTTCTCTATGTAATGTGCACAAAGTTCGACGGATATTTATGATGTCAACACGTTTATAGCTTTTATAGAAAATAGCAATATTGTTTGTCGGCTATTTGATTAAATCACTTGTACGAACCTGTACTAGCGTCAAAACATGCAAGCTTTATACCGGCAAAACGATCTACATTGACAATTTTAATGTTTTGAGTTTTAGTATGTTCAGTATGTTTTGCATTTTTATCATTTCACTTTTCTTGTCATATCCAATCTTTAAAAGCTTTTACTTAACGATATCTTCACTTTCTTTTCCCGCTTTCTGTATGATAATTAAAAAAGAGGTTAATCTAAATTCGAGGAAAAAAATCAAGTGGTTAAGATATATTATCTCCTTATAAAACATACGACTATACAAAATTTAAACAGGAAGAGCCTTGCATCGATCAGTAGTAAAGCATTTTTCAAATTGTGCTTTTAACGAGGTTTTATAATCTCATTTACCGTCTGGGTCTCATACATGTTCAGGATGACACTGGAATTAGTTGCAGTCCAATTACACAATTCGACAATTTTTCATAGAAAAAGACATACACACAAACAATTCAACATAAATAGCTAATGACACAGTCAATAGGAAGTGGCTAGGAGCTCATGACGGAACTGTGAACAATGCAACTAAGGTTTGATCTGAAGAACACCACGGCAGGAAGTAAAGAAGTATACCAAGTACCAATAGAAAAACGCAACTCTTTTATTTTTTTGGAATATTTTTGATGTGTGTAAAAGTTTCAAAAATTTCTAAAGGAAGATGTGTTTTAATATCAAAAAGTAGTCGTTCCGCCAAGGGTAATTGTCGACAGTGAACAATGCATCTGTCGAGCGATTTCATGTCGAGACATCCCTCCTTGGATCATGCCCAAAACTTCATATGCCCGTTGTCTAAAACCCTTGCCATTATCCCATTTGTGTGAAGCAAAAACTTGAAAACTGATTATGGGATTTTGGGATTTGTGTGGTCGTAAGTTGAGGTTAACAAATTGACTTGTTTTGAGGTTATTCATGCATGTTTACATGCCGAAACAAACATTTATTGTGTTTGTACGGGGTTACTGTAGGAGAGAAAGTTTAAAAATCAGTTGACCATTAATGCATCGACTGGTTACTTGATTTAAAACACATCTACATTTGCCAATTTAATAAACTTTTACGCACATCAAAAATATTCCAAAAATCAAGTTTTGCGTTTTCATTGGCACTCAGTATATTAAAAGAATTCGATCGCGTCTCTTTGTTTTTAAAATTACACAAATCATTAATAAAATCTTAAACAAAAGTCACTGTCATATTACATTTGTTGCTTAAGAATGATAAGCAAAGAGATCAAATGTATATGGATATGAATGCCATAGTATGCAATTTGATTTCTTTAATTATTTTTTATTTCCTCAATTAACAACAGATTTTAGAAAAACCTTGACACCTTGGGTATCGGCGATTATTTGCAATACATTGTTTTAAAATGTGTAACTGATACTATTGAGTTATTAAGTTACGTTTCAGGTTATGCATCTCATTGTAATCTTTAATGGCATTCATTTAAATTTGTCAATCAAAAACTCAATTTATCTTCAAAAGAAAAAACGCAGCATATATTCAATACCAGTCACTTCTGACAATTGCAATCGCTTGTATACTTATCCATGAACCGTAAACAGGCTCAATCAAACCAAACAATATATTCATTTTTGTCTAGGTCGGTGGCTTTTAAATTTCTTTTTCCATTTATTCCAATAACACAGAAACGTTTTGTGCCGTGAGGCAGCTGTAAAATTTCTCCCCGTGCATTAAATCAGCGCAGTTATGTCCTTTGGAAATCGATGGCCACGATACTTATGTATGCTTATAGTGCATCTTAAATTACCCTTTTAATAATGATTTTATCAGTTGTAATATAGGTGTTTTCAATATACTAGCCAATAAAGAGATTTGGATACTGTTCAATCACCCTTATGATATAATTCCTGGTTTTGCATTTGGCTTTCTCTGTGATATGCAGTTTTTATTTTCGCATATTCCGTTTCAAAATTTTATTCTTTTCAGTTCCGCCCATTGTTTTCTTGTTAAGGGCAAACCCATTCTTTTATCTCTGGACAATACGCCGCTGATCATGGAGTTGTGTTTATCTGAAAATACGGCATTATGTGTTCCATGTTCGCCGCCGTTGCGTGCCGTCGTTTGGTATGGATCAGAATTGAACCGTTAACTGGTGTAAATAATGAGTAACTGCAATCTTTAATAAAATCTTTTCCAATGCCACACTTAGAATTATATAAAAAATAGTTTACTGTATTCAGGCAGTTGTTTATGGAACAGCATTCCTAAAGAAATTAAAGATTTTTCTACTGAAGACACCTTTAAAACTTTGTTTCTGAGGTGGACTGGATGATTCATTGTTGTTTAAGATAAGGAAAATGTATTATATTGCCTTAATGAAACAGCAAATGTGTTCAGGCATGCATATAAAATGCATTGTGTATTATATTGATTTATGTACTCAAATTTCTTAAATATTCAGTTCTTTCTTGCACAGACTTACTCACATAGGCCTCGCACACATACTCGCGCACCCACACCCACGCTCACAGACGCACACGCTCACGCACACGCACACAGACGCGCGCACACGCATTCACCTACCCATTAAATGCAAAAAACCTAAACATTACCACAGATATATTATTTGCAGTTTCATTCTTATTATAATATCATATTGTGTTTTGTGATGTTGTTTTATTTATGATCATCGTGTTTATCTTATATCTTTGTATGTTTTTACCTGTAAGGAGGGTCATATGGAAGATTAGTTTATTGCTAAATATGTCACCCTCTATAATACAGAATTTACTTACTTACTTACTTACTTGCTTAATTACTATCTTTGAATTTTATTGAAATAATAATGAAGTCAGAGTAAAATTAGGACCCCTGGTCTTTTCCGAAATTTTAGTTACATAAATAATATAAATTTATCAATGTTATTGAAATTGCGCTAATATTTTATTTTGGTATTATTTTGGATTCAGTGCTAATTGTTTTAATTGTCTTTTGTAAGCCCATTACAGATCAATTTAGCTGAAGTGTTCTGCGAAAGTTATTAAATAAGTGTGATTATCAAATAGTGTATCGGAAACATGATGCTAACTTAAAACAACTTTATTTTGATAAACGAACCATATAGGATAGATTGTCAAAAATAAGCCATATCAAATAAAAAGATGAAGATCTAGATTTAAAACATATTCCGAATGTTGAATCTGTTGTTTTCCATTCCATCACTGTTGGTAAAAACTTTTACAGTTGACCAATAATATGATACCTCTTAATATACAATCAGCGCTAAATTGAATAATATTTGAATTTGAAGACGCTTGTCTTTGAGCTTACAATATGTTTTGTGGGCCCAGTGTGTGCAACTACTCCGATTACACTTAAAACTTTATTTTGACAAGAAACACGTTTATCAGGGTAATCCGTGCAGCCTTTCGGAACTTATCCGAGCTAGCTTATTAGGTAACGAGGCTTAGAGTTACGAGGCGACGCACCCTGCGGTTTTGATTGCTTGTCTGAAGCAGGCTTTATTTTAATTACACTTCACAGTACAGTGTGGCGGCCGTAAAGTCTCCCCGAGCAACCGTTGTGAACATTAACACCTGTCTTAATTTTTCAGTTTTTTTTTAAATTTAGTTTACACCATATTGTTGCATAAATAATAATTGTGAAAATAATAAAATGATATTATCAAATCTTTTTTTTTTCAGTGAATATTAAAGTATCGAAACAAAACTTTACTTAAACTAAAGTTAAAATCGAAAATGTTCCCAAAATGCAAAATGCCTGGGACATAATATTAAACTGTTTATACAAGCCAAATGGTGATAAGATAACATATGACAGACACATGTTAAATATTCCATGATCTAAAGCTGCGTGAAGATGACAACTGGTTTAAAGCAAATCACGGCTTTATACACAAACATGTTTAACATCAAGCATCAAGGGGAAGTTCAGCTTATCAGTCCCGGCGATCGGCGATAACAGTTAAATGACCATAAATTTCTCTGGTCTCTGGGAAACATTCAATCCCACCAGAGTATTAGATTGCAAGCAGGCCAACTTGCATTTATTAACGTAGCTTCATGAACGTATACATTTTTGACAAACCCGATCAAAGAAATAACTCACGACTAGCAAACTAAACATTCAAATGTATAGGTAAAAAGGTGTAACAGAGATGTGTCATACACTAAAAATGCTCTAAGGGCCGTATCCAATTCATTGTTACGGTATATGAATTTCTGTTTAATTCGCCGAGGCTTCTAAACAAAATATAATATTTAAATTATTATTTTAAAGCCTCTGTTCTTGTTTTAGTGCAGAAAACGCGAAAATTATGTTATTATAATATTATATTCTTCAGTGATCTTTAGTCAAGTATGACAAATTGATAATTAATACATCTGAAGTTCGAAACGATTTTTGTTGGTTATTAAAATAATTTTTCGTAATGAAAAATGAATTTGAAATAGCGGCGTGAAATTAGCGGCCCAGCGGCATACAGTTGCGGCATTGTGGCGTGAAGTTGGCGTGAAGTTGTCGGCCTAGCGGACTAGTCTACATAGCGTCGTGAAGTTGGCGGCCTTGATGATTGGCGAAAAAGCGGCGTAATTTGGAGGCCGAGCAGCCAATCGACCTAGCGGCTTGAAGTTAGCGGTCTTGCAACCTGTAGGCATTACAGCGCGAAGTTGGTACTCTTGCGGCCCGCCAAACTGGACAAGAGGCCGCTCGGCCGCTTTCAGCCCGCTAGGCCGTCAAATTAAAGCCGCTAAGCTGCCAACTTCACGCCGCTAGGCCGCTGGGCCGTAATCTTCAGATATCTTTCAAGTGATCCCATAAGCTAAATTTATGATAACCAAATGGAAGTTCACCAGTGCTTCAAATGCAAATTGAAGATATTTTACAATAAAATTCTTGATAAAATAATTTGTTTTATGTTGACTGTGCAAAGCGATGTGATAATAGTTAAAGAGTAGTGTATAGATTCAAATTTAAAAGGTAAATGCAACTTATTGAAAGAGAACATGATAACAGTTATGCTGAAAAAATCGTTTAATGCAATACCATGAAACATTTTACAGTTCTATTTTTCAACAAGCGCTCGATAACTTCGAATCTTCTTTATGAGGCAATATACCAATAGACACACACTATTGAAATTCCAAAATCTGGAAATTGCAAGGAGTGCTTAAATTTCATTTTAGTCTATTATACCTGTTGAGATTACTGTTTATGTAACATATTTGTTGGTAAAATCAAATAAATAAAAATTATATATGATTGATTTCTGTTAGTAATTACTTTCATCGTGTAACATGTTCAATCGACCGGTACACAAATTTGTAATTCGATTCGCGATATCAGTTGTGCAAATTTATGATTCCTGTGGTGAGGTGAACTATCATGGAATGTACTGATCAGTCAGCAGATAAAATCCAGGATAAGAAATGGGTTAGCCTAGCGGTCAGCTAGATGGTTCTAATTTTAATTACTTTTAATAATAGTTTTGCATATATCTTTATTACAGTTCTCAGTTTCATTTTCTTATTTCTGTCGAACAATCTATGTTCTGAGAGCTAAGCAAAGTTAAAATCAGAAAAATTGATGTGCCTTAGTTATATAACTGGATGACAGGGGAATATAAATAATAACAGAACATAGGAACGGGAGCCAGTCTAGGCATTTTGCATGAGGCCGATTGGCATATTATTCGTTCAATTAGTTTAGTGAAGGGTGATAATGTTGCGCGCATTAGAACGAAACGTTTCTTGTTTTGCGGTGTTTTTTTTTAATTTTTATTATGGATAAAAAATGATAGCATCAAATCCGAGACAGGTAAGCAAATAATTTGTCTTATTTCTCCACAGTTCGAAAGAATATCAAATTGTTTTACCTAAGTCATATTTATAATTTCAATTAAGATTTTAGTAGTAAGCTAAACAAGTTATTCATAGAATATACCATACTCTTTTTAAATCCGAATTTATGCGAATTAGGTGCAATTTATTTTTTTTTCAAAGCAGAAACAAACAATTTCGTGAAAACCTCCATATTATACTTTCTAACGTTATTTATTATTTTTAAAAACTGCTAAATCGTGTTAATATCAAATTGACAAAGATACATTTTTGAATATAGAAAGAACATATTTGCATGTTTCCATGATGAACTTGTCTGGAGTTTATAATGGTTAATTTTGATGAACTCTTGAACCGTAAAATATTTCCTTAAAAACAAGAAAATCGAAAGAAGAATAACCCATTGACTAATAGTTGAATAGCACCCTCATTAGACTTAGACAAACTAAATATTAAGGATTTTATCGTGTTTGCTTGAACCTTAATATCAAGTCGTTTGTATTGTATGTTGTGATATTAAAAAGGATAAACATCTGAAATAAAAAAAAGCCCAAAATGACAAAAATAATTGATTTGATGATTAAAAACATAAAGAAAAAGAGAGAAAAAACTGAAAATCAGTTAAATATTCTGAGTTATATGTGAATAATATCTATCATCTTTCATGTTTATATTATAGAAATGCATATTATAAATTGTGGTATTATGTTATTTCACGGTGCTTAATTTTCGACGCCAACGAAAACTTTACGCTGACATAAACTAGATTCGCTCAGTAGTATTATCCACATAGTATAAGAAATCATGTGGTTAATATTCGCTGGTATTTGATTGTGTGCACATTCAAAGCGACTATTAAGCCCACGCGAAATAAAATGATACTCCAGTATACATGAACTCCACAAAAAATAATTCAGTGTCATACGAAATGTGTTACTCGGCTCTAGACAAAACATATTTTTACATACAAATGTTAACGTAAATCACAGCTGAAACTTTATAACGAAAGATTAAAGTAGTGAAATAAGCAAACCACGAGCGGCCACAAACAAAAGACACAGATTCCCTACACGTCATTATCTTTAGTTTGATAAGAGTATAAAGATAAACTGATAAGAGCAATTTATACTACCATGCAGTACTTGGTCAGAAAACCCCCCGCTAGGTTAAGATACATGAAGTACTTTCAACTAATAAACATCTGTTTTAATTAGTTTTATGTTGTAAAAAAACATTTAGGGGTTTGCAGAATGGAGTGACAGTACTATAAAACAAGATGAGAAAAGGGAAAGGTGAACCAACATCAGTTCATGTCATCATGAGTCGTGAATCAAGGTATTTATATAGCTTTTAATGTTTTTGTTTTTTTACAATTAATACCATATGTATCATATTAAATGAAAAGAACACTCGGCTTACTGTGTCATCTACAACTGCGGACAGAAGAACAGCAAGCCTATGTGGTAAATAATTATGAAAGTATTGATGTAAATCTCATTTTGATGAAATGTTAACAATAGTAACGAAGTAAAAACAGTAATTTCTAAATGACTTGCGCTTACCCCGTACATTAAACGATGTTTTATAAATTTGTTTCTTGATTCATGCCATTAATTTATGTTCTGGAATCTCTGTTCGTAATCTGCATCGGAGGGGACTATAGGTTTACCTCCCCGTGTGTCTCCCCGTCCGCAACAAATCACCTTTATCAACTCTAGTCTTCACCGTTATTAAATGTTATAAAAATTGCTCCAAATGAATCACGATGAATGTTTGATGAATATCAAAATGAATCCACTTTGAAGAAAAAAGTTATAAAGAGAAACAAAATGTTATGTTGTGATTTGTAGTTTTCTGGCTAATGACGCACACTAATTTCGCCACGTGTAACACACCAATTAAATTAGTCGAAATGGTGTCTGTTTATTGGCACTACTCTTATTAATGAGCATGGTAAGCACGGTAGGATAATATTATTATGTAAATAAAAACAGCATTTATTCAACTATTGCCAGTCAGATTTTAACTATATTTTTCATGCGGTCTTGGCTAACCTTTTTGATAGTATTTGTTCTTTATTTCCTCAAATATTATAAAGATAACAAATTGCAGCAAGTTAAATGATTAACTGTCTTTTTTTCAGGTTCACTTCAATATGTCGGGCATACCCACCAGGATGTAGAGATTCTGGTTTTATTAAAACGGTAGATATTCTACGCAGAGGTGACGCTGGTACAATGTACTTGTTAACGTTCACGAATACCATCAGCAAAACAACTCAGATGTCAAAAGGACAGAAAGGAAACAAACAATAAACGAATTATTTTAGAATGCAAAAGGAACTAACGACAGACAATGAAAACGATTACAGTGTACAAGGAGCAATTTAGAACCTTAAATTCTAATATTATTTTACCATCGTTACCTAAATTAAATATAGAAGTTTTGGAAAGTAAATTGAAGATATACCTGTTTAAGAACCATCATCGTCGACTGGTGAGATAGATACTTGACATAATATTACAAGAACTAAAGCAATTTTCTTAAATGGAAGAACGAATGGAAAAATGAATATAACTGCATATGTCTTATTGAAGAATTGTAATAACTGAGGGTATAAAGAAGCTGGGTTGGTAATGCTTAAAAGATAGTTTGATTCTCGCATAATGTGTTTGTGCAAAATATGTTATGCTTATAAATATTGTATGACCCTGAATTATTTACTAATTAGGACTAGTTTCATGAACATCATATTGAGAAAATACTAATTTCATATTTTGTTCTGTATTTATCTCATTTATTATGGTGTAGAAAGTGTATAAAATCTTGTGTACATACATAGAAACCATAATGAGTCACCTGTTGTAGACGATATTGATGACCAATACACTTAAATGCTACAGTAGTTAAGTTCTGTAATTATTTGTGATTCGTTTTTGGAAGATTCTTTTCACACATCTATGGATCATTCCGACAAATGTGTGAATCGTTGCCTTTTTTAAATTTCATTTGGGAATGTTATAGTATAGGAATGAAATGATTCTGTAAAACGCATGGCTTTAAGTCGACTAAAAGAAGTTTTATAAGCATAATCTTTATTTATGGAAATATATTTTAAGTAAACAAGTATGAAAATACAAACGTATATTTTACAGACTTGTATTCTTGTAGTTCTTCAAATTAATGAACCATTAAATTTACGTTTTTGTCCTTATTAAAATTAGATAAACGATTTAGATTTCTTATATTTATATATTTTACTGTGCCTTTTTAATTATTTGATACTTTTACTAACAAAGAAGCAATAAGCGTCATATTTTAATTCATGTCCGTGAATGATATGGTTGCACCTACAATTTTTACCAAGATGTTTTCAACCTATCTGTTTCATGACTAAATACAAACTTCTGCTATATGTTTAAGTTAGACGTTAATTGAGTCTTCATATCGACAATTATTGAACGTTAAGCTATACAAATACATTGTCGTGCTCATCATTTATGTTTGAACGACCAAAATTATTCAACTTTTAATGATCTTACGACGTTGTTCCATAATTTATATTATTTTTATATTTTAAATTGAATTGTTTGCTGAAAAAATGTTCTGCACATTTCGGTGAAGGTTACAGCTGAAATTTCTGCTGGAAAGTGGAATAAACTTTTTGCACCAGCTTGTATTTCGATAAATTTTCTGGCAGAAATTTCTGCTGGAAATGCAATAAACTTTTTGCACCAGCTTGTATTTCGATAAATTTTCTGGCAGAAATTTCTGCTGGAAAGTTCAAAGCATTTTTTCCACCACAGTTGTTTCGGTAAAATTTCCAGCAGAAATTTATGCTAGAAATATAAAGATATTGCAAGTTGAACAGATATTACTGCTATGAGAGTGAAATTATATCGAGTCAAGGGTTATTATTAATTTCCACTGTTCCTATATTCATTATTTTGGACCTTTAAGAGATTTTCAGCAGAAATTTCTTCGGAAATGATCAACATCCACTGCATTTATAGAGCAAAACGTCGAATATAGACAGCTGTTTGCCTTGAAAAATCGTTCTGTAGCAAAACTGATTTCAAAAGGGAAAAAAAGATTTTCCCTTTTTATTTTGGACTGCAATACATATAAATCTCGGCTGTAACACATGTTTGGACATATACATAAAAATCTCGGCTGTATCTCATGTATAGACAAATACATATACATCTCGACTGTAACTTATGTATGAACATATACATATAAATCTCGGCTGTATCTCATGTATGTGGACAAATACATATAAATCTCGGCTGTATCTCATGTATGGACAAATACATATAAATCACGACTGTAACTATTGTATGAACATATACATATAAATCTCGGCTGTATCTTATGTATGGACATATACATATCGATCTCGGCTGTAAAACATGTTTGGACATATACATAAAAATCTGGGCTGTAACTCATGTATGGACATATACATATAAATCTCGACTGTAACTTATGTATGAACGTATACATATAAATCTCGGCTGTATCTCATGTATGGACAAATACATATAAATCTCGACTGTAACTTATGTATGAACATATACATATAAATCTCGGCTGTATCTCATGTATGTGGACAAATATATATAAATCTCGGCTGTATCTCATGTATGGACAATACATATAAATCTCGACAGTAACTAATGTATGGACAAATACATATAAATCTCGATTGTATCTCATGTATGGACAAATACATATAAATCTCGACTATAACTTATGTATGAACATATACATATCAATCTCGGCTGTATCTCATGTATGGACATCTACATATAAATGTCGGCTGTAACACAGGTTTGGACATATACATATATATATCTCGGCTGTATCTCATGTATGGACAAATACATATAAATCACGACTGTAACTATTGTATGAACATATACATATAAATCTCGGCTGTATCTTATGTATGGACATATACATATCGATCTCGGCTGTAAAACATGTTTGGACATATACATAAAAATCTGGGCTGTAACTCATGTATGGACATATACATATAAATCTCGACTGTAACTTATGTATGAACGTATACATATAAATCTCGGCTGTATCTCATGTATGGACAAATACATATAAATCTCGACTGTAACTTATGTATGAACATATACATATAAATCTCGGCTGTACGCATGTTTGGAAAAATACATAAAAATCTCGGCGGTAACTCATGTATGGACATTTACATATATATCTCGGCTGTAACTCAAGTATGGACATTCATTTAAATTTCGGTTGTAACTATTGTATGGACATATACATATAAATCTCGACTGTAACTTATGTATGAACATATACATATAAATCTCGGCTGTATTTCATGTATGGATAAATACATATAAATCTCGACTGTAACTTATGTATGAACATATATATATAAATCTCGGCTGTATCTCATGTATGGACATATACATATAAATCTCGGCTGTAACTCTTGTTTGGACATATACATAAAATCTCGGATGTAACTCATGTATGGACATTTACATATATACCTCGGCTGTTACTCATGTATGGACATACATTTAAATTTCGGCTGTAACTATTGTATGGACATATACATATAAATCTCGACTGTAACTTATGTATGAACATATACATATAAATCTCGGCTGTAACTCATGTATGGACTTATATTATAAAATCTCGGCTGTAATTCATGTACGGACATATAAGAAACACAATTGTTTCACAGCCAGTTTTTTTATGGAGATTTAATTTATAAACTTAAGAAGATAAAAGGCGATATTAAATTTTCCCGGTTATTCGTAAAAACCATCTGTAAATTTAAAAAGAAAGGTTTCCAACATGATATTTTACAGCGCTCTGCAGGCCTGGTGATTAACCCATCTACATTATGCTTACCTCTTTGGTTGCACGACGGTGGCAGGGGTTTAAGAGTTTATGAAGGTTTATGGGGAAATCTTTTCTTAAAAGAACCTAGAAGCTCGATTTGTTTCTTTTATCCCTGTCATCGTGTTCTTGCTTATTTTACTCCAGGAGCTCTGGTCTCGGTAAGATCATTGAGTACCCGCCCATTGGCTTTGCAATGCTATTAAATTCTTATGTTTATATGTTTGTATGCTTTGGTATGCAACATTGTTGAGCTGATGGGTGGGTTGGAGTAATTTCACCAAGACAATTTGTACTTGTTTTGTGATACGAGAACCTGTTGGGATAAGTGTGAGGTTGGTGCACCCTAGAACCTGGTTTAAACCCCCAGTGGCAATTTGTTTTGCCACTGACCGTTCCAAGACGGTAACCCCTCTGGTTCTCACTTTCGTTATTTGTTTGTGGCGTCCATTTTGAAACTGATTATTGTAATACCATGCTCTCTTTTCCTCTCTACTTTTTGGCTGTGTGGGGAGGCTGTGTATGCTGGATGTGGCCATTCCTGATATGCATATTTCATTTTTTTTTTTCGTAATACGAATGTCTTGTAAAATTATTATATTTAAACCCGTAGAAAATGCTGTTTAAAATAAATAAGAAAAATCAACGTTCCGAAACTCTTGACAATCTGCTTCATTGATAAAATGGCAATCTTTCAATAGCCTTCCGAGTGCCTTGTCTCTGCTGTATATTGGACATTCCATCTTCAGGAACCTTACTTTGTGGGTTAGCAGTAAGGTTTTCATCCGTTTAGAGTTTAAATCGAAAAGTGGTACACATTATCCAAAAATATTTCAATGTTATATTAAGTTTGTGTATGGGTTTCTGTTTCAATCTTAAGATGTGAAAGTAATGAATAAAACCTTAAGGCAGTCTAAATCTCGTCAATGTAAAGACTCATATTAGGCGCCAAGTCATAGACAATAGTCGACGGTTTTATAATTCTGATTACATTTATTTAAATGAAATTGTCTATAATTAAGAATTCATATAGACAATACTTCAATATCATTTTATAATGTTATTCAAGTTAAGCATGTACATACGATATGTAAAGACCCTTAGGAGTGATATTGTATAAAATGTATTCTAAACACAGATCAATTATAGTAGGGTAGAATACACATAGAGTTAATTCAATTCTTCAAAGAATATGTATGACAATGTGACCATTTAAGTACTCACTAAGAGCATAAATTTTATACTCATGTAGATGTTTAGAGGCCTGTTTCTAATGTAATGTAAAGCGTTACTATAACATCTACATGTATACCTGTGTGATGTATGTTTCAAACTCTTGACAATTCAGTCTTTCCTAATACTATAATCGTGTGATCGAGATTGTTTTAGTTTAAGCCTTGGTTACTTTACCAATTATGTTGCTTGCTTTTGATTTATTTATTTGCTTGTAATGAACATAGATCATTTTTACAGATGGTTCTTATTATTATTATACTTTATGGACCTGTCAAGACCTTATCGAGGCGCTCACATTTTTACTGAATAATATTTATGTGAGATTTGGTGCCTCCATTTATAAACAAGTAATATGCATTCCAGTTGGTACTAATTGTGCTCCACTTGTTGCAGATCTGGTTTTATACTGTTTTGGAAGAGATCTTATGTCATCTCTTTCTACCGGACATCAAGATGACATTATTACAGCCTTTAAGAACAACTCGGGGTACCTTGCAGATTTGTTGAATATAGAAAACCATTTTTCCATCTCTGGTTAATAAAATGTATCCTCATGAACTACAACTTAATAAAGCAAACACTTTAGGTAAACTTTCTTCATCTTTATTTTTTCTATTGAAAATGGATACGCCAATACTAAAATATATGATAAAAGAAATATTTTAATTTTAATATAATAGTAAATTTTCCGTTTTTAGACGGCGATGTTCCTCGTGCAACATCTTACGGGGCTTATATCTCACAGCTTGTTCGTTTTTCTAGAGCTTGCAATGATGTTTATGATTTTAATGAACGTAATCTTTGCATTACAGAATAACTTTTAAACAGGGTTATCGGTATCATAAATTAAGGAAAACCTTTTGCAAGTTTTATTGCCGATACCCAAATTTAATTCAAAATCACAGGTGCAACTTATTATCACTGTTGCAACAAGGTATTTCACGGTCAGTTTTTATGGAGATTAAATACATAAACTTAAGAAAATAAAAGGCAATGGTAATAATTCGAAAACAAAATGAAAACCTTCTGTAAATTCAAAAAGAAATGTTACCAACATGAAATTCTAGAGCGCTATGCAGGCCTGGTGATTAATCATCTTCAGATGATCATAATGCTAACCTCTTTGGTTGCACGACAGTGGCAGCGGTTTGAGAGTTTATGAAGGTTTATGGGTAAACCTGTTTTAAAGAACTTAAAGCTAGATTTGTTTCTTTTATCCCTGTCATCGTGTTCTTGTTAATTTGACTCCAGGGGCTCTGGTCTCGGTAAGACCATTGAGTACAGTACGACCCATTGGCTTTGCAATGCTATTAGCTTCTTATGTTTTATATGTTTGTGTGCTTTTGAAAGCAACATTGTTAAGCTGATGGGTGAGTTGGAGTCATTTCACCAAGACAACTTGTGCTTGTTTGTTGATATGAGAACCTGTTGGGGCAAGTATGAGGTTGGTGCATCCTAGAACCGGCTTCAACCCCCAGTTGCAATTTGTTTTGCCACTGAACGTTCCAATGCGGTAACCCCAATGGTACTTTGTTTCGTTATTTGTTTGTGGCGTCTTCTTTGAATTGACATACTTCTAACAAACATGCTCACTTTTTCTGTCTTCTTTGTCGCTGCGTGGAGAGGCTGTGTTTTGTGAGTGTGGCGATTCCTGATATGCATATTTATACGGATAAAAGAAACTGTATCAATGAAGTAACATTTATTAAAAGACAAAATAAAGAGAAGATTACAATACGAAGGGCAACCGCAAGGTACCTAAAGATAAAGTTTATATTTAAAAGGAATAAAATAACAACAATAAAAAAGCAGACGATAATAAGACAAGCAGAATAGGAAGAAGAGAACGGTGCGATGATCAGCCAGACAGCAAACAATAATCAAAAATAATTTCAATGTCCATTGTCCACACAAAGCACCAAGAGAGTTTCCCTTTTTTAAATTGACAGTTCAAGTTTTCTCAGCATTGCATTTTTATATCTTTATTTAAAGCACTAAATTGTTGCTTTTTTTAAAACTTCAATATTTGGTAAGCCGAAATTCATTAAACTATTGTAAATACGCAGTTTTGCTAAAAGTAGATTTACATATAAGGCAGTTTGGACATATCTATTTCCAAAAATAAAATCCAGTTTAGTCCAGTCTAACGCTGGCAAATTACAGATTCTGCTAGCCGAACTTTAACATTTTGTTAAAAAGTTTTTTTGTAATTTCACATTCCCAGAATAAATGTGTTAATGTTATTGATGACGTGTTACAGAAGCTGCAATTGTCGTTGTTTTAACACCTATCTTAAATTACAAGGTTGGTACCAAGTATTCTATTTTAATTCTACATTGTAGCTATTGAAGTTTAGGATCGTTAGTGCTTCGAATGGCAGTAATTCAAAATTACAGGTGCAATTTAAAATCACTATAGCAACAAGGTATTTCACCGCCAGTTTTTGTTGAGATTTAATTTATAAACTTAAGAAAATAAAAGGCAAAATTTACTTTTCCCATTCGTAAAAACAATCTGTAAATTCAAAAAGAAAGGTTACAAACATGATATTCTACAGCGCTCTGCAGGCCTGGTGATTAACCGATCTACAGTTGATCACTATGCTTGCCTTTTTGGTTGCACGACGTTGGCAGGGGTTTGAGAATTTATGAAGGTTTATGCGGAAATCTTTACTTAGAAGAACCTAGAAGCTCGATTTGTTTCTTTTATTTCTGCCATCGTGTTCTTTCTTATTTTACTCCAGGAGCTGTGGTCTCGGTAAGATCATCGAGTACCCGCGCCATTTGGCTTTGCAATGCTATGAGCTTCTTATGTTTTATGTTTGTGTACTTTTGCATGCAACATTGTTAACCTGATGGGTGAGTTGTAGTTATTTCACCAAGACAGCTTGTACTTGTTTGTTGATATGAGAACCTGTTGGAGCAAGTGTTAGGTTGGTGCACCCAAGAACCTGGTTTAAACCCCCAGTGGCAATTTGTTCTGCCACTGACGGTTCCAAGGCGGTAACTCCAAGGATACTCTCTTTCGAACGTTAATTGTTATGGCGTTTATTTGAATTGACATACTTATAACAAAAATGCTCTCTTTTCCTCTCTTCTTTCTCGCTGCGTGGGGAGGCTGTGTTTTGTGAGTGTGGCGATTCCTGATATGCATATTTAACTTTTTTGTATATATACTTCCAATATCGAGATTAAATATTATCAAATATTCTTCTGAACCCTGGCACTGATAATTTGACAGGAGTTGACTTTCATAAATTCAATATGCCTACATCCTTTCTTCCGTTAACTTGAAAGTAAAACTAATAGTTAGTTGCTGAATCGGATGGAAACACTTGACAATGTGTGTTCAACGTCAAGTGAGTCTGAATACACTGGTATTGAGTGTATAATTGTTACCATTGTAAATATTTTGAAGAATAGCAATTTACCATCCAAAGCCAAGTTATCTACAATACTGACATGAATTTTTCCAGGTCAACTATTCTTATCCCCCATGTTTAAACTTATATGTTATTACGTTTCGTTGTACCTTATTTGGGGCTTCATTCCATAAAAATTAAAAAAAAACAAGTTTTGAAAGTATTTTCAATTTTGGGGTTTGGTAATCCAATAATAAGGTGATTTAGTTTTGACAATACTAATGTTTTAATTACAATATTTTTACCTATGGGTGAAATAAATCTTTTGGACCAAGCTACAAAAAATACTTTTTATTTCTCCAATTTTTGAAGAATAATTTATTGCAACAATATTATTTAGACTAACAGAGAATTTTCTCCAAGTAATTCAAATTCTTTTTCTCATTTTATTCAAAATATTCACAATGACATGATTACTATTTTTCGAAGATCCAATCCAAACTACCTTTGTTTTTTCTACATTTTACTCCAAACCAAATATTTTTGCATAAAATCTTAGAAACTTAATAATGTATAAGAGGGATTTTTCTGACCCATCTAGAATTAATGTTGTATCACCTGCTATTGGGAAATGAGAAATTCAAACACATTTACCTCAGTTCATGAAATATTAGTGTCATCAGTGTTCACAAAGACAGCACAAAGAATTAAAAGATAAGGGGATAGGGGAGCTCCTTGGCGGCAGCCACTATGAAGAAAAAACATTCTGATATGTGACTATTTAAAATGACACTTGAGTGATTATTTTAATTAAAACAAAAAAATATCTTTTTTTTTTCAAAGTTAAAGAAATCTAAAACCTTATTCATGAAACTCCATGATAATGAATCAAAAGTAGTAGCAAAATCTAAGAGTAGCATACCTGGTTGTTCAAGACTTTTTTTAAACGACTAGCTATAAAAGCAGAAGCTATTTTGTACAATACATTTAAAAGAGATATTGGTCTCCAATTTTTGCCTCCCTTTGGTATACAACATTGTTTCTGCGTTACAAATAGCTCCCCTATCAAAACCATCGTTCATAGATCTTACAAGACAGTGACCTAAATCTAACCAAATAAGAAAAAGAAAGCTGCAGTGAAACCTGAGCTTCCAGGAGATGAAATATTTGACATTTCTTTTTGACTAAACAGCATTTCATCATTAGAGAGTTTACCTTCAAATGATATTGCCTCTACCTGAGACCGATCCCGCACAGGCACGGTTACAGCACAGAACCTTGCAATTCCGAAAACGTAACCGACTGAGCTAGCCGGAAAAACCCAATCTTATTGATCACTGCATGACGTCGGTAACGGATTATTTTACTGATAACAATACAGACTATATCTACGGGGAGACTTTTTTCCATCAACAACAATAATAATAATAATAATAATAATAATATGATAATTATTATTATAATTATTGTTATTATTATCATTTACTATTATTACTATTATTATTATTATTATTATTATTATTATTATTATTATTATTATTATTATTATTATTATTATTATTATAAATAGGATCAAAAGTTATAAAATTAAATAAATCAATTAATAGACAAATAAATAATAAATATATAACTCAATCAATGAGTGCCTCTAGCTGGGAGCGAAATCGCGCCATCACGGCGACAGCGCCTAGCCCTGCAATTCCTCCGACGCAACCAATTGAGCTAACCGGGACAACCCCCAAAAAAGGTTGATCAGATAGCCCTGATATACGTAACAATCACTGCATGACATCGATAACGGGTTATTTTACTGATAACAGTACTGACTATATGTACGGGGAGACTTTTTACGGCCGCCACACTGCACAAATAGCGCTACTGTGAATTTCAAATGATAGTGCCTCTAGCTGGGAGCGACTACAGGAGTTTTGTTCATTTAATTAGACCTATTGTAACAAAATATGTTAAACTGTTAATCTCGGTTTCTCCGTATTTCTAAATAAAGCAGTTTTAATAAATTATTTTCTAAAAACCAATAGTTACAATTTTTGGAAAAAAATTCACTTAATACACATGTAGTCAATAAATAAACTTAAAAAACTTTAAAAACAGCATTTTACAGAAAAAAGGAGATATTCAGAAAAAATGTTTTAAAGACAAAAGAAAAAAAAAGAAAACTACAAAAGTGCATGTTTAGAAGAAACGCGAAGTATATTATATCTATAGGTCATCATTTAAAAAAGATTTATTTACTGTTAACTGCAACTAAATGTGTTAAATAAATAAATATAAATAATTTCAATTTTGGTTTGTATTACATTGTATTAAAAATGAAAAATGCTATTTAAAGTATTTTAACACAAATAATCACATAAATAAAGTTTAATTCCTGTTCTTGTTTACATGAAATCTGTATAATATTTATCACCATTTTTTCAAATGTCTCATCTTTTCCAGTTATGCTTTTTACTTAATATTCTGAACAAAAATGAAAACTTACCAGTTTTTTAATTCAAAGCTTTTTAACAGTGATGCTATATTTTATCTTTAATTTAATTTGTGGTATTTGTACATATCTGGACATTTGATAAAGCTGTGAGATGTTGTTATGTTTTCACAGGGCTCGACGATATCTCCTCTTTTCCAAATCGCGGTTAGATCGATAATTTTTAAAATAAACGTCTCAAACAGATTATTCGACTGTCAAATTGAAAAGTTTATGGCATGTACAGAAGGAAAAAACAATCTTTAAAGCCCACTTAAGCAAAGAAATAAGAAACAGTTTCTTAAATATCCGATTTTGCAAATCACCTCCATTTAAATTAAAACAGAACTAAATCCAACGCTTAATTTTCCACAACCACGTATTCTTTTTTCTTGTTTCTTTTTTTTTCAAACCGATAGATACTGGACCGACAACTACTAAGATAAACATATTGGTGATCGAATTCCTACAGATACATGCATTTACTGGCATCATTAATGTAATAGGAGTTTTCCATGTTAATTTGGTTAAGTTTTCATTTTGGCTCAGTATATTATTATATTTAATACACATTCTACCTAAGTTCTTAGTTAATCTGCATATTCAGTACGAGTTCGACTTAATTTGACACTATTGTCGATGTTAATCATTTACGGTCATTAAAGGGACTTTGACTTGGAACCGTATTGTCTTAAGGATTAGTAATTTCCCTGCCTGGAAAAATTAATCAAGTCAGAAGATCATAAATGATATTGCCTCTAGCTGAGAGCGAACCCGTACCGTCACGGCGACAGCGCCTAGCTCTGCAATTCCTGCGACGCAACCAATTGAGCTAACCGGGACAATCCCAAAAAAGGTTGATCGGATAGCCCTGATATACGTAACAATCACTGCATGACATTATGCATAACGGGTGATTTTACTGATAACAGTACTGACTATATGTACGGGAAGACTTTTTACGGCCGCCACACTGCACAAATAGCGCTACTGTGAATTTCAAATGATAGTGCCTCTAGCTGGAAGCGAACCCGCACCGTCACGGCGACAGCTGGTTTCCAATCTTTTGTTCAATGGCTTTCAAAACAAAGTGAAATATGCATATTAGGAATCGCCACGCTCACAAAACACAGCCTCCCCGCGCAGAAGAGAGTAAAAGAAAGCATGTTGTAATAGTATGTCAATTCAAATAAGACGCCCCAAACAATCAACGAACATGAGATCCCTTGGGGTTGCCGCCTTAGAACGGTCAGTGGCAATACTAATTGCCACTGGGGGTTTAAATCAGGTTCTAGGGTGCACCAACCTTACACTTTCCTCAACAGGTTCTCAAATCAACAAACAAGTTGTCTTGGTGAAGCAACTACAACCCACCATTAGCTAAACAATATTGCATGCAAAAGCACACATACATATAAAACATAAGAAGCTAATAGCATTGCAAAGCCACTTCACTTTTCAAAGTTCACTTTTCATTCATTACAAATAAGAATATTTCACACATTGTGAAGGAATATTATCATATTTAATACCAATCCCATCTGAGTTAATCTGCATTTTAATAAGTTTTATATCAAACTTAATAAATTTGATTGGACTCTATTGTCTAGGTTAATCATTTCCGGCCATAAAAGATTTGGAATTGGAACCGTAAAATCTGAAGCATAGGTGGTTTGCCTGTATTCTTTCGCGAAATCTAGTGATTCAGTCAAATCAATGTGATGATCTTAGATTTCTAGTAACGAGAAGCCGGTTTTAGCACAATTCCTAACACCATTACTCCAAGCATGATGTTGCTTAGCATGATGTTGTTTCCTCTGCTTGCGGTATAAATGCGACGCCGGTCACAAAAGAAATCTTCAACACAAACCACAACTACATCGTACGATTTTCCATCGGCATCGACTTTAGTTTTGATCATGAATTCGTTGTTTCCAAGAGTGATGTTGAGCTCGTTTTTCCCTAAAGTGACGTTGCTAGATACAATAGTTATCTCTCCGTAACCAAACGTTACTTCCGTTGTTCCTAATTCAATCTACAATTAAAACAATAACTTCTTTATCATTGAAGTTGGTTAAAATGACATGTTAATTAGATACTGAGAAAAGTTTTTGAAACCACACGCAAAAAACTATGTTATAACGTATATCAGGGCTATCCGATCAACCTGTTTGAGGTTGTCCCGGCTAGCTCAATTGGTTGCGTTTTCGGAATTGCAGGGCTAGCCGCTGTCGCCTTGACGGTGCGGGTTCGCTCCCAGCTAGAGGCAATATCATTTGTCTATTACAAACTACAGGTTTGATGATGCTAATTGTTCACCATCGATACCCAGGTATCTTGATGAAATGTTATAATTTAATATATACCGAGCAAAAATGAAAACTTACACTGATAAACAAATTAGCGATCACATGCCTCCGAATATTTGCATTTACAGGCACCATTAGGGAAATAGGAATTTCATATTTTAATTTAACAAGTTTTCATTTTTGCTCAGTATATATACTTATCATTTTCCGTCCCTGGTCATCCAACTATATCCTGATGAACTATAGTTGAATATAACCATCACTTCAAAAAAGCAAGCAAATCTTCTTGTCAACGGGGTTTATATTTTAAAGTTTGCTCGCCTTTCCAGAGCTTGTACTTGTTTGCTCATACGAGAACCTGTTGGGGCAAGTGTGGGGTTGGTGCATCCTAGTACCTAGTTTAAAACCCCATAATTGTTTGTGGTGTCTGTTTTGAAACTGATCATTTTATTTACCATGCTCCCTTTTTCTCTTCTCTTTGGCTGTGTTGGGATGCTGTGTTTTCAGTCGATATTTACATTTATATCTCAAAGCTGAACTCTTTCAAGCAAAAACGTCGACAACGATATGAAGTTCAAAAAATAAAAAACACTACTCACGTTTCTGCAAAAGAATATTTTTCCAATCGGTAGCGATATATCTGTCGGCCATACAGAACTGGTCTTCGAAATCAATTCGAACATTTTGGATCTTGCTTCCTTTTCTTGGCTCCTATTTCTGTCATTAATGGACATGATTTTTGTTCGCCTCTGAAGACCGTCTTGTACGTATGCTTGATGTTTGTCCAAGGATGCATTCATAACGAAAGTCGAATTTGCAAGAGTTATTGACCACTTACTACGAAGACATTGTCTTATTGATAAAACGACTTCTGGCAGTTCTATGGACCAATAAGTATTCTTTCTTAGCTGTATAACAAACGACTTTATAGGTTTTGAAACATCGTTGTTTATTTCCTTGTAAACAAATATGTCATTGTCAAAGTCTTGCAAATTCAAACAAGGCATATGGATCCAAGATAAGGGATTAGATCGTTGCCCAACATTTAAACGACTCATCATTTCTTCGGTGAGTTTATCTCCGTCTACAGGCTCTAGCTTTAGTTGTACCGTAAATATTTCGATCTTTAACTTAGTGATATAATACTGGCATCCGTCTGGAGTGTTAAGCATGCCTTCAGGGCACAGTATTTCATGACCTTTAGTCTGAAAAATAAGGTGTTTCGTATAAAAAATATATTCCGCGATTGACTTTTGAATCAAGAAATTCTTGACACACATTTATCTTGTAAAGCAACAAGCATGTAACAATATCACCGAATAACGATGACATTATTCTGAGATCACAGTATTTCAAAAAAGGTGAAAAATGCTTATCAGGAATTGCCACAGTCAGAAAAAAAACAAGGCGATAGTTATAAAAGGCGATCAGGTTTTCGTTGCAATATATCTGCATAAAAAGAAATTTAATGATAAGAACCCTGAGAGATGTGCGAAACACAAACAGTACTTTAAGTCTTACTATCACTGTAAGCGTTATGAAACATTACTGCGGGCAAAACATTGTGCAATTCGGAACAAACAAATTCTCAATGCTGGTATTTCACGGATAACATTCTGACACAAAATTCCCAGCATTTAAAATGCAACATTTCCATACGTAAATTTGGTCAAATGATCAATTTAGCGAAAGTGACTTATATTGGAAGTAATACTTTGTTTGATCGTTTTTATAGCATCGAAAACCTTCAAAACTCGACATGAATATAAAATTATTAAAATTTCAAAAGAAAACGTTTTTCAATATGAAATATAAGGGAGAATAGACTATTATTCGATATTCATGCGGTGAAATCTAGAAATTGTCTTTTTTAAGATACTTTTACGCGACGATAAATATTTAAGTGATAGCACCAATGCCAGTTTCGAGATCGCATCATTTAGAAAAAGAAAATACATTTTTAAATGTCATTTTATGAAAATAAAATCACGATACAACAGGGTGAATGAATTATTTAAAGTGTTTTCTTTGGATGAGGATCAACGTCAAAATTATTTATCACAAGAGATGCGTTTTTATTTTGTATGTTTGACAATTCGTACTATAATATGCATATAGATAGATGTTTATTTTTTATTAGGCAATTAGGGTATTATCAAAATTGTATGTAGTTCTATAAAACAATATACTGAGTGGCATCTTAATGCATTCAGAAAATTTCAAAAAGGTTCATAAAGGCTTGCACAGGCCTTAAGAAGGCTGTTTGTCTACGTTTATTTGCGGCGTCTTCCGCTATAACTTAATAAGTCATCATTGTGTTGTTGTTGTTGTTGTTTTTTTTTGTTGTTGTTGTTGTATATTCCCAGTTTAATGCGTTATAACGAGTCTTACAATCCTATAAATGAGCAAACTTTAACTGTTTGTACATTTGTACTTGAAATTAATTTATTTATTTCTTACTGTCACCAAGGATTTTTTTCATTCATTTTGTTATTTTGACCGTCATGACCACATCGGCCACCTAAATGTCCTTCTAAAGAATACGTGCAATTGGTCAGCTAGTTGATCTACCTGGTATTCTTGTTCTTGGATGGAACCAAATTCCACAATTAAAAATTCGTCGGCTGGTGAATTCCATGAGACGCCACTTGGTAGAATGCCGGTTTTATCGTGCCGTTGCATTTACTCACTATTAGTTAAGTGGTTTTTGCAACTTTTGTGTAGAAACCCACTGTGACTTAAACAATGAATTTATTATAAAGTAGTGATTGGATTTTATTTCTTAATTTGTGTATATTGTTAACATTGAATTGCATGCAGTTTTATTCGGTATGTATCACATTGGTGTTTGGTGAAATTTAAAAAGATATTTTATAAAATATCCAGACACGACGACATCGCCTAGCCAAGAGCACTGTACATGGTACACATGTAACAGAAAGAGCCATACAAGATCTCAATGCAGAAAATTTCAGGCAATGCCTAAATACCATAACTATCCACAAAAGACCTTTTGAATGCCTAGACATTACATACTTTTTTTCATATAAATAAATGTTAAACAACTATACCGTTCAAAAATGAAAACTTACCCTTTTCTAAATTCAAACAATTTGATCAGTGATGCTTTATTGTATTATATATTATGAGGTATTTGCACAAATCTGGATTTTTTAAGAAAGCGGGAATATGTTGTTTTTTTCTCAGAAGTCAAGGTTATCTCCTCTTTCCTATATAATGAAGAGATCGATATTTGTTACATTAAAGTCTCAAACAGATTATTTGACAGTCAAATTTAGAAGTGTATGGCACGTACAGAAGGAAAATCGCAATACTTAAAGTCTACTGATGCAAAGAAATCCGTTTTTTGTAAATTATATCTCTTTGAAATAAAGAAAGAACAAAATCCAACTCTTCATTTCCTTCAACCAAATAACTTTTTTTATAATTTTCTTTTTTAAAATCGATAGATAATGAACAGACAACTTCCGAAATAAACAAATTAGCGATCACATGCCTCCGAATATTTGCATTTGCAGGCATCATTTAAGTAATGGGAATTTCCCATGTTAATTTGTCAAGTTTTCATTTTTGCTCAGTATACATACACTCAGTACAATTCTATTAGAATTGTGCTTTATCCTTTTTTTATTTTTGCAGTTTTTATGTACACTATTGCTCTAAACAGAGAAACCTATAATGAAAGTCTGCTGGATCGTTCGATACTTTAAATTGAAGAAATATTAAGTTAATGGGAGATTTTTCAATTCAAACAACTAACTTTCGAATTAATGGAACCCGAAAGGAGATATATGTATATGTGAAAAATAATTGTATGTAAATGTCTAGCCATTCAAAAAAGGTTAGTGTCTCTAACTGGGAGCGAACCCGCACCGTCACGGCGACAGCGCCTAGCCCTGCAATTCCTGCGACGCAACCAACTTAGCTAATCGGGGCAACCCCCAAAAATGGTTGATCGGATGGCCCTGATATACGTAACAATCACTGCATGACATCGGTAACGGGTTATTTTACTCATGACAGTACTGACTATATGTACGTTGAGACTTTTTACGGCCGCCACACTGCACAGGTTCGATATTATTTTTAATTGAATGTTCTGTTACCATGTACCGAACTCCTGGCTAGGCAATGTCGCCGTGTCTTGTGCTTAGATCTGTTTGTTCATGTCAGGAGGTTTGTTCGTTGGTTACTAATCTCACTCATGTATCTTTCTTCCACGAACATGAATCCTTTCGGGGATCACTGAATACGAAAGTTTGTTGTTTGAATTGAATTATCTCCCGTCTGATGTGTGTGATTGTGGTATTTATTTGAATCAGCTTAAATAAAAACAACTGTTGAACTTCTGAAATTCTTGTCTTATTTCTTTTTTTCGTAAAACCATTAAACTAAAAAAATATCATTTCTTTCTTAACAATCAATCTTAAAATATGTAATTTATAACGTTGTCCTCAGCATATAAAATATATTTAATGATATGATAAAAAATCTAATTCAAACATGGGTCATCTACCAAAAAGTATTGTAGCCGTTTTGACCAAAATGGTTTAACCAATTTGCGGCCGTTTTAAGCTGAGACCGTTTAAACGTTAGATCGTTTTGACTGTAATAAGTAATGGAGATATCAAGTGCTCTGTCATGTTATGTAGTTTTGAAATGAAGAAAGAAAGATACTTACCGACTCCAGGCATCCGTCTCCTTTGTACAAATACTGTACACCCGGAGGCAACATTGATACCCTTTTCGCCTTTTCAACGACAGAATTATCTATCAGATATGTAAAAATCATTTCAGTTGGTCTTTCCCCAAATGTAAAACAAGCTGTACTGATTGATAAACTGCAAGTGGCACAGAAAACATTTTGATAATAGTTATTTTTATACTCGAAAGGCGCATATAGGTTCCTACATAACGTTTCCAGGGTATTATTATTTGAACATTTACCAGAATCAAGCTCATTGAAGCAAATTTCTCTGTTTATCTTTCTAACGTCATGAGGTGCAAAGAATTTTCTTGTTTCTGTAACAGGTGAGTTTTTAAGATTCACGGAACTTGAATTCGATTCAAAACTCCAAACTGTGTAGTTGTAAACATCATTACATTCTGCACACTTTGTATTTATGTACACTAATTTGGACTCTACTGAGGAAACGGGTGCAATATTTGGTTGACCGCTTTCATCGTACAGACAACCTTCGTCAACAATACCGCCTACACTGTTATTCAGATATTCTATTCTACACGACTGTATCATGAAATAGTACACCCCATCATCGTGATCATCAGAGTTAGGTCCTGCAACAGGACTTCGACACACTGCTTTACCATTTTCCACTAATTTATATTTGTCCATTTCAGCAAAGCAGCAATCCACTCTAAGTCCACACTTATCATCACACCTGCAAGGGGTACAACACGGTCTTACATTTGTAAAAGGTGGTTCAATTTCAAAATCCCGTACATTAAATGTTTTGACTGCTTTTCTATTACAAATGTCAGTGTACGGACATAAACTGTGAATCTCATATGGAATTTCAATAACTTCAGAGAGACAGATTGTCAAGTGCATTACAACTAATATATATCCCATGATTAAATTTCTAGTTTGTTTAAAAAAAAAAGTACATACATGTTTATCTTATGATTTCAATGTGATTGAAATTACTCAGAAAAAGGAATCAATGCCTTTTGATTAATAATCGCAATTTGATTAATAAATGCTTAGTACAATTAATTGTTGGAATATAGTTATGCTTCAAATTTTCCTTTCAAATAACCGAAACGAATATTGCAATAAGCAAAAGGCTGACACTGTTAAAAGATTGCGAATTTATAGAAGAATGTGATCAATTTAAGCATTGACCCATATGTTTTTATTAAGCAGATGCCACCCTATTAGCATTCAAATATTTTACCATATAACCATCTTTAAAGAATAACTTATAACATCTCCATTTCAAATAAAACAGATAAAAAGTAATACATTATTTTTCTGATGTATGATTAAAAATATAATGGAACTATTTATTTTGCAATTGAATTATTTCAAAGGGCCAATAACGGTTATAAAATGGTCATAAAATACATAAATGAGAAACATCTTAGGTTCTTGTTATATGTCCACAGTCTCTTCAAAAGGCAATTCAAAGCTTACTAAACTGTTTGATTTTATCAAAAACTTATATTTTTAAATTACCAATATAAATATCGAATCACTGGAAGTCACGTGACTCAGGAGAATGTTAAGAAAAATAAGCCATTCGATGTACGAGGGATGATCGAAACGTTTTTTCAAAGCCTCGGTTACGCAGTCCGTATATTAGTATATACTAGATCTTGAGCTGCCAGTAGACCCCCCTTGGTGAATTTTGAAGGGTATGTTTTTCTGAAAGCCTAATACCATTCTACACATTTTGCAATGTGTTAGCCTTCTAGCGAGTGGGGCGTTTTACCGTAACGCCCGTTTGAATATGTGACCTTTGAAAAGATTTTATGTTATTAAGAAATATTTGGCAATTATAAAAGTTCTCAAACAAACATATTTTTTCTACAACAGGAAGATGTTTTCTTAATTTTTAATCCAATAAAACATCGGCAACCTAAGGTATGGGTCTATAAACAGTCATTAAGATATGTAGCTAACATCGAAACCTAGTTTTAAAAGCTGTACGAAACATTTGTTAATTGCATTAGCAAGTAATTTCTGTCTGATCTGTTTAATATATTTATATAAATAAAAAAACAGTATTTAAATGTAATAAAGTGATATTAATTAAGACACACTTGTTGTTTAATGTATGTAAAAAAATACATATATTTGGGGGAAAAGAACAAAATATCTGAAAATGCAACAAAACATCTCAAAGATGACAAACAAAGACATTACCTATAAATAAAATAAATTATAAAGAAATAAACTCTTAAAGACATATTGTGTGATTAAAAGGTAAACTTAGTTAAACATTTTTTTTAATATCCGTAACTTTAGTTTTATGTGACTAGTATTATTTTATATTATATTCTTTTGTCTATGGTAAATAAGTGTGAAGTTTTGGTGTAATTGTTTAAGTTAAAATACACCTCTTCCTCAGTTTTAAAGATTATTTAGCTTTATATCACAATAAAAATAAATACCATATCATAAGTTAACATCTGTAAATATGTTACCCATAAGACATATTAAGGTGGTATCATTTGTCACAATATACTGTTAAAGTTGGGGGGAGTGTGGTTTCCTATTTTCATAAAATTTCATGTTATTTAATAACTAAAATATTCTTATTACTTCAGATATCATTTATAGGGCATATAAATGTTACAGGTCAATCAGGAATTATAAGAAATAGAAATATGAAACAACTTCTCTCACTGAGTGTAGCCTTATTGCCGGGAGTCCAAACTTCCAAATTATCCACTATAGTATTAAACTACAGTCACAGGAAGGTTGTCTATATCAAGGTTAACAATGTCTTAGAATTTAGTTCAATAAACATTACTAGAACAATAGCAAAACATGTTTCTCCTAGTGACTACAAAAGGAAAATTTGACATTCATGTTTGCATTGTTTATAACTATTGTTCTAGTAAAGTCTAGTCACGCTTGACCCAACTGACCAGGTATATGTTAACACGTGACCGCTATTTATAGAATGCTCTCGACCTTTGAGATACAATAAATAAATATCTCTGGCACTTACCTCATACAATCCACTATGCATTCACAGTAAAAATAACGAATTTATTTCTAAAGCATTCACATGTCGCACGCCATCTTGAAAATCCAGAGGGAACAGCTCAAAGATATCACGCACAATGACGTATTACGCCGAATCCTCACGAGATATACATTTGCACATCAGAATTAATTTTCCCCGCAAATAAAAATAAAGTTTTATCAAAGAACACCTAAAACATATTTAACAAAAATAAAAAAATCCACCAAATTTACCAAATGCAAATAAATTACTTTGAAATTTTCCCTTATCAAACATAACTTTCGTTATTGAAAGGGATGTTCAAAAAGTTCTTCTACCCCGTCAAAATCACTCAACAATTTCACTTCAAAAACTAAGGTTTCTACCCATAAAAACGTTCATAACAATACATTTTATTTCTAAAAGAAATAGTTTTGAATGTATTTTGAATGTATAAGTAACAAAAATCACGTATTTACCAAAACAACATCTTTTCTGAACTTTTTTAGTAACCCTCTTATCTCTCTTGGGTCAAACTAGATGTACGTATTAAACATCATCTATTAATAGTTAAATGATAAATATAATACATGACCCATAATTCGTCCAGAAAAACTATGAAATAATTTGCTTTGGTAAGCTATAAGTGATATATTCTGTTTAAAAATATTAGTTTTATTCATGATATCATTTGATCTTTTATTAATTATTTTATTCAACGATAAACAATATATACGTCTCCATTCAAATAAACTATAATTGATGCCTAGCCATACGTAAGATGAGGAAATATGACTGTTGCAGTGATAAAACAGTTAACAAATCAGTGCCACTTTTGTTTAAATATACCAGTATCTTAATCCAGTATAATGCTTAACAACTGTCTACAATTTATGTACCCTGAATTAATAATAGGTAATATATAACAATTATGTTACAAAATAAAATTCATGTATTGATGCTGGTGATATTAAAAAGAAATGTATTTCATTTTTAATTTAAATATTGTTAATCTTATGAGGTGATGAAATGCAGACTGCTCAATGTCTTGAAATAAATGTGTATGATATAAATGGTCGTCCTTTTTTAAAATATTTCCATCTATTTTAATATCACAGTAGCGTTGTTTGTGCCGTGTGCTGTAAAAAGTCTCCCCGTACATTTAATTAGTGCTGTTATCAATTACGTCCTATTATGTCCACCGCCATATGCACTTCATCGTTTGGGATGGCCAAAATTGTACTGTTTATTAGTGTCAATATTGAGTTGCGCTCAACCCGTGGCTAGGCGGCGTGGGCAGTTATATGCATTTCCTTTACTGTCAATGAACAGGCTCAATCAAACCGAACCTGCCATATTTTGATATTTGTCTTGTTCGATGGCTTTCAAAGTTCCTTTTCATCTATTTTAATACCACAGTAGCGTTGTTTGTGCCGTGTGGAGACTGTAAAAAGTCTCCCCGTACATTAAATCAGTGCTGTTATCAATTACGTCCTTTGAAGGTCGTTAAGCACGGTACTTATGTACTTTGTTAAAAGTACTTCTAAAATTACCTTTGTTTTAATATTTCGGCCAGTTTTGAGATGGGTAGTTTCAATATCTCAGCTAATATTGATTCGGATATTGTACAATCATCCCCAAGGATATACTTCCTGCTTTTTTAATTTTGCCTTTGGCCACTGTCGTGTAACAGCTGCATTGTACCAAAAAGTGAGTACCCTGTGGCAGTCTGCAAGATGGCGACCAGTTGAGCAACGAAAAGGTATGTGCTATGTTGTTTCCAATTGGTATAAATATTGTAAGGTATAGACTGGTAAACTTGGATCATATAATGAAAAGGATTGTTGCTTGATAAAATGATTGTTTGCTGTATTGCCGATGTGTCCGTTCGACCCTGTAATTGATAAAAATAAATAACCTTATTGGCTATTTCAAAATTGAAGCGAGAGCGACGACTGATTTCGGCTTTTTATTCTATGACAACTTTGTTGTTCTCTTAATATGTGATATCCCTTTGAAGCGCCTCTAATTGCTTATCTTGTGGTATAACTGAACACTTATTTTGTTTTTAAGAAAATGCGATTCAAACAACTTGTTGTTGGTACCCTGTACCGCCCCTCGGATTATAAGAGGGTACCTTGTATAGCCGTTGGATTAGTGTCGAAAAAGGTATCCCGTATGGTCTACTTTTCCATGAAAACAGCTACCCTGTAGAACTATGTTTTACTGTTTTAAAGTATTATTTTAGTCAGAACAAAACAAATACAATATGATTCGTAATTGAATTCCTATAAAATCTGTAATGTTAATGTTTTAATATACTTACCTTTTCCACACAATGTAGTCCGTTGTTATTTTGTTCGATTAATCAGTTAAATCAAACGCACCCGTATTTCGTCTTAGAAATACAGATGCAACAATGAAATTCCACAGGATATTTAACTTTTTAGAAAAAACACTGGACGAAATATGAAGTCCTGAAGTGTTGTGTTTAACAATTATGTTGATTGTTATGAAGCGAACTTATACAGTATATTTAAAATTAATGAATTTTGTAATTTACAACATAATACTCTATCGCTATCGGCAAGGATGAAATCATAAATGATGTCATCGTCTTAGACCATTTGGTTCTGACGCCGTCACGGAGAATTTAAATGGCTCTGGTGCTGATTTCGAGTTACAACTGACGAGGCAAAAAGGCCTTTCATGGATATAGCATTAAATTATAAACAACCTGTATTTCCAAGATATGATCATATGATGATTGAAGGGATTTATACATCAAGTAACAACTGTACAGTAATGTTCCTTTTTGCGGTGCCATAATGTTATAGCAGCCTGTTTTCTAATAGTAGGTTCGGTATCCCAGTTCGTATCTTTCTAATACTATTCAGGTTTTTATATCAGGGCTGAAGGTTATAAAACTGAGCATGGAAACCAGTCTCAAATCTCAAGCATCTGATTGGCTGAAATGGCGACTGGTCGCCATTTCAGCCAATCAGATGCTTGAGATTTGAGACTGGTTTCCAATCTCAGCTTTATAACCTCCAACCCTGATTGTTTAATAAATATCCTGTTTTTGAGAATCTGCGCTGAAGATTATAAAACATATTTGAAACCAGTCTCAAATCTCAAGCATCTAATCGGCTGACATAGCGACCAGTCGCCATTTCAGCCAATCAGATCCTTGAGATTTGAGAGCGGTTTCCATTCTCGGTTTTATAATCATGGGGCCTGATATAGGATATAGACAAACGTCAATGGTGTACGTGTACGCCAAATCTTCAGAGATTTCGCGTTATCATTGAAATTCTTACAATAAATTGATTTTAATCAAAACGGTTCTGTTTGCATATTTTGAAGAAGAGCTCTGCCATGCGACGAAACCAGGGACGGAGATTATAAAAATAAAACTAAAGATCAATCTTAAATCTAAAACATCTGAATGACTGATGCTTGAGATTTGAGACTGGGCTCCAAACTCAGTTTTATGATCTTGGGCTCAGGTTTTCAACGACCGAGTAAAGAATCAAAAGTTTCATCTTGATACAAGCTACCCACACATCAAGTTTGGTGTCAAAAGTACACAGCTAATTCAAGTTATTACGTCGAGCCTGAATTTCTATTTTTAGCAACAGTGTCATTCATATCGATGGGTATCGCGGCGTAAAGCGTACCGCAATATATCGCGGTACGGGGTTACCATATAACGATAGGTACCGCGGTATACTTTTGTGATCTAACACATGCGTTCGAAGTTAACCATCGGTTAATAAAACGTAATTAACTAGTGTGAGTATTGTAGAACAGTTGTCAAAGTTATCTTCGAAACAAATTGGGGTTTTAATGACTAGATTTCATTAGCCCAAACATAGCATGACCCAAAGATTGCTGAACTTTCCGCTTACGTTTAAGAGAAACAGTGTTTTCCACAGAGGGTCAACATTTAACCTTTTTATTTGCAGACGACAATGTATTGGTCTTCGCAAATATGTTGTTAAATGTGTAGTTCCGCCCGCCCACTTGACCGTAATTTTACAAGTAAAACAACCAGCTACATTTTCCTATATTCTAAAAATGTCTGAGAGGATTTGGACTTTGTAAGACCAAAATAATTCCAAACTGGAGCTTTTCCTTTTGGATCTTTTCGCCCGACGTGTCTCCCAGTTGCGATGCAATGGTAAATTTGGTAAAAAGTTATTACCGGTATTGCCGATCCATTCCGAGATCTATTACATTCGCTGTTATAATTATCGACATTTAAACGTATGTAAAGCAAGAAAACAGAGCAATTTACGTACATAAAGTAACGTTCCTCGATTTTAATAATTTGGCTACAATTTATTGACTTTTACGAATTTTCCCGAGCATACCGGTATTAGGAGACCACACCGATACAGCGTATCACCAAAGATTCAAATCGCAATATACCGGTAATACCGCCCACCAGTAGCCATTCACCTTGATCACATCTGGGTAGCAGTCCCGAGTCGTCTTCAAATAACCTACCCACACACTAAGTTTGGCGTAGTCCAAAGCAAACTCAAGTTATTGAGTGGACACCCGCCCGCCCGCCGAATCAAGATAAAATTATTTCGTTGAACACCTGGTTCAACGGCCTGTAATAGTTTAGTAATAGAAAGGAAGAGAGATTACATGTATTTGTAACGATAACATGGCACAATGAACAAAAACACAATTTCAGCGTTGCCGGCTGCATATATGAACGGCTAGTGGTAAAGATAACATTTATAGATATACAATATGCCACGTACAAAATTGGTCAAACAAAGAAGAAGAAATTATTTCTACAGGGTAGCTGTTTTCATGGAAAAGTAGACCATACGGGGTACCTTTTTCGACACTAATCCAACGGCTATACAAGGTACCCTCTTATAATCCGAGGGGCGGTACAGGGTACCAACAACAATTTGTTTGAATCGCATTTTCTTAAAAACAAAATAATTGTTCAGTTTAATAGTTATACCACAAGATAGGCAATTAGAGGCGCATCAAATGGATGTAACATATTACGAGAACAACAAAGTTGTCATAGAAAAAAAAGCTGAAATCAGTCGTCGCTCTCGCTTCAATTTTGAAATAGCCAATAAGGTCATTTATTTGATCAATTACAGGGTCGAACGGACTCACCGGCAATAAAGCAATCAATCATTTAATCAATCAACAATCCTTTTCATTACATGATCCGAGTATACAAGTCTATACCTTACAGTAATTATACAAATTGGAAACAAAATAACACATACCTTTTCGTTGCTTAACTGGTCGCCATCTTGCAGACTGCCACAGGGTACCCACTATTTGGTACAGGGCAGCTGTTACATGACAGTGTTGGCGTTGGCTGTAATATGCAGGATTTATATTCTAAGATCCCCTTTCAAAATTCTATTCTGTTTAAATCCGCCTATTGTTTTTTCGTTTAAGGCAAACCCATTCTTTTATCTGGGGACCATACGCCGCTGAACATGGAATGGTATTAATCTGAAAATGCCGCATTGAAGGTTCCATGTCCACCACCATATGCACACCATCGTTTGGGATGGTCAAAATTGTACTGTTTATTGATGTAAATATTGAGTTTCGCTCAACCCGGGGCTAGGCGGCGTGGGCAGTATTATCCATTTCCATTACTGTCCCTGAACAGGCTCAAATAAACCAAGCCTGCAATATTTTCATATTTGTCGTGTTCGATGGCTTTCAAAATTCCTTGTTCATCAAGTTTAATATCACAGTAGCGTTATTTGTGCCGTGTTGTGGCTGTAAAAAGTCTCCACGAACATTAAATTAGTGCTGTTATCAATTACGTCATTTGAAAAAAAGGTGAAATATGCATATCAGGAATCGCCACATTCAGAAAAAAACAGCCTCCCCACACAGTCAAGAAGAAGAGAGGGGGAGAGAGTATGGTTAATAAAATGATCAGTTACAAAAAAGACACCACTAACAATAAACAAAAATGAGAACCCGAGGGGTTACCGCCTTGGAACGGTCAGTGGCAAATCAAATTGCCACTGGGGGTTTAAAACAGGTTCTAGGGTGCACCAACCTCACACTTGCCCATACAGGTTCTCATATCACAAAACAAGTACAAGTTGTCTTGGTGAAAAAACTCCAACCCACTTATCGGCTCAACAATGTTGCATGCAAAAGCACACAAACATATAAAACATAAGAATCTAAGAGCATTGCAAAGCCGAAGGGGCGGGTACTCAATGATCTTACCGAGACCAGAGCTCCTGGATAAATCAGCAAGAACACGATGACAGGGATAAAAGAAACAAATCGAGCTTCAAGGTTCTTTTAAGAAAAGATTTCCCCATTAACCTTCATAAACTCTTAAACCCCTGCCACCGTCGTGCAACCAAAGAGGGAAGGTCGTTGAGAGCACGATAAGTATGTACTTTGTTAATAGTACTTCTAAAATAACCTTTGTTTTAATATTTCGGCCAGTTTTGAGATGGGCGGTTTCAATTTCCCAGCCATTATTGATTCGGATATTGTTCAATCACCCCAAGGATATACTTCCTGCTTTTAAAAGTTTGCCTTTAGCGTTGTCTGTTATATGCAGGATTTATATTCTAAGATCCCCTGTCAAAATTCTATTCTGTTTAGTCCACGCCAATTGTTTTCTCGTTTAGAGCAAACCCATTCTTTTATCTGGGGACCATACGCCGCTGCACATGGAATGGTATTAATCTGAAAATACCGCATTAAAGGTTCCATGTCCACCGCCATATGCACACCATCGTTTGGGTTGGTCAAAATTGTACTGTTTACTTCATGCCAAGATACAAGAGCCATTGTATTACAATGGACCGAAAACATCGCGGGTCGTGTGCCTCTGATGATTGGCGCCCTGAAAAGAATGTTTGTTCGAGCCATTGCAATAAAATGCAGCTTACAAACGTTGTTTTAATGGGCCTTACATAAGGCAATTAAGGCACACTGTTAAGGTACCCTCACGAGTAAACGTAAATGCAAGAAAATTGGGTATCTTGAATTTGTAGGGTTTGTAGAGATCGTTGAATTGGGCTCATGGCCGGAATTTCAGAGCTTTACACTGTCCGGAACCCATGAATCTTCGGGTTGGTCAGTACTCTACATAGCAAAAAATGGCTTAGTTCGAAAACGCAGACTCACGACAAAATGTTCAGGGTTCGTACAGATCGTTGAAGAGAGCTCATCGCCGAATCCGAAAACGTTATACAGACGTTTGCTGGTGCTCATACTTCAAGCCAAGATACAACAGCCATTGTATTGCAACGGACCGAAAACACTCGCGGGTCGTGAGCCTCTGCTGTTTGGCGCCCTGAGCAATTTTTTATTCGAGCCATTGCAATAAAATGGAGCTTACAAACATTAGTTTTCAATGGGCACTTACCTTAGGCAATTAAGGCATGATGTTAAGGTACCCTCAAGAGTTATCGTGTATGCGGGGTACATGGACATACAAACCAACCGCCCAAAAAAATTAAAACGAAAAGTTAATTATGCATATTTAGACTGACCTAGTTCAAATACAGAGTCTTTCCACACAGCCACAAACCAGAGATGAAAAGAGTGCTTGACCGTATTATAAAATAATTATTTTCAAAATGGACACCACAAACAGTAAACGAAAATGGGAACCTGATGGATTAATTCCTAAGAAAAATCTTGAGAACAAATTAGTAAATTAAGCTTCCATTTGCCTTTAAGTTGTAAATGCTTCATCTATGACTTATTTTATGACCGTTGGCAGTTTTTTTATACAGAAGAATTTTTTTCTCGTAAACAATAATGTTGATCGTCAAACAACACGTTTATTACTTTCCACCCTTTCATTTGAAATGAAGATCTTAATGTCGATTCTTCAAACATTTTTACATGGTTAGAACCATATAATAATCATTCTTGTTGAAACGGTGATCCATCTCTTTTGTGTTAAATGTGATTTTCTCCACGTATTTCATCAAACTATCTGTTTATTCAAAAGAAAACGTTACCAATAAAAATTTCTGTAACGCTCTGAATGACTGTTGATTCATCGAGCTACAAATGATCGTTATGCTTGCCTCTTTGTTTGTCATTGTCATTATGTTTACTTGCTGAATTGACTGCAGAGGCTCTGGTCTCGTTAAGTTCATTGAGTACCTGCCTAATTGCTTGACAATGCTTTTAGATTCCTATGTTCCATAGGTTGGTTTGCTTGCACGTGCAACATTGTCGAGTTCACGTCAATACTAAAATATATGATAAAAGAGATGATTTTAATTTTAAAATAGTAAATGTTCCGTTTTTAGACGGCGTGCACGAGGTTTATATCTCACAGCTTGTTCGCTTTTCTAGAGCTTGCAATGATGTTAATGATTTCAATGAATGTATCTTTGCATAACAGAAAATCTTTTAAAACAGGGTTATCGGTATCACAAATTAAGGACAACCTTTTGCAAGTTTTATCGCCGATACCCAGATCTAATTCAAAAATACAAATGCAGTTTAAAATCATTATTGCAACAAGGTATTTCACAGCCAGTTTTTTAAAGAGATTTTATTTATTAACTTAAGAAAATAAAAGGCAATGTTAATTTCTCCCGGTTATTCGTAAAAACCATTTGTAAATTCAAAGAGAAAGGTTACCAACATGAATTATACAGCGCTCTGCAAACCGGGTGATTCACCCATCTACAGTTGATCATTATGCTTACCTCTTAGGCTGCACGACGGTAGAAGGGGTTTAAAAGTTTGTGAAGGTTTATAAGGATACTTTTTTAAAAAGAACATAGAAATTCGATTTGTTTCTTTTATCCCTGTCATCGTGTTCTTGCTGATTTAACACCTGGTACTGTGGCCTCGGTAAGACCATTGAGTATCCACCCCTCTTTCTTTTCAATGCTATTAGCTTTTTATGCTTTATATTTGTGTGTACTTTTGCATGCAACATGTTGAGCTGATGGGTGGGTAAGAGTTTTTTTCACCAAAAAATGTTGTACTTGTTTTGTGATATGAGAACGTGTTGAGGCAAGTGAGAGGTTGGTGCAACCTTAAACCAGGTTTACACCCAAAATCGCTTTTTGTTTTGCCACTGGCCGTTCCAAGGCGGTAGCCCTAATGGTTCTCTTTTTTATTTATTGTTTGTGGCGTCTTATTTCAATTTGACATACTGATAGCATGCTCTCTTTTCCTCTCTTCTTGTTCGCTGCATGGGGAGGCTGTGTTACATGTAAACGAGTGTGGCGATTCCTGATATGCATATTTCCCCCACTTTATTACAAATTAGAAGATGTCACACATTGTGAAGAAATATTATTATCATTAATACTAGTCCTACCCAATATTTTGTTAATATCCATATTCAATACGATGTTAAGCAAACCTACTAATTGGACACTTGTCTATATTAATCATGTACGACCACTAAAGATTTGGTGTTTAGGACCGTATTGTCTAAGCATTTGTTGTTTGCCTGTATTGTTGAAGTCAATCTAGGCCGACGATCATAAAGCTGGCTTGCAATCTTTTGTAAATGATACTGGGCCCAAAGCCGACCATTGCAGACTTTGTTGGTGGGTTGGGGGAAGTAATGTTACAAATAGATGTTTTAGTTTTTTTTTGCTTCATGATTTTATTGCATCAAAAATATTGTTGATTCGCTCCTTTCTAATGCAAGAAAATGCAAAGATGGGATCTTATTAAATCAAACCAAGTTAATATTTGAAAGTTTCAGTAATTTTTAAACCACGGAATACAACATTTTGTACCTTTATTGAACAAATGCAACGTTAATTTAACAAGTTTGTCAATTAAGCCTAAAATCAAAGCTGTTCTTATTTAATTGTCGAGTTTGTTGTTGTTGTTGTTGTTGCTGTTGTTGTTGAAACGGTCAGTGGCAAAACAATGCCACTTGAGGTTTGAAAATTTATTTTTAAAAAAATACACAATTTAGTTACAGTTCCCAGTTCCTTTACCACCGTACTTAAAGAAACCCAACAGAATGACTAGGCACATGCATCCTCGACGTAACAGTAAAATCAATGTGAGAACCTTGAGATTTCTAGCAACGAGAAGCAGATTTGTAGAACAATTCCTAACACCATTACTCCAAGCATGCTGTTGCTTAACATGACGTTGCTTCCTCTGCTTGCGGTATAAATGCGACGGCGGTCACAAAAGAAATCTTCAACACAAACAACAACTACATCGTACGGATTTCCATCGGCGTCGAATTTAGTTTTGATCATGAATTCATTGTCTCCAAGGGTGATGGTGCGGTTGTTGTTAGATACAATAGTAATCACCCCATAACCAAACGCTACTTCCGATGTTGCTAGTTCAATATGCAATAAAAAAACAAAAAAAATCTATAATTTATGTCGGTCAAAAGAACAAGTAATTTAGATGTTGTGGATAATTTTGAAACCTCTGGCAAAAATCTTTTTGTCTATAAAAAGTGAGGTTTGAAGATGCTAATAGTGCACCAATGTTACCGAAGCTGTGTGTCTTCTGGTGTAAGGCATTCCTGATAAGCATATGTCACAATTTTTACTGCAAGAAATGAGACTAAACGTTTTATAACCTCTTGCTATCGAGCATAAAGATGATATTGTACAACGTTTTGGCGCGGGCAGTAATATGCATTTCCATTACTGTCCATGAAAAGGCTGAATCAAACCGAGCCCGAAATATTTTTCATATTTGTCGTGTTCGATGGCTTTCAAAGTTCCCTTTTAATCTATTTTAACAACACCTCGCGGTATCTTCGCGATTCATTATTATTTAATAACCATTTTCTGTTCTTGGTTAACAAACTCTATCTTGGTGAACTCTAGCTGAATTAAGTCATGTTAAATAAAATCGTTTTCAAAAAAATGAATGTCCAAAATCAAACATAATTCCCCGGTATGAATGAAGTCAACACTTCAAAAAAGCAATCAAATCTTCTTTATATTTAATGTATATTTTCGCCTCTCTAGAGTTTGTAAAGTGTTAACAATGTAAAAGATCGTGACACTACTAAGCGTTCTCAAACTTGCTTGAATGAATCGTTCCTCTGATGTTTTAATTGTGATAATTATTTTTTAAACTTGCCATCATTCTGAAATAATTTTACTAACGAGCACTATCTTAATTTCGCAGCAGTATAATTCTTTAACTGAAGAATGTCGACATTTGCATTTATACCTCTACGCTGAACTTTTTTAAGCAAAGTCGTCGTAAACTTCGTTGAGTTCAAATACTGTAATAAGAATAATAAACTGCTCACGTTTTTACAAAAGTATATTTTTCCAATCGGTAGCGATATATCTGTCGGCAATATAGTGATGATCTTGGAAATCAAATCGAACATTTTGGGCCTGGCTTCCTTTTCTTGGCTCCCATTCTCGTCATTCATGGGCATGGTTTTTATTCGTCTCTGAAGTCCGTCTTGTACATAAGCTTGGTATTTGTGTAGAGATGCATTAAAAACGTAAGTCGAATTTGCAATAGACATTGACCACTGACGATCAATACATTCTTTTATCGATGGAATGAGATCTGGTAGTTCTATCGGATTATAAGTATTTATTTTTAGTCGTATAACAAACGACTTAATAGGTTTAAACACGCCACTGTTCATTTCCTTATAAACAAATATGTCACTTTGGAGAAAATTCAAACAAGGCATACGGATCCAAGTTAACGGATTTGATCGTTCCGCAACATTTAAACGACTCGACATTTCTTCGGTGAGCTCATCCCCTTCTACAGGCTGTAGTTTTAGTTGTACCGTAAGTATTTCGATCTTTAACTTCCTGATATAATACTGGCATCCGTCTGGAGTGTTAAGCATGCCTTCGGGGCACAGTATTCTATGACCTTTAGTCTGAAAATAAGACAATTATATAAAAAGTATATGTAGAAAATATTCCGTCATTAAAATTTGAATCAAACAGTTCTTGGCAAACACCTACTTAGAAAGCAACATGCATTTAACAATATTACAACATTTTCTGATATCACAGTATCACTGGGCTATAGTTATTTTTCTGGTATCACAGTTTTACTTGGCTAACGTTATCGAATGTTGTTGGTTCTATCTGGCAGAAATCCCGCACCGTCACGGCGACAGCGTCTAGCCCTGCAATTCCGACAACGTTACCAATTGAGCTAGCCAGCACAACCCTAAAAAAGGTTGATTGGACATCGGTTACAAGTAATTTTACAGAACAGTACTGACTGTATATACGGGGAGACCGCCGCCACACTGCACAAATAGTGCTACTCACCAACGATTTCGTGATTTCATTGCATTAAATCTGAACAAGCGGTATTTGATGGTAAGCATAATAAAACACCGTTAACAAACTGCAAATCAATCAACGCTTTTGAAACAGCATTTCAAGTCATACTGTTCTTTAAGAGTTCTGAAACATTTCTGTAAAACATTCTTGAACAAACAATTTCTCGACGCTAGTATGTCACGGTTTGCATTCTTAAACAAACTTTCCAGCAATTAGAAATGCAACATTATGTATTAAGGAGATTAGGCCAAATTTTTAATAATCATTTAGCGAATGAATCATATATATAAAGCAGTACTTTGGACGGTATTATAGAATCGAAAATCGTCGAAACCCGACCGGAATATAAAACTATAAACAATTCAAAAAAGAAATCATTTTAATATGAAATAAAATAGAGAAAGATTTTAATTTTCGATATTCATTGCCGAAGATCATAAAACTAAGACTGGAGTTCAATCTCAAATCTCAAGCATCTGAATGGCTGAGATTATCAACAATTATTGATTGTTTTTAAAAAAAATGCAAAATCGTAATTAAGTTAAAGAAAAATTTACAGGCAATTAGAACACTTCTTATCAAGTAATAAAGGACATTTTAAATAGTAGGTAGCATCGAAAATTCGGCTATGTTAGGTGGTTTTGAAAAGTAGAAAGATACTTACTGATTCCAGGCATCCGTCTCTTTCGTACAAAGACTCTACATCCGGAGGCAACATTGAGACCTTTTTTGCCTTTTCAATGACAGAATAATCTATCAAATATGTAAAAATCATTTCACCTGCAGTTTGAGATGGCTTGGAAATACAAACGGTATCGATTGTGTGCTTGCAAGCGGCACAGAAAACATTTTTATAATAGTTATTCTTGTAGCGGAAAGGAGCATTTAGGTTCCTACATAACATTCGCAAGGTAATATTGTTCGAGCATTTAGCAGACTTAAAAATCATTAAAGCAAATGCCTTCGTCAACAGGATTAACTCCATCTGGTGCAAAAAATACTTTTTCTGTAACAGGTGAGTTTTCGATATTTTCTAAATTCACTGAACTAGAATTCGATTCAAAATTCCAAAATTCATAATTGGTAACATCATTACACTCTGCACACCTTGCATTGACGTAAACTAATTTGGACTCTACTGATGAAACTGAAGCAATTTTGGGTTGACCGTTTTCATCGTACAAACAACCTTCTTCAACAACTTTTCCAATGTTATTCGGATTTTCTATTCCACAAGACTGTATCATAAAATAGTACTTTCCCAGTGTGTCATTTTCAGAGTCAGGTCCTAAAACGGGAAGTCGACAAGCTACTTTACCATTTTCCACTAATTTATATTTGTCCAATTCAGCAAAGCAGCAATCCATTCTAAGTCCACACTTATCATCACATCTGCAAGGGGTACAACAAGGTTGTATGCGATAATTTGTACTTGAAATTGGATTTTCAGCTTTAAAACTCTTTTCATCAAATGTTTCGACAGCTGTTCTATTACATATATCAGTGTACGGACAAAAACTTTGAATGTCATCTGGTATTTCAATAATATTAGAGAGACAGATTGTCAAGTGCATTAATACTAATATATATCCTATGATGATTTTTCTAGTACAAAAACATGGCGTAATGTCATTTAATCTAAGCATGTTTTGAGTAATGAAGAAAAGAATCAATACTTTTCGATTTATAATCGTTATCGGACTTATCAAAGCTTAGAACAATAAAATAAAAATTAAATTTCTGCTTCAAATTTTCCTTCCAAATATCCGATCTGAATAAAACTAAAAAGGAAACCGGCTGACAGTGTATAAATGATGAATTTATAGAAGAAGGTGATCAATTTTAGCAATTAACTATTCCCACTGGTTTTGATCAAGCAGAAGCTACCCTATTAGCTTTCATAACATTCACATTTTAACCTTTGAACCATATTTAAAGAATAAATTATGAAGTCTTCATTTCAAATAAAAAAAATATAAAAAGGGATAAATTATTTCTCTGAAATACGATCAAAAATAAATTGAAACATTAAACTATGCAATAACACTTTCAAACTGGTACTAAAAGTTATAAAATTGTCATAACATACATGAAAGAGAAACATTTAAGTTTTAAGTATAATATTCACAGCTTCTTCAAAAGGCTTTACATCATTTTATAGACTGTTTGCATACAATTATGAAAAAATCACAAGGAATTGTTACTTTGTTGATTTTAAAAACCTTCGATTATGTGGAATTTATTTCGTTTTATATTTATATTCAGTCCGATTAATAGCGATAAACGAAATAAACAATCCGATTGCGATTATTCGAATATACAGTCTGATTGAGATTTCCCAAATATACAGTCCGATTGCGATATTAAGAATATACATTACGATTGCGATATTCCGAATATACATTCCGATTGCGATCAGCCGAATATGGAGTCAGGTTGCGATTACCCGAATAAACAGTTCAGTTGCTATTACCCGTATATACAGTCCGATTTCGATTTCACGATGAAAAAGTGCGATTGCGATTTCTCAAATATTCTAAGGGATCATGAATTTACGTACTTCGATTTATCGTGTGCAGTTTAAAATCACTTTGCAACAAGGTATTTCACAACCAGTTTTTTTTTCATGGAAATGTAATTTCTTAACTACTAAAGAAAATAAAAGGCGGTGTAAATTTCTCATCGTTATCCGTTGAAAAACAATGTAAATTCAAAAAGAAAGGTTACCAACATAATATTCAACAGCGCTCTGCTTGCCGGTTATTAGTCCATCTACAATTGATTATAATGCTGACTTCGGTTGCACGCCGGTGGCAGGGGTTTTAATGTTTATGAAGGTTTATAAGGAAATATAATTGTGATCTTGAAAACCAACCAATTTAGATTCGGAAATGGTTAAATCATTCCAAGGATATAAACTCTGCTTTTAAATGTTGCCTTTGGCGTTGTCTGTGATATGCAGTATTTATATTTTCAGATCTCCTGTAAAAAATGCATTTTGTTTAGTTCCGCCCATTGATTTCTCGTTTATGTGAAACCCATTCTCTTATCCGGGAACCATGCGCCGCTAACCATGGAATGGTATTAATCTAAAAACACCGCATTGAAGGTTCCATGTTCACCGCCATATGCATACCATCGTTTGGGATGGATCAAAATATGTACTGTTTATTGGTGTAAATATATAGTTGCGCTCAACCCGGGGCTAGGCGGCGTGGGCATGTATTTCCATTAATAACCATGAACAACGCAATCAAACCGTGCCTGCAATATTTTCAAACTTATATTTGTCGTGGTCGGTGGCTTTCAAAGTTCCCCTTTGCATCTTTTTTTTTTGTAAAAGAACCTATGAAAAGGTTAAATATGCATATTAGCAATGAACACATCCAGCACACATAAGCTCCCCACACAGCCAAAAATTAGAGAAGAGAAAAGAGCATGGTTATACAATGATCAGTTTCAAAAAAGATGCCACAAACAATTAACGAAAGTGGGAATCCGAGGTGTTACCGCCTTGGAACGGTCAATGGAAAAACAATTTGCCACTGGGGGTCTAAACCAGGTTCTAGGATGCAACAACCTCAAACAGGTTCTCATATCAACACACAAGTACAAGTTGTCTTTGTGAGATAACTCCAACCCACCCATCAGCTCAACAATGTTGCATGCAAAAGCACAATAACATATAAAACATTAGAAGCTAGTAGCATTGCAAAGCCAAAGGGTCGGGCAATCAATGATCTTACCGAGACCAGAGCACCTGGAGTCAGGTTCTCATATGAACAAACTAGTACAAGATGTCTTGGTAAAATAAATGCAACCCGTCCGTGAGCTCACTAATGTTGCATGCTCGATTAAACTCTATTTGTTTATATTTTTCCTTGTCATCGTGTTCTTGCTGATTTGACTCCAAATTACATCACTTTTTTAGAAATTTTCCGGCGGAGCATGGCCTCCAGACCCGCCTAGCTTAACTACGAATACACATAAATAGTGGCTAGCTACACCCCTGTGTCAGATCTTAACAAGACCTTAAAGTATAAGTTTCATGAGAACCATCTGTAATAAGGATAATCTTAATTGTCACACCTTAGAATATTCAAAAGAAGACTTAATCACTTGCCATTAGGAGTTAAACTAGAATTAAGAGTGCACCAATCTTAAAATTGCCACACCAAGTTCTCATTTGAACATTTATGTAAAGGATATCTTGTTGAATTAAATCCAACCCACTAATCTACTCGGCAAT
>JAZAYU010000108.1:2052511-2144239 GCA_038501625.1 Corbicula japonica | reverse complement strand
GCAATGTTTTAATTGTTCTAACAGACTTTGATTGAACATAGTATTATGCATTGTGTGTGTTGGGGTTGTTTGGGTCAGTATTTTTATTAATAACATTTTAAACATTGCCCTCAAAGGATTGGAAAGAATCTCTATATTGCAGTGTTACTGCCTCTGCCCATTTTTCAGCAAATTCCAGTTTTCAACCTATTTTAATATTAGTTACAGATTAAAATGAAGTCCCAGTCTTGTACAAGTAATTAGGGAATCGAAATTGAAATGAAAGTTTGATGTTTTGATCAGACTATAGAATTGTTACTGAAACATTTATACATTTGTATACTTTCAGATTTGGTACCAGGAAACTGAAACTAAAAGAATCTAGTATATATTATACAATTGTCTACTCATACAACTAAACTGCATCAACAAAGATATAATGAAAGTATGATAAACAACAAACAGGAATAAAAAGCAATTCATATAAATATAGACATTGAAAGTGACATTAATTTGGTAACATCATACTTGTATATAAATCAGAACAAGACTAGTATCAGACTGATTGTAACCCCGGGGCCAAAACTTAAACTGTAGACCAGTCTCTTATGTCAAGCATCTGATTAGCTGAAATGGAGACAAGTCTCCATTTCAGCCAATCGAATGCTTGAGATTTGAGACTTGTCTCCAATAACAGTTTTGTGATCTTTGCTCTGAGAACCTGTGTCTTTTGGAGACTCCGTGAACTTTGATGAACCTCTAGAAAGCATTATCAGAGAACCAGGTCAACAGCTTATCCAAGGAACTGTTCTTATATCTTAATGGAAATGAAAAAAAGACACTCTTTTAGAGCCTAGAGGAAGTTATGAATGGAAAAAAGACAATTGAGTGTAACTTCTGAATGAGAGAAAGATTTCGGTCATGAAATGAGAATAAATGGATACTGAATATTTGAAGAGTGCATACATGTGTAGTTATGTATATACTGTGGATATTATTGTTTATATAATAGTAAAAAGTGATATTTTTGATACACATGTAATTGTTAGTGGTTTAGATTAAATTGTACAATGTGTCCCAATTATAGTGTGGCAACAGTCAGATGTCATGCACTGGTCACTGACTGACCCCAGTTTACAGTGCTATACCTGATATATACTCAATAACAAGCAGGCACACTCCATACAGAAGCACACTGCAAACACCCAAATACCTACAGGTGCTTGACCTGCTCTTAAATCAAGCCTATTATGTTTAAGTCAGTAATTAACAAAAACATGTTTGCCCCTTTTATTCCTTATATACAACTTTTAACGAATGTGCAAGCAGTGTAAATCAATATGTGCCAAGATGCAAACAATGTAGATCCAGATCAGCTGGGATAGCACTGATGTGCTGCAGACTGATTTAGATCTGCATCAAGGTTGCCCATGTGACACAAGGCATACCCATTGAAAAAAAGGTTTAAATTTCAGGATGACCTAAATTGCAGGCAAATATAGATGTAAACAGTCTCTGAATTAGTTCATTAATGATTGCATATTACCTACAATTTTTAATTGTATAAATGTAGAACAACAAACTTTCATTTGGCATCCATCTTTTTTTTCAAAGTTCCATATGCAGCTTTTAACACCTTCGTATTTGGAAGTCATTATGCACTATTGAGATTGTTGAAAATTGCATTATACTCAGTAATGTTATATATTTACAAAACATTAAATTTATGTTTGTGTTTTGTATCAATCACTTGTGTCAGTCATTGAATTGTTTCAGCTCTATACGGGGTAATCTGTTAACTGACCGAACCACACAGATTGTTTCCTGTTACATTCCAGTAATGTACTATTTACATTGTTTTGCTATGCAATATTTTTCTAATAAACATTGCTAAACAATTTTGGCTTAATTTTTTGTATTTAAGCTCACATAGTCTACGTCCTGCTAACAATCCCATTGATGTTCAATGCAAACCAGAAGACGAGCATAGCCTGAGGTAAAAGCCGGTTTTTCGCTTATGCACGTGCTCACCTAAGCAGAGCCCATAAGCTCGCAAACTAACCACGGATTATTGTTTGGGACATGCCCCGGATTGATCAAAATCGTAAAATATTATATCACATGTGTAAGGCTTCAGTTTCTGGCCGGCGCAATTACCTTATATTACCTACCCATTAGGATCTGCTTGACTCGGCTCGCACGGTGGCGCTGCCTTGCTCAACAATGTTTTGAGACAGCGAGGGAAGAAGAGAGATGAGGAAAAATATATAAAATAAAAATTGTCAACTATACCGAATACCAAATGGATACACAAAGAAATAAATAATAACATAGGTGGAAAAGTCTTGTTCTAACAGGATAAGTTGTTCCCTTTAAAACAATCTGCATTTCTGGGAATGAAAAACAAAAAAGCTCGAGCTGATCTGAAAAAACAACCACCTAGTCTGAAGGTTATAAAACTGAGTTTCGAAACCAGTCTCAACTCTCAAGCATCTGATTGGCTGAAATGGCGACTGGTCGCCATTTCAGCCAATCAGATGCTTGAGATTTGAGACTGGTTTCCATGCTCAGTTTTATAACCTTGGGCACTTGTCACTTCTTTTGATTGTACTTGCGTTAAAACGGCGTGTTAACAAAAAAAAAACGATACCCATATTTCTTCGCGTTTGAGTCTCTTGTGCTCCTATCCATGTGTATGTCACACCTTTTACGTTTGCAGAGAAATGGAGATACAGTATTAAGTATGCTTATATATCACTGTATAATTATGCTGAAAGATGTTTGTTTCCGATGCTCTGTGCTGGACCAAAATTTCGCGCAGAAAGCCGCCCCCCCCCCCCCCCAACTTCTGGAGCGGGTCATCCCGACTAGAACCCTATGGTAGAAATACCGAGGGCACCGACTTAAATCCCGTGCAGAAAGCCCACCCAACTACTGGGGCAGGTCATCCCGACTAGAGTCCCTGGGAAGAAATACCAAGGGCGCCCACCAAAATTTCGCGCAGGAAGCCCAACCAAGTACTGGGGCGGGTCTTCCGGAGTAGAACCCCTGGGTAGAAATAACAAGCGCGCCGGCCAAATTTTCGCGCAGAAAGCCCAACCAACCACTGGGGCGGATCATCCCGACTAGAGCCCCTGAGAAGAAGAAGAAATACCAAGGGCGCCGACAAAAAATTCGCGCAGAAAGCCCGCCCAATTACTCTGGCGGGTCTTCCCGACTAGAACCCCAGAGTAGAAATGACAAGGGCGCCGGCCAAAATTTCTCGCAGAAAGCCCAACCATATACTGGGGCGGATGATCCCGACTAGAGCCCCTAGGTAGAAATAACACGGGCGCCGGCCAAAATTTCGCTCAGAAAGCCCGCCAAATTACAGTGGCGGGTCTTCCCGACTAGAACCCTGGGTAAAAATAACAAGGGCGCCGGCCAAAATTTCGCACAGAAAGTCCAACCAACTACTTGGGCGGGTCAACCCGACTAGAGCCCCTGGGAAGAAGAAGAAATACCAAGGGCGCCGACCAAAATTTCGCGCAGAAAGCCCGCCCAATTACTGTGGCGGGTCTTTCCGAATAGACCCCCTGGGTAGAAATAACAAGAGCGCCGGCCAAAATTTTGCGCAGAAAGCCCACCAATTACTGGGGCGGATCATCCTGACTAGAACCCTTGGGTAGAAATACCCAGGACATGGACTAAAATTTCGCGCAGTAAACCCGCCCAACTACTGGGGCGGGTCATCCCGACCAGGGATTACTCAATCATATACTCAACAAAAATAAAAAAGGTATCCACTTTCCTATCTTAAATTTTGTAAAATTTGAAAACGAAAACTCAAAATTCTAAATATGAACATTTTTGCATTCCTGTTATCATTGCAGAGAGATAAAGTGCTCTTGAAAATCTGCAGCCACAACTTAATTATCTTTTCCTTTGTTATAATAAACTGAATACGTAATGTTTGTAATCCATTAGTCTGAACACTGCTAAGCACAAAACAACAACACTGTTTTGCATTGGGCAGTCTTGCGATCGGTTTATTTACAACGAAGTGTTTACAACTTGTATTTCTTATATACAATTTTATAACATGTAAGATAAATATGTATATCTACTTACAAACTTTACTGATATACAATGCATATAAATGTACAAAAACATACATTCGTTACAATTATCATATAAATGACACTGACCCCTAACATTGAGAGATAATTCGAAGGCAGGGAAAAACCCAGAAATAAAACCTCACTGAACTTTGCCCAATGTAAAAAACTCTGGGAAACTGTACCCCCGAATTAACCCCAATGTAAGCTTCATGAAATCACTCGTTACATGACCTGCTATTAATCAAGACCAAATTCTTGTGATTTATAACATCATATAAGACTAACATTTTAACAAGCTCATAGCAAATGCAAATAACTGCATTTCCAACGATTCGAATTTGAAATAGAAACGATGTGAACCGACCGAAGTCTAGCGTAGAACTGACCACCAAGCATAACCTTCGTGCCTTTTCCCGCTCTTACCCGCCTGATTGACCACTGGTCACCTGATACATATCTCGTCAATTAAATACACAATCACCCCTATTGTGCATGCCGCAATGTTAAGACATACGTTCTGTGCTATACTACGTAACGCACATAACTTTCAATTAATTGTTATTCGACTGGCAGTTGCTCAGGTCTTGATGTGGAAGATTATGTTCTTGAACAATTAAACTTAAAAACAACTGAGAACACCATTGAAAAGCGTTCAGGATTAAATGAAAAAAAATTAATGAGAATATAAGCATAAAAAGTGGATACTTCTTAATTTTGTTCAGTATTATATGACCTTGGCCTAAAGATTTGGGGGTCATCTCGACCCTGTTATCATAAACAATATCTTTTAAAAAGTTATTCAAATTTTCTATTACATCTTGTGCAATATCTAAACTGCCATACTATGTATTATAATATAATAGTTATGTTATGAAAGAACTTTGAATTTGCGTTGTAAGACAAAGTTTGAATATTTAATTCTATTGCGCAGGCTTATATTTTTACTTTGAACTATAAGAAATTTTAAATTTTATGAGTTTATACATGCTTTTTTTTAACAATGCCATTAACTATGTGACTGTAAAAATGGGCGTTTGATATGGAGATGGCTGGGACGTGTTTGTCACATGCCACTTGACTCACTGCCAAGGATAGCCCTGCGATGGACCCCACAAGGGAATAGGAACCGCGGCGACCAAGAGACCTAGCGAAAGACTATAGAGAAAGAGCTGAAAAGCAGGGGTTTGACCCTCGAAACAGCGTGCAGGACAGCAGCAGACAGAGCCAAGTGGAGATCCCTTGCCGTCGCCTCAAGCACCAGACGGCGCAGAGAGGATTGAATGAATATGTCGCCTTTTCTTCGAAATGATGGTTCAAAAACGGCCTGGGCTGAAGGTTATAAAACTGAGATTGTAAACCAGTCTCAAATCTCAAGGATCTGATTGGATGAAATGGCGACTGGTCGCCATTTCAGCCAATCAGATGCTTGAGATTTGAGACTGGTTTCCATGCCCAGTTTTATAACCTTGGGCACTGAATTTTTTAATGTGTTGAATGTAGCGAATGGGGCCCACCCAAACTTAAGTATATTTCAAACATAGACTTTTACTTTAAATAAAAAACACAGAAGTTGAAATCAAGTCTTAATCAGGTTTTAATCGTCGATAAACGATCTGGGACTTGTTTCGTGTTCGGTGTTTACAACCCTTCGCCCAACTGCGGAAAACCTACAAAACATTCACTTCTGATTTGTCGATTCCGCGAGAGACAAAGCCTCATTTGTATGAACTTTTTCTTTTTTCAAACAGATGATGGTATCAACTTATTTAGAAATCTTTGCTTCTCGAAGAGCATTTATTATGTATACCAACGGTTGTACCTCTGGATGATTATGGCATTAAAATGATACACCTTATTGGTTTAGCATTGTTATAGGAAAGAGTATTCCCCATGGACGGGTTCTAGTTTACAAGCAGACTATCAAGGATTTCGAAATTTTCAGACTCTTAGACTATTTTGGGCTGAAGGTTATAAAACTATGACTGGTTTCCAAGCTCAGTTTTATAACCTTGGGCACAGATCTTTGACCCTGTTCCAATATTTATGGACCCTTCTCCAATATTTAAAGTTAGAATTTGCTTTATACGTTCTTATTATTTCTAAAATAGGCGGATTTTCTACGAAAATCTGTCGTTAATATTTTACAAGACAATTTATTGTCAAAACCTTATCTTTTTAAAAATAGAATATCTTATAGAATATAGAATAATTATAGATTGGCTAATGTAGGCCACGATGTCTTGGTTGACTGGATAAAGGATGCAATCCTGAAAATAAGATTGCATCGGCCTATTTTTCTACCCTCTGATCTATTTCGAGTTAACTTTGAAGGAAATAAATAACAATCGGAAGTAATTTGCTTTATTATTAAGAAAAGGCATTTTAAAATTATACGACACTGATTACAAGTCAATTATCGTACATATGAAATTATGAATAAAAAACAAGAATGCCAAAGTGCCACAAAATACGGCCATTGAAGATTTTGCCAATTTTTTACCAATAAAGTGCAATAACTCTGAAGTGGCTGAAGCGATTTGGTTGGTTTTCGAATGTGGCCGAGATATTATGCCCATAAACATTTTCCCAAGTTTAATGAAGATCGGTCAACAACTGTTTGAGTTATTGAGCGGACGTCGCTGTGGACGCCGCCCGCCCGCCCGTCCGCACGGGTGTTCCCATAATACGACCCGCCTGCCTTCGACGGGCGAATAAAAACAGTGAAAAGAAGTGAGCTTGCTGGTCTGGTATCATTTTTAAACATTCTAAATACAATTTTACATGTTAAAAAGCTATGTTTCTTGTTGTCGTTGTTAGTATCTTTTAATCAGCCATATTAAAATCATTTAAAAATAGTGTCTTGAGCGGGATTTTAATATTTTTTAATAGTTTTGTTACTTCACTGACCAATATATCCATAAAATTATACAATTCCGATGTTCTTCCCGCAAAAATATGTTCATATTCCACGTAACAATGTCTTCCGTAAAGTAAATTTGTGATTATAATATTTTTCTTTGTTTATAATAAACATCTTGGTTGATGCGAAACTTTTGAAATGCTTTGGGAATTTCAGGAATTAAACAAGTGAATTGAATATCAGGGCATCCTCATAAGATATCTAATAGATTTCGAAACGAAGCATTATTGCTAGATAAGAGCTACAACCTGAGTTTATTGTCATTTGGAGGATGTTGGGATTTTTAGTATAATGTTTTTTTTTCGGCTCTAGTCGACGTGGGAACAAATAAGCATTTCTGATACTGCCAGTGAAGAGGTCCAATCAAATCGAGCCTGCAATATTTTCATATTCGTCATATTTGGTGGCTTTCAAAGTTCCCTTTATCATGTAGTATAATGAATTATATTCCAAGATATTGTTGACCTCGTTATAGGCGACGGTAGAAATAAGGTCAGTTAGGACATTCACAAAAAGTAAATTTTCAATGTGAGTAATTGCTTTATATTTCTTGTTTATTTTGATTTCTGCATGAAATTTGTCATTCCTATGCTCTATGAATGATCCATCGAGTTACATGAAGCTTTGAAGTCTATCTTGCCCAGATGCGATGAATGGATGTATCACACTGGACATACCCTTTCGCGCTAATGACGCGACTATCGCGCCTACAACGAATTTCATTCGCGTATAAAACGCATTTTAATGGAGGATAATTTGACAAAGGAGCGTCACCGCAGTAAGTTTACACTTTGTACTTCTTTAGATGATTTTACAAGGCGCTATACGCAAAGTAACCCTCACCATCCTAGTGTTTGTATCACTAGAAAAGGCACAAACCAGCTGATTTTTGGATAATAGCCCACGTATTTGGTTAAATTGCCCGATAGGGTACTTGTGAGAATATGGCATTTGTTTATAGTTTTATAATTTGTATTGTATTAACATTACAAATGAAGTGGTTGGTTTGTCTTGCTGACGTTTATATACCAAAACTCTAGTTCAGGCTTTTCCTTTTAGTAAAAGCTTAGACAGGTTTTACTCTTTTGCAGAGGATTTTACAAGAATTCTTCCCGATATGCGGTCTATCCTGTTGTACAAATAGATGAAAAGGGACAAATACATGTATGAAAATATTGCAAGCTCGGTTGATTGAGCCTGTTCATGGGCAGTAATGTAAATGTTTATTACTGCCCACGCCGCCAAGCCCCGGGTTGAGCGAAACTCATTATTTACACCAATGAACAGTACAATTTTGATCCATCCCAAACGATGGTATGCATATGGCGGTGAACATGGAACCTTCAATGCGGAATTTTCAGATTAAAACTCTTCCATGTTCAGCGGCGTATGGTCCCCAGATAAAAGAATGGGCTTGTCCTAAACGAGAAAACAATGGGCGGAACTAAACAGAATAGAATTTTGAGAGGGGATCTTAGAATATAAATCCTGCATATCACAGACAACGCCAAAGGCAAAATTTAAAAAGCAGGAAGTTTATCCTTGGGTGTGATTGAACATAATAGAAATTTATATTGGCTGGGACATTGAAACCACCCATCTTTAAACTGGCCGAAATATTAAAAACAAAAAGTAAATTTAGAGTTTCTATTAACATAGTACATAAATATCGTGCTGGACGACCTTCAAATGACGTAACTGATAACAGCACTGATTGAAGGTACGGGTAGACTTTTTACAGCCGCCACAAGGCACAAACAACGCTACTGTGATATTGAAATAGATGAAAAGGGAACTTTGAAGACCCTCGACCACGACAAATATCAAAATATTGCAGGCTCGGTTTGATTGAGCCTGTTCATAGGTAGTAATGTAAATGTTTATTACTGCCCATGCCGCCTTGCCACGGGTTGAGCGCAACTCAATATTTACACCAATAAACAGTACAGTTTGATCCATCCCAAACGATGGTATGCATATGGCGGTGAACATGGAACCTTCAATGCGGTATTTTCAGATTAATACCACTCATGTTCAGCGGCGTATGGTCCCCAGATAAAAGAATGGGTTTGCCCTAAACGAGAAAACAATGGGCGGAACTAAACAGAACATAATTTTTAGAGGGGATCTTAGAATATAAATCCTGCATATCACAGACAACACCAAATGCAAAATTTAAAAAGCAGGAAGTATATCATTGGGGGTGATTGAACAATATCCAAATTTATATTGAAACCACCCATCTTTAAACTGGACGAAATAAAATTTACAAAAAGTAAATTTAGAAGTACTATTAACATAGTACATAAATATCGTGCTTGACGACCTTCAAATGACGTAACTGATAACAGCACTGATTGAATGTACGGGTAGACTTTTTACAGCCGCCACACGGCACAAACAACGCTACTGTGTTATTGAAATTGATGAAAAGGGAACATTGAAGATCCTCGACCACGACAAATATGAAAATATTGCAGGCTCGGTTTGATTTAGCCTGTTATGGGCAAAAATGGAAATGCGTATTACTGCCCACGCCGAATAGCCCCGGGTTATGCGCAACTCGATATTTACACCAATAAACAGTACCAAACGATGGTATGCATATGGTGATGAACATGGAACCTTCAATGCAGTATTTTCAGATTAATACCATTCCATGTTCAGCAGCGTATGGTCCCCAGATAAAAGAATGGGTTTGCCATAAACGAGAAAACAATAGGTGGAACTAAACTGAATAGAATTTTGAGAGAATTTTGACAGGGGATCTTAGAATATAAATACTGCATATCACTGACAACGCCAAAGGTAAAATTTAAAAACCATGAAGTATATCCTTGTGGTGATTGAACAATATTCAAATTTATATTGGCTTGGATATTGAAACCACCCATCTTTAAACTGGCCGAAATATTAAAATCAAAAAGTAAATTTAGAGGTACTATTAACATCGTACATAAATATCTTGCTCGACGACCTTCAAATAGCGTAACTGATAACAGCACTGACTGAATGTACTGGTAGACTTTTTACAGCCGCCACACGGCACAAACGACGCTACTGTGATACAAGGCAAAGAAAATATAGAGACGGCGAAAGCGCCGGACAATTCGGAGTATGTATTTAAAGGGTCAAATCTCTTTCTATGTAATAGACCGGGTTTCTAAAATCTTCTGGCTATATCATCAAATGGAAACTTACGTTTGAGAAATCCCTGACTGGTAGACCTGTGAGTAACCGTTGGTCAACTCCGCTTTCAAAAGCCTCAAACTTGCTCTTTTTATCGGTCTTATAATCCTTCAAAGAAGTGTATGAGTTACATTTTAAGCTAGAATCAATCAACTTTTGGTTAACTTTTTATTTTATTGAACCAAGTTTTTACAATGACATAGATCTAATTGTTTGAAATAGCAAACAAATCTGAGGAATTTTCTAGCTTGTTTAAATGTAGTTTCTAATTTGTTCATACTTAGTGCAATCATCATTTTAATGTATGTAAATATAATATTTCAAATAAGGATCATTACAAACCTGGCTGGCACTTGTTCGTAATAATTATGCAGTTGTCCATCACATTGTCACACTGTGCATGATGTTCTTATTTGATATTTACATTGTTTGAACAATTTTTATTTAACAATAACAGTTTTAACAATATTTATGACTGGTCGCCATTTCAGCCAATCAGATGCTTCAGATTTAAGACTGGTTTCCATACTCAGTTTTATAACCTTGGGCACTGTGCGTAATAACGCAGACTGTAACATCAAAAAGGTACATTTACCAGATATTACACATTTTATATACATGAATTGTTACCAGAAATTTAAACAAACGTTTTCAAAAAGTGCAATATGCATTAACTAAAATGCAACAACCAAGCAAAAGGCAACAACCAGAAAACAAAGCCAAGACCGCATATACACGGACACACGCACGTACAACTATTCAACGAATTAACAGACAATGCACTTTATTTTTATATTCGTAAAATTCATTCGTTTGCAAGACGCCATGTTTTTCTAATTTTTCACAAATAAAGTTAATATGTGATTCATAATAAAAATTATCCCACTTGAATCCGAATTTATAATTCATGTATGAACACATTTTAGTCGCATATAAATAGTCCCGGTTTCGATCGTACCAGTCACTAAAGCCGCAAGTTTGAAGCACACACTGACTTCCTTCCCAGACAAAGCTCTCTACAGCGACCTGGTAAAACAGTCCGATCCAAAAACTTTCTGAAACAGAAGAATGAAAAATAATCTTATCGCATTTTCAATTTTCAATACAAAGATGCAATTTTGGTGTCCTCGGTTTATATTTGCCTTGTTTGTTTTTTTATATAAAGGAATATGCTTAATAATCCAGAAGCTATGTTTAATAAAATTTGTCATTTTGAAACTTTTGTTTTCTTATCTTATTAATTGAACATTGAGCTTCAGTGGTCTGTCGATTAGAAAACTTTAAAACAATCTGAATGTTTTAACTTTAAAAAATATTACAGCATTTATCATCTAAATCATTTTTAGTAATCTTTGAGCTTACCGCTTAAAATGTTAGGCTCCGTTCTATGCATTTTGAAATTCCCGGAATTCAAAACAAAATGGCGGACAACGAAAGATAGTCGATTCAACAAATGAAATAATTTTTTGACATAATATTTATAATAAGGGGCGACGCTTTTAATGTATCCTGTTAACATTTAATTAAATAGAAAATGCATGTACGCAGTTTGTGTTAAAATGAGTTAGCCCACTACATGTACCTTGTATTGTTTTCGCATTTTCCACAAGAAAGCTGTTTTCCGAAGCATCATTGATTTCAGCAAGAGTACCACCTTGATTCCGGCATTGAAGCTAAGAATGAAATTTAAAAAAAATATTTGTACACCTCATACACTGTGTTTGTTTTTTGTGTTGTTATCTTTAATATAACTATTTTTTATTGTTTTGTTTTTGTTGTTCTTGTTTGAATCGCAGGGAAATTATCAGACATTGTTATGTCGCACGGCACCACAGTTTTATATTAAGGTTAGTAATACCTTTTTTGATACCACGAAATTAATAAAACACAACTAAATGAACTGGAAATAAAGAAAGATGGATCCGTGTTTGTGTGGGCTGTGGCGGTAACAGAGTTTTAAGCGTTCTTGGGGTTTATATTCGCTAAGCGATTTCACCCGGCTAAACCGGTTCCAATTTCTTGAGTTTTAGGAAACTATCTGTTGTATTTATACTGACAGCAATTCAACGTTTGCTAAACTTACTGAGGCGTTTTGCCAGGTCATTTCGTCTGAACTAAAGTAGTAGCACGAATACATATAACGCAGCCAACCGCCAGGGCACAAATCTGAAAAAAAGAGACGTCACATTAGTCAACCAGCAGACTCAGACAGAAGCAGACAGAAAGACAGTTAAAATGATTAATGAGTGGCTTATGTCAAATCTGTTTTCTGGAAAAAAATAAATACTACTATACTGAGTGCATTTAAGAAACAATGGGAAATATAACGACCAACTATAGATGGGTTAATCAGCAGGCACGCAGAGCGCTGTATAATATCATTTTGATGAATTTTCTTTTTTTTTAATTATTTTATAGATAGTTTTTACGAATAACGTGGAAACATTAATAGTGTATTTTATTTTCGTTAGTTTATAAATTAAATCTCCATAAGATTTTACTTAGAAATATCTTATTGCAATAGTGATTTTAAATTGCACCTGTATTTGTTATTGTTAATTACCAAGGATATACTTTTTTTGCCTTTGGCGTTCTGAAAATACCGCACGGAAGGTTCCATGTTCACGGCCATATGCATATCATCCTTTGGGGTGGACCAAAGATGTACTGCTTACTGACCAGTGTAATTACACAGGCGCGCTCAACCCGGTGCTAGGCGGCGTGGGAAGCAACATGCATTACCATAACTGCCCATGAATAGGCTCACTCAAACCGAGCCTGCAATATTTTAATATTTTTCGTGTTCGGTGACTTTTAGCTTCCTCTATTTTATATAGTCACTGTATATAAACCGATTGTATCATATGCCGGATATAGCTAGCTGATTGCATGGCTGCGATATAAACAATTCGTAAATAACACATTGAAAACGGAATTATTAGGATCATTTTAAGTACCTTCAACAAAACCAAGTACGTTATATTTTGTAAAGTCCTTATTGGTTGTAATAACATTTGTTTTGTGCATATATAGGGATAAAAACTTGCAAAATTGCATTTAATCACAAGAAGTCTGGCAAATGACCCACATTATTGTATCAAAATACTGTTATTCTCTACAAATAAACGCTCTGATACTAGTAATATGACTCTATGACATTAATATAAAGATTATTACATTACAATATTGCTTTAAATGTATCGATAGTGTAAATTATTAAAATGTTTGAGGGTGTGTTTCGTAAGGACTTTATCATCTATAGCATTATCATACTATCATTTATAGCAAACACACCTATTTCTGTTGTATCATTTAGTGCGATCTTCGTTGAATGATTTTCCAATAATCTGTATCACTTATGGCGATGCACATTTGCTGATTTTATCAAGTTTATGCTTTTAGGTAAGATGGAGGAGTTCATCTACATATATTGTCTATACAAATCGGGTATATTTAGAGAAATAATAAATCATGGCGTAGAAAAACACGAAGAGAAGAACTTTAAAATAATAAAACAGAATGATACAACAATAGTGACTATAGGTTATTGTTATTTGTTAGTTTGTATAAAAATTAAACTGTCAGGCCCAACGCAGCTGGGCGACCGTTTAATTTTTCATACAAACCTCGAAATAAACTATAAACTGTTTTTGTAACTGATAAATTGGCATACACATAGTTTACACATATCAGTTGTCAAAACAGTATTTTAATGGCTAGTATAAGTGTATTATGAGAATATGTTAGAAAGCGAATTCGTTTATTTCTTTAACTGAAATCAGCATGGGAACATACCTGACTCTCAAGGGAAGACCTTTGTGATAGTCAATCCTTTGGCGGAAAACAAGACATTGATTCCTTTGCTAAAGTTCCATTTGACCCTATACTCGATGGGATATGGAGTACGTTGTTTTTGCTGTACACTGTTTGCTATTACATTTATAAGAATATTTCTGAAAACAAGTGACCATTGTATATTCCGATCAAATGACATGGATGTTTCAGCTGACAATGATCTACATTGTTCGTACATTGAGTAAAGGGTTTATCATCAGCTAAAACTATCAGTATTTAAATAACGTGCTTTGCCTCCGAATTTGTATGTCACGCCTACCTGCGTATGTATTTATAATCGTGAACCTTGAGTTTCGAAACTATTACTTTTAAAAAACCTTAGACTATGTTTATCAAATTCAAAACATTTTGGGACGACATTAATTATCGCTTGTTGTAAATTGTAGTTCTCAGAGCGGCATGTGTGTTAACTAATGAAATCAGGTAGATCCAATTGTTTCGTGTCGCCGCAGTATATAAAGGCACCGAGGCCCTTATATTTCATAACGTATCATATTTCTGTACGAAGCACTTTTAATACATGTTTTTACATTAAGACGTTGTTCTTAAATCCGAAAAATATACTCAAAATCATCTTTCAAAAATCGCCATAACTGATACACATAGATCACTAGAAACATACAAATGATTGAGATTACATGTTCAATAGATGATACAGTCTGGGTCGAAGCTACATGCATATTTGGTCTAATGTTTTGATGTTAAATTGATCAGCTATGGTATTCTTATTATTGTAAGAATAAAAATGATATGTTTCATCATCGCTAGCATGAGAATACCCTATCAAAACCTGTTAAAACATAAACATTTACGATGATTTTATAACAGTACACAGTGCAAACGGTGTGAGTGATTTAAGCGATTTTTTTAAAAAGTATATTGCATAAAAAGGTAACAACGTCTTTCATAACAAGTGTTACGAGAATCGCCTGTTGAACATGTATTTGTCGATTGGATTACTAATTACAATACATACAAAAACTCCTAATTTTTGAACTGTTTACTGTGTTTTTGTGACAATCAGTGCGCTATATCCGGTAGATGATACAGTCGGTTTATATACAGTGATAGCAGCTATATTATTAAGAGTCAATGAATTTCGTAAATCTCACATACTTAGCAGCTATCTTACCTAGTGTTAATGCGTCGTATACCGAGCCGCGCCAGTGGCCGCCACATGTTTCATTGCTCTTTCCAGCACAAGGAAAGTTGCATTCGCTGTCTGGTTTCTTTTCATACTTGTTGTTAAAAACTTTTCCACAGAAACAATATGTTCCAACCTTTAAAACAAATTTATTAAAAGTTTGTTCTAGTAATGTTTTTTCAATACAGTAATAAAGTAATTTCTATAAGCTCAAAACAAAACAAAAGCACTTAATTATTAGTTATTTTAGCTTAAATGTTCGAAACAAAAAGGGAAATAAGCTTATCAGGAATAGCCACGCTCAGAAACCACAGCTTTCCCTCACAGCCAAAATCTATAAAAAAAGCGATCATGAGTTCATATTTTGATCAATTTCGATGGACATCACAAACAATTAACAGGAAAGAGAGCCCGGGGGTGGGGTGGGGGGTTACCACCTTGGAACGGACATTTGCAATGACATATTGCCATTGTGGGTTTAAACCCGGTTTTAGGGTGCACCAACCTCACACTTACTCCCTCAACTTACCAAGCTTACAACAATCATATATGTATATATTAATCTCAATTTGTCATACTGCCAGGAAATTTTTTATATACAAACGTAAAAATATTTTAAAATACTTCATTTTACCACATCGCGGAGAAATGTCGTACAATCCTACTGTTTACTTCCATTAAAAATGACCAAACTCAACGTCAATCATTGTTCCATTATCAAATAAAAATTAGTATGCTTACAGAAATCTGCAGTAGATTCGATCGCATTCGAATTATAAATCTGGGCGCAAGATGGTAAAAATGAGATTGGAGACCAGTCTTAAATCGCATGCATCTGATTGGCTGAAATGGCGATCAGTCGCCATTTCAGCCAATCAGATGCTTGAGAAAATAAATGAAAATTACCCCTACCTCTGTTAGAGAAAAACGCATTCCATGTACATAACAGTGCTCAGAACACATTGTGTTAGTCATTTTGCTGTCTGTATACTCTATCAGGTTCAAAAGTCTACTCGGGTCGTCCGCATAGCAACCAACGTAACTGAGAAATGGCCTAAACGCTACAACAAACGTTTAGTACACTTTAACATGTATAATAATTAATAAAAATATCGTAGAACGAATACTGAAATCGGTTTTCGAATATTCGCATAGAATATATTCGGATATTCGCATAGACAACGGTTTATATTTATCCGCTTATCTGACCACATGTTAAGTTTTGACAGACGAACTCTTATTGTCGTAATTACCAAATTGAAACAATGCTAAATTTTAGTTCTTAATGCAACATATTATAATGACAGACAGATTACTCATGAATTTGAACCAGTTTTGAAGGATAGCTCTTGCTGTCGATGCTTTTAGTTATTGTTGTTGTCGTCGCCGACATCGTCTTCGTGTACAGTATGACGTACATTGAAGTCAATGCTTATACCAATAGATACTGAATAGTATTACTAGGAGTCTGATAGTATCCTTCGATAAACGTCTTGTCGTTTTTTCTTCATTTCATTACAGTCTAACCTGTTTTTAGCAGCCACCCAAGGGAGTGACAAAAAGTGGCTGCTGAAGACAGGTGGCTGTTAAAGACAGTTAAAAATTAGAACAAAATGTCAGTTTAGGTCATATTCAAACTGGTTGTTTAAGACAGGTGGTTGCTTGTCGCAGGTCGCTGCTAAGGCAGGTTTCACTGTATATCTACTTGAAACTCTATTAATTTTCGATCAATTAAATGTTAGGTGCAAAGTGCGTCAGACACTTTATATTGATATGCTAATTTTTGATAAGTCTAATAGTGGGAATTATATCTAGTACTAGAACAAAAACATGAGATTTCAATAAAAAAAAGTTATTTAATATGATTTTATCCTTACACACGCAATGAATACAACTGATTTGCGGGCGATTCGTTTTATTGGCTTTTAAAATAGAAAAAATAAAAATCATAAAATCATGGTAAGTTAGTAATTGGGTGTTTGTTATTTGATGTTGTTAACCAGAAATAATTGTGTATGCTGCCAATTAAAGCAGACAATAAAGTCTTATTTAGTTTAACGTCACACTCACTCTTGACCAAGAGATTGGATTTAAGGGGATAGGGGGACGGGGTCGGGGAATTACTACCAGCATTAATAAAGAGAAAGATTATTCACCTTAATTACTAAATTGGATTTCCACTAATTGTTTCGATTTATCGGGATATTCCGCCTTTTCAAAACAATTCATGCACATTTGTCTTTCAGGGTCATCCTATCATTACCTCTAATGACCTGAGTTAGAGGAGGACCGAAATATATTGTGATTAATAAGATTGAGTCAAATTTGAACAGACTATAACCATTTCGTATATGAAAGTAGTTATTATTTATTGTTTTAGCTGAATTTCATTATCAACACATGCTATGTGATGTGTATATGTTGTTTAACATTAACTTACTTAGAAATGAAAAACTCACCGAATTTGAAGTAGCCGTCACTCCTCAAACCGTAGCTTATCCGCATGCTAGTAATGTTGTAGTATATACCGCACCAACTCATAAAAACATTTCTACCCACGTTACTTCCATAGCCAACCTGAAATGCCGAAAATAATGTGTTTTATATTTATGTAAGTTACTTTCGAAATTCTGCGATATGCGTTACTCACCCAGTTTTGACCTAAAAATTAAATATTGTCCAAATCTAATGAAATTTGGTCAGAATAATGTGAAAGTATCGCTCTGTTGAAAGGTGAAAAATATTTCCACTTGCTGACGACGGTTATTGCAAAACAACGCCATCTATGAAGGCACCCTGATTTCCTCCATGTTTCCCTTATCGTAGAGATTTAGCTATGTAGTTTACGCCAAAATGAAATTATTATGAGATTTAACATATAATAGCTTTAAAATTCAGTAGTATACTCTAGGAACATTCACTTAATACTTATCACGAGCGCACTTGGACGGGGTCTCACCTGGCGCGAGACCCCTCTTAAATTATCCTGGTGATTTTTAATGCCTGTACCACAGATAAATTAATAAACCAGAATGCAGCTAGGTACTTCATTGGTAACGAATGCAGTCGTCCATTTACATATGTAAAATATGTGAATTTTCGATTCTCTTTCGGGAGGGACGTGGTGGGGGCTAACAAAATGTACCCTGCTAACAGAGTTCAATAAACCATAATGGTAGAATATTTACCATTATTTCATTTATATACAAAACATTATTTCTACTCTTGTTCTTTCAATGTGTGCGTGTATTATTTTATTTCATAGCATGTATACATCTGTATGCATGCCTCAAACAGAAGGGTTAAAGTATTACCGTCTAATGTGGTTTGTGTTTTCCCATGTATATAAACGTTATGTCTCTTGAAAATTATCCTTTGCTGCATATATTTGTGCCGCTCTTCTTTTGGAGGGTTCTGTAACAACTGTTTGGTTGCCCTTCATTGAATTATCATATCAATAATTTGCTTTAAAGGCACGTGTCTAATATTTGCTCAAAAAGGTATATCATATATATTAAAAACATACTCTTCTACACCATCAAATCTGATGCTCCCATGTTGTGCAAAGACACTTTCATAAACAGAAATGAATTGGTGAAAAATGTGCTCTGAGTTATGTCTTACCTACCTGTACACACGCATTGTTCCAGGATATCCAAAATGGCTTATATGAATTCGGAGTCAGGAAAGTACCCTTAAAAAAAGACTTGAAATTTGTTATCGATTCTAGACAAGTGATATGTAAAGGAAGGCTTGATCCTATCGTTATATTATTACCGTTAAGTTTATGTTAACGGTATGTAACTCAAATATATGTGTATCAGTACGTGTTAATACGAACATTTCCAGAAACTTTAGCATACAACTGATACTGAATTACTAGAACGTGTATCTTACTTAGGCCGCTATTCCATGGTTCCGTGATGCGTGATCCGTGTCCGTGTCCGGGTCCACGTCCGTGTCCGCGATTTTTCACTCACCAAAGATAACGTTGGGTTTATTCCATACCTCCGTGTCCGTTCCACGTCGCGGACACGAACACGGACGCGGAACGGACACGTACACGGAGGTATGGAATAGCGGCCTAAGGCCGGTATTCCACAGTTCGTGATGCGTGATCCGCGTCCGTGTCCGCGTCCGTATCCGCTTATTTGACTTACCAAATTATATACCATTGGGTATATACCATACGTCAGCGCCCGTTCCGCATTCGTGAAGTGGTGAGTGACCCGTATCCGTGCCCGCGTCCGCATCCGCGATTTTTTTTACTTTCCAAATATATCATATCATTGGTATTACATACGTTCGCGTCCGTTTCGCATCTTAGGATATATGCCTTGCTCAAAGGCAGCAAACAAGTTGATTGTCCTAAATCACGGTATGTACCCAGATAATGAGAATCGCGGATAATGATAGATTGTGAGAATAATGATCGATCGCCAGGTCGGAGGAAACACCATGGAGAGGTTAGTTATTGTATGAATTTCATGTTTTTGTGCTTTAATACTTACCTTTTGCGATAGATAACAATCAAGCGATGTCCTAGCCTTCCTCTCATACCCATACATTTGGAATCGGCCTTCAGATAAAGTAAAACAAAGGAAAACGATCACGCAACATTCCAGATTTCTACAAAAAACTACTGGATTCATAAATTGGGAACAGTTTTTCCACAGGGTCTAAATTCTAAAATATTGTATGGCTTATCATGAAAAGGTTTAACGGTGCTGATTATGTAGGTAATTAAGGGTGTTTTTTATCTACCAGTAATTTCCCTTTATTTAGTCTCTACAATTATTTACAATAAAGATGAAATTATGAATTTATTATCTGCCTTACATTTTATAAAAATTATTTATGTACAGTTGTTACTGGAATCCATTGTACATTGTGCTTTGTATGCATTTTTTTCTACCAGTGACTGTTGAATCTATAAGATCCTGTACTTATTACATAAATTTAATGTATTTCCTATTTTTATCAACATTATATTATTTTTGGCGAAAGGAATCCTGTGATTTTATATATGTTTCCTTTATTTTATTTTTTTTGTGCAAAATAATGTGCAACTTCTTTTTGCGCCAAAGTTGACGTCGTTTATATTGCTATGTGACGTCTTTTTTACGCCAAATGGTGACGTTTGTTTAGTATATAAAATTACATCATTTTTTACGCCAAATTAAGACATTGTTTGTAAGAGATGTTGATACAATAACATTCACCTGAAGAAGAGTCAAATAAACTCGAAACGCGTAGTGAAGTATTGGAGTTTGTCTTCCTTTATTTGTTTATATCACAATTACATGAAATTCATACAATAACTAACCTCTCCATGGTGTTTCCTCCGACCTGGCGATCTATCATTATTCTCACAATCTATCATTATCCACGATTCTCATTATCTGGGTACATGCCTTGTAAATGTTTTATATCTAATCTAAAGTAAGTATGGAACTCCTTTGTAGATAATTCCAGCTCTCTTACGAGATGGGTGTTCCCGCATTACATACATTTCCCGCATCCACCATCTATGATGCCGTTTCCTTTTTGTCTATTTTGATAAGCAATCACAACTCTTAACATAACCCTGTGATTAAATGTAACAATTCCTTTAGAAAGAGACATTTTATGAAGCTCTAACAAGTGAAAAGAGCACTTAATTAGCTTGCACGATTTTATATTAAGAGGTTATAAACCGGTGTTCAAGGGCCGGGAGGTGATATCGGCCCGGAAGAGCAATATTGGCCCGAGAGCTTTAGCTCGAGGGCCTATGTTGCTCTGCCGGGCCGATATCACCTCCCGGCCCTTGAACACCGGTTTATAACCTTTTTATTACATGTGCCGGGCTGATATCAAAGTCTGCCATTTTAATGCTCTTTAATTCAAAAATTAACTGAGCACTTGTCTATTCGTTAATTAACTACGTCACGATGAATGCTTTCGCTACTACGTCATTTAGAGTTTTGTGACGTAATTAAAGATTGTTTACATTTTCAAACTGTAACAGAGGAAGTTGCTGTCAGTTGATTTTTTTAGTTTTATTTGGTTTTAAGTGATTATGTCTTCGGACGATTTGATAAAATTGTGCTCGATATGAGATTGGGAAAATTTGAGTTCTGGAAGTATTTTACAGCGGTATGGGTATGTAAAGGCTGTTATTTGTGAGTGTTTCATTCTCATAACGCTGCTGGGAGCTTCAATTCAACAAAAACACAATGAATCATGTCTTGTTTTAAAGAATAATAGGCCTATGCCTAAAGAAAATATGAAGGAACATGATTCTGGAAATACAGTGCTTTTTGTTCTTGGTTGTCCCCAGGTATGTACAATTTCTCCATGTTTCTCTTGTCATTTTGTCGCTCTTAGAAATATGTCTTATGTAAGCATGCAAGTTCTTTTTTAAATATGCTACTTCTTGCATCTAGCTACAAAAGACTTGAATGGGACTCGATCGATTCAATCGTCGCCATCTTGAAATGTAAAAGTTCAATTCTGTATCAATGGTTACCACGTGCAAAAATTCGTGATACGGGATTTCTGCCCGCGATATCAGGTTTTCGGCCCGCGATATCAGGTTTTCGGCCCGCCCTTTATCATGCAAAGTACCCGGGCATTTTGGTCATTATTTGTTACTATTTATAGTAACACATGTAATAAACGCAAAGAATGACAGCTGTATAAAATAGCGGATGCGGACACGGACACGCACGCGAACTATGTAAAGCCGGTATTCCATGGCTCCGTGATGCGTGACCCCTGTCCGTGTCCGCGATTTTTCACTCACCAAAGATATCGTTGGGTATATTCCATACATTCGTGATCGTTCCGCGTCCGTATTCGTGGAAGGGACACGGAGGTATGGAATATACCCAACGATATCTTTGATGAGTGAAAAATCGCGGACACGGATCACGGATCGCGCATCACGGAACCATGGAATACCGGCCTAATACCGGCCTTAATTATAAAAAACGTTTCGCAGATGTATATCTGAAACTTGTACAGGGTAGCAGTTACAAGTAGATCGTAAAACTTAAAAATTTTCAATGATAAATAATGGACTTATAAGCAGAAAAGACAAAATATTTATATAAATTATAATACACGTCATTTTATATTAATATTCGAAAAATGATGCCATCGTTTTCCAAACCTACCGAGAATTTATTTTGCTCTTGTCCTTGTGGTTTACTTCGAATGACCGAAATTGTATTATCCCATCCTCCAAGCACTATCTCGACAACGTTGCTGCTGTAGTCGTTTCGAACTGTTTGCAACAGAATATGGGCGTCATTTTTTCCTGTTACATAAAGTAAATTCTTTATGCGTTGAAAACTCTTGAATTGTCAATTTTCACAGATAATACTCTTTCATTACTTTGATTTTTTGTATACCCTACTTAAAAATATTTTCGTAGTTTCCTGGGCAGTTATGGATATGCATGTTACTAGACTCGTACCGGGTTCAGCACAGCTCAGTTATCTACACGATTACAAAATACAACTTTTGATCTATGTGCATTTCGGTGTTAAATGTGTTATTCTCTGATACATACAATTCACGAACTGTGGCGATAGGTTTCAGATAAAGAATTAGGCCGGTATTCGATAGTTCCGTGATGCGTGATCCGTGTCCGTCTCCTCGTCCGTGTCCGCGATTTTTCACTCCAATCTCCTTCGTAGACTTGTCGTTCCTTACACTCACTTTACATCTCTGCGAAAGGCTCAATGTAGTCTCAATCATTCAGACGCTCTGATTTCGCAAAGGCGATCAGTACGTCTGAAGACATTGGGATGCAGTAAAGAGTTTGTAGCCGTAGATGCGAATTGGCCCCGGTCAAATTTGAAGATAAGAGGTAAGTGGGCAAACTGTAAGCTTCATGGCACTTTAAAATATTTTTAGATGCTATATTTGCAGTTTCACATCTGTAGCTAGGATCCCCAAAAATTGCCTGACATGCTCTTTTTGACCTTGACACTTTCAGTGTGAGGCAGGTGCTTGGAAATGCGAAACTAATATATTTCTGACTCTGCCTTCAGTTTAACTTGCAATTCTCAAGGGGCATACAAACAAGTGTGATTAGTGCAAAATCTAGGTGGTTATGGTATATTTTTAGTATGATTTAATGAATCAGTAGGAATTTTACCATGTGTGAGTGGCAAGCATTTATTTTGGTTGTTGGCAATAAGAAAGCTGTGAACTGATGAATGTTTGAAATTTTGCCTCGTCGGCCGACCAGTTTTCGCGACCAGAATTTGAAAGTTAATGGTGCTTAAAAATCAACTGATATGTTTTGAATATAATTTTGCTTTGTTTTCATAAACTGAATGTCATTGTGATGTCAGTTATTTGCCCTTTCTGTTTCAGGTATGTGCTAGTAGGGAGCAAGTGGACTTGTCGTGTCGGCTGTGATTCTTTGGTTTGCGATATATCAGAATAACCGTTTACTGCCGCCTTTTTCGTTAAAAAACCAGACACTTCAAAACGAGGCGTGTAATTAGGACATTTGTATGGAACGCCGTTGTTGTCTTGTGAAAATTGTTTTTTAGACTGTCGCCCTGCCAGTTGGAAATCAAAAAGACTTATCATACGGCGACACGCATTTTTAACTGTATTATTGCGCCCACAGGCGTGTTCAAGTAAGCTGGGTTCTGCGGTTACCACAAGATCTGATGAAAAGTACTCACGTTGCAAGCACAATAGCTACCTTATGCTACCCTAGAAATATTTTTTAATTTCTTAAGATAACTTCAAAACTGTTTGGCATACCTTAATGGCGACCTTAGAAACATTTTACAGTGAAATCACTTAGATAAATTTTTGTTTAAGTCTATAAATTTCCCAATTACTAAAAGACAAAAGTGTTCAGACAATTTAGAACAGTAAAGAAAAATAAAGCTTGAAAATCCTTAAAATTCTATTAGCAATCAAACACAAAAACGAAGCATCACAAAACAAAAACAGTTCAAATGCCCACACGATCAAAATGATACTGACAATATCCAAGATTCTTCAAAAGAACTTATAATTATAAAGAGAGAAATCAATCGTTTTTTGTCATCCATTTTCGCAACCGTGAAATAAAAGACCAAAACACAGTTTTACAAATATCTCTTACTGTATACATATGTTAGACAAGATGATCTTAGATATTGTTGTTAGTAACTCATTACTCAGGAAGGCATTTAAATTGATGTTTGGTGTTGCGTTATTTTTGTGTTTGGCTTTGATTTTGTGTTTGGCTGCAGAATTTAGGGATTTTTTTAGGTCAAACTATTTTTCTTTACTGTTCGAACTTTTATTAAAGTATAAATAATAAACATACACAATAAGATTTATTTATGCAAATTTTGAGGGAACTGCATTTTTTTGCCGATAGAGATTTTGATATTCTTCCCGTTTTATTAATCACCATACAATGACAACTGCCATACCATATAACGTGACAGTCTAAAACCATTATCACGAAGAGGCAGCAACGGCGTACCATATATTTGCATTCATTTATATAAAATGGGGTAGGCAAGTATTAAACGTCTTTTGTTTTATAAACCATATGCCTGATTTTGTAGCTCGATATCATTTTACCTAAAATTTACTTTGCCCAGTGTGGGGGAAATACGGTTAAAGCACTGTTAACAAATTTCATTAGAAATCGCGATTGATTTTGGATTTGTTTACGATACAAAAGCGCCACCTGTCGGTCAGACTTTTTATATAGCGATGTCTCTAGACGTTCGTCAGAGCAGTGTGACACTGATCAATGACAGAACGTCTAGATGATCTAGACTAGGCTCAATGCCAATATTTTTTTACCAAACTCGACAGCCTTATTTTATACAGTCATAATTATGAATGTGAAAGCTTGAGGTGAAACAAATGACTGAAATCTTCACTATCGTTCATTCAAACCAAAGCAACCCAAGCTGTTGTAAATATAATTGGTGAACTATTTCTTTGCGCTAAAGTTAAAGTAGTTGAAAGTAGTCCCAGTATATAACAGAGGTGAATGTAATGATCTGTATAGTGTAAGAGAGTGTTTTCACTCACCAAAGATATTGTTGGGTATATTCCATACCTCCGTGTCCGTTCCGCGTATGTGTCCGTGTCCGCGACGTAGAACGGACACGGAGTTATGGAATATACCCAACGATATCTTTGGTGAGTGAAAAATCGTGGACACGGACGCGGGCACTGACACTGATCACGCTTCACGGAACTATGGAATACCGGCCTTAGTTGACAAAACTCACGCATCTTACCCTTGGTTTTAAAAATAATTGACGTTCTGTCGTCAACTCTGATCCCTTCGTCATGGTGATCGAACTGAGTGTAATTGGTACCGTCCGGACAGTGGTACTCTTGCGCTACAGAATAATTTAGGAAGAAGTTAAATAAAAAAAATGTAGTTTTTTTCAATTTCTGGTTTTAATATATAACATGGGCTTAAGGAATTGTTGAAGGGAGTTTTAGGAATACTATCAAAATATTTAACAAAGTTATGCGTGCTTGGCAATCAACTCGTCTAAAGAGGATCGCACTGGTGTAAGGTCTGTTACATGCATTTAACGTTGCATTCATAACTGTATGAAATGTTTGGCATTTTCTTAACTTTAAAACGACATTGTTGTATACGAATATTATGTATTGTTTTTCAGTATATTAAGGTTTTAGAACTGTAATATTTCCGCCAAACATCGACTTATGCCGTCACTAATTCGTTTTTTTTTTCCGAACGCCGATTCGTACGTTTCCGGTTGATACTATTTTTCGTAAAAGGAGTCTACTCTTTAGGTGTTTTTCCGCGATTATGACGTCATTAATAACTAAATCAAATAATAACAAAGTGCGGATATAAAATTGATGTAAAGTAAACAAATATTTTCATAACAAATACACAAAATAAGTCTATAGACGAACAACATCCAGTAATGAATAGAACTTATATGAAATTGACGACAGTTTGATAGATCCTCCGTTGCGTAATGGTAACGCTCAGAACTATTCATTTTGACGGACCCGGTTCAATCCTCGGGAGAGGAACATTTTTTCCCCTTTTTTTCTTCTTTTTTTAAAATTATTGTGAGGAAATTTTTGGAGAAAATAGTATAATCAATAGGTTTAAAATTCGGAAATAATTGTTATTATTCTTCATCTTCATTTAGTAGCCACGAAAACTGAAATATTGTAATGATATTATTACAAAATACTGACTCTTATAATACAGCAACAGAATCACGATATGAAACTAAAATGATTATGGTATCTGTACTTTCATTTAGGAAAATGTTGCTATTTTATTGTTTCTATAATTGAACAGTAATTTTGTGATACTTGTCTTATAAAACTAATTTTATGTGTTTACACGATGATTTTTTCCTTTAAAAGAATGCTTTGGTTGCTATGGTTACGGTTGCCAAAATTACTTTTTTGAGGTTAAATTTTAACCAGCATAGCTGATTGCTTGCGTATTTCTTGTTTTTCAAAAAATTTGAGGGGGGTATAAAAAATCACCATTCGTAAACCAAGCCCTTTGGTTTTTGTGGTTTTTAACCGTTTGGTCTGGGCCATAGGTACCTATTTTGTAGGCCAATAAAATGAAAACGAAGACGGTGAGGTGCTCTTTATTTTTAAGTATTTGATTCTATACACATTGCAGATAATTTTAATGTATAACACAATTATTTTACTGCATTAAACATGCACAAAAATCACAGATAAAAACTAGCTTAATTTTTGCAGATCGGAAAAATGTGCATTTCCGAAGACGGGGTACATTTAAAAAGTCAATTTATCAAGTGTTAGAAATAAATTCTAAACATAATGCTTGTTTTATTCTGTTCAGATATGAATTCCTTAAACAATTAGCCTTTATTTTACAAAATTGTACAAGGTTTCAAAGAAATAGAGATGAATTTAGCTTCTAGTATGTTTGATTTTACAGCCCATTTTCCGAAACAGAGGGTCCCCTTCTAAAATACTAAATTTCTCGAGTTACGCACGGTAAATGTTTTTTAAAACTCATGTTTAGATGTCTTAATGGATGTACTTGGAAATGAAAACAACAAAATCCCAATCTGCAAAAGTGCATCTTACAGTTCTAAAACCTTAAACAACATGCGTACTTCGTTATAATGGTATGTTACTATGTATATACTGACGACAGAACATTACGCTTCTGACTTGTAAATTTCTATACCGCGTCATTTCTCTGTTCACTGCTCCTTTCACCTCGGTTTTTACTGGTAATGTTATACACAGACAAACCTTCTGTTTCAACCACGTTTTTCATTTAAATGTACATTAAACATTACTTTTGACCAAGTGTTGTGTTTCTGTTGTTGGGTTTTGCAGTCTTGTTAAATCGCACGCTGCTGGTGTTGTTGATGTTGTTGTTGTTGTTATTGTTGTTGTTGTTGGTGGTGCTACTGTTGTTGTTTCGTCTGCTTTACATATCGGAGTGGGATCCCATTCACCAGTACCGTTACAAGACACTGTCTTTATCCCTCTGGGCTCGACAAATCCTTTGTTGCGTGAAACTTGACGTTGAGCTCCGATGTAATGAAGGTTCCCATATACGTTACCATTTGACAGGTCAAGCTGACCGCATTCTAAAAATGCAATTAATGACTCAGCCTCGTTTTGCAAGTTAAAAAATGATATAGCATAACTCAAACTGAAACATAATCCATCTTTGAAGTGTATATATGAATTTATTTGATGTGCCTTTGCCTGACTTTCAGCGAACTCTGAAAATTACTCTCAAAACAATAATTGTAATACTACAAGCTCTCTTTGCAACAATCTTCACGCATATGATTTTAACGCCTCTCACCGTTTCACGGTGCCTATCCATATCGGCTGTTTCTTTGCGAAATTCGCTATATCGGCTGTTTCTTTGCTTCGGCAACGGCTATTCTTTGCTAATAACAATGGATGGAGAGCATATGTCAGAGATTCCAGACGCAAATGTTACAGATATTAGGTATATTGTACAAAAAAGATTGTGCACGGAACATTAGAATGTCTAAACTATGCATTGTAGTCTTTACTTTTTAAATGTCGGCGATTGTGGCCGAAATCTCGATGAAACTAGTTGACGATACACAGACGTAGAGCACAGACACAGCTTTTCTGCAGTCTATAACGAGTGTTTGCTTTGATATCTAACGTATCAAGCGATATATTATATTAATTTCTTCAATATTCTTCCAAAAAATACTTACAAATAGGTAGAAATATTAATAGATTTTTCCAAAACCCTTTACTTTCGGTTTAATTGGGGCACCGGCGGCCTCTCTGCTGACCAGTTTTTGAAGCACAGGCTGACTCTCTGCATTGCGCAAAGGTAGGCTCAATGATAATGACTACTTAGGCACCTCACGGTGCCTATCCATATCGGCTGTTTCTTTGCGAAATTCGCTATATCGGCTGTTTCTTTGCTTCCGTAACGGCTATTCTTTGCTAATAACAATGGATGGAGAGCATATGTCGAAGATTCCAGACGCAAATGTTACAGATATAAGATATATTGTACAAAAAAGGTTGCGCACGGAACATTAGAATGTCTAAACTATGCATTGTAGTGTTTACTTTTTTAATGTCGGCGATTGTGGCCGAAATCTCGATGAAACTAGTTGACGATATACAGACGTAGAGCACAGATCCAGCTTTCCGCTGTCTATAACGAGTGTTTGCTTTGATATCTAACGTATCGAGCGATATATTATATTTATTTCTTCAAAATTCTTCCAAAAATACTAACAAATAGGTAGAAATATTAATAGATTTATCCAAAACCCTTTACTTTCGGTTTAATTGGGGCACCGGCGGCCTCTCTGCTGACCAGTTTTTTATGCACAGGCTGACTCTCTGCATTGCGCAGAGGTAGGCTCAATGATAATGACTACTTAGGCACCTGTTTACTCACTGTATTATGGACAATTTAGAATTATGTCACTGCATTCTCCTTATTAGAATGTAAATTAACGTTACATGAGCAGGGGACTTCGAAGTTGAACGAAAACCTTAAGGTTTATCGCAACTGTGTTAGTATCCTTATGTAAGGTAAATGCATACATTGCTAGATGTTTATGAAAATGCTAATAGATATGTTTAACAATAATAAAGCTTTACAAATACTCTAACAAGGTTAAAACACTTATTTGATATGTATAGCCTATGTACATTCTATATTGCAGTTTTAGCACAGATCTCCACTTGCCTATTTTTTGGTTTATTCGCCGGTTGATTCGTTCGTCCGTTCGTTCATCGTCCGTTTTCAATCAACCGATCGTCCGTCGGTCGGTTCTTTCTCTCATCCCGTTCTCCCTCTCTCCGTTCATTCGTCCTTTTATCCACCTAAACGTCCCTCCGTCCGTCCATTCATATTTCTCCATAGTAGTCCGTTTCATTGAACCTTTTCTATAAAATGATCATTTGGTCGTATAGCCTTACATAATATTATCTGAACAATTTTCTTTAAAAGTCACTTTTTATACGCCCGACGAAAATAGGTCGTATTATGGGAGCACCCAAGACGGCCAGGCGAGCGGGCGTCCAACCTCTGTAGTGGCTTGAGCGATTTCGCTGGTTATCGAATATGGCCGAGATACTATGAACACAATATTTTTCTCAAGTTTCATGAAGATCGGTCAACAACTGTTTAAGTTACTGAGCTGACATCGCTGTGGACGCCGCCCAGAGATTGGACGCCCGCTCGCCTGGCCGCCATGGGTGTTCCCATAATACGACCTATTTTCGATGGGCGTATAAAAAGTGATTTAAAAGAAAATTGTTCAGATAATATTATGTAAGCCTATACAACCAAATGATCATTTTATAGAAAATGTTCAATGAAACGGATACTAGGGAGAAATATGAATGGACGGACGGAGGGGCGTTCAGGTTGATAAAAGGACGAATGAACGGAGAGAGGGAGGACGGGATGAGAGAAAGAACCGACCGACGGACAATCGGTTGATGGAAAACGGACGATGAACGAACGGACGAACGAATCAACCGGCGATTAAACCAAAAAATGGGCAAGTGGAGATCTGTGCTTAAACTGCAATATAGAATGTACATAGGCTATACATATCAAATAAGTGTTTTAACCTTGTTAAAGTTTTTGTAAAGCTTTATTATTGTTAAGCATATCTATAAGCATTTTCATAAACATTTAGCAATGTATGCATTAACCTTACAAAAAAGGATACTAACACAGTTGCGATAAACCTTAAGGTTTTCGTTCAACTTCGAAGTCCCCTGCTCATGTAACGTTAATTTACATTCTAATAAGGAGAATGCAGTGACAAAATTCTAAATTGTCTATAATACAGTGAGTAAACAGGTGCCTAAGTAGTCATTATCGTTGAGCCTACCTGTGCGCAATGCAGAGAGTCAGCCTGTGCATCAAAAACTGGTGAGCAGAGAGGCCGCCGGTGCCCCAATTAAACCGAAAGTAAAGGGTTTTGGATAAATCTATTAATATTTCTGCCTATTTGTTAGTATTTTTGGAAGAATATTGAAGAAACGAATATAATATATCGCTCGATACGTTGGATATCAAAGCAAACACTCGTTATAGACTGCAGAAAAGCTGGATCTGTGCTCTACGTCTGTGTATCGTCAACTAGTTTCATCGAGATTTCGGCCACAATCGCCGACATTAAAAAAGTAAACACTACAATGCATAGTTTAGAAATTCTAATGTTCCGTGCACAACCTTTTTTGTACAATATACCTAATATCTGTAACATTTGCGTCTGGAATCTCTGACATATGCTCTCCATCCATTGTTATTAGCAAAGAATAGCCGTTGCCGAAGCAAAGAAACAGCCGATATAGCGAATTTCGCAAAGAAACAGCCGATATGGATAGGCACCGTGCACCTGTTTACTCAATGTATTATGGACAATTTAGAATTTTGCCACTGCATTCTCCTTATTAGAATGTAAATTAACGTTACATGAGCAGGGGACTTCGAAGGTGAACGAGAAACGTTAAGGTTTATCGCAACTGTGTTAGTATCCATTTTATGTAAGGTTAATGCATACATTGCTAAATGTTTATGAAAATGCTAATAGATATGTTTAACAATAATAAAGCTTTTCAAAACTTTAACAAGGTTAAAACACTTATTTGATATGTACAGCCTATGTACATTCTATATTGCAGTTTTAGCACAGAACTCCACTTGCCCATTTATTGGTTTATTCGCCGGTTCATTCGTTCGTCAGTTCGTTCATCGTCCGTTTTCAATCAACCGATCGTCCGTCAGTCGGTTCTTTCTCTCATCCCTTCCTCCCTATCTCCGTTCATTCGTCCTTTTATCCACCTGAACGTCCACCCGTCCATCCATTCATATTTCTCCCTAGTAGTCCGTTTCCTTAAACCTTTTCTATAACATGATCATTTGGTTGTATAGCCTTACATAATATTATCTGAACAATTTTCTTTTAAATCACTTTTTATACGCCCGTCGAAAATAGGTCGTATTATGGGAACACCCATGGCGGCCAGGCGAGCGTGCGTCCAACCTCTGGGCGGCGTCCACAGCGATGTCCGCTCAATAACTTAAACAGCTGTTGACCGATCTTCATGAAACTTAAGAAAAATGTTTGTGTTCATAGTATCTCGGCCATATTCGATAACCAGCGAAATCGCTCAAGCCACTACAGAGGTTGGACGCAGGGTCGCCTGGCCGCCATGGGTGTTCCCATAATACGACCTATTTTCGTCGGGCGTATAAAAAGTGATTTTAAAGAAAATTGTTCAGATAATATTATGTAAGGCTATACAACCAAATGATCATTTTATAGAAAAGGTTCAATGAAACGGACTACTATGGAGAAATATGAATGGACGGACGGGTGGACGTTCAGGTGGATAAAAGGACGAATGAACGGAGAGAGGGAGGAAGGGATGAGAGAAAGAACGACCGACGGACGATCGGTTGATGGAAAACGAACGATGAACGAACGGACGAACGAATGAACCGGCGAATAAACCAATCAATGGGCAAGTGGAGTTCTGTGCTAAAACTGCAATATAGAATGTACATAGGCTATACATATCAAATAAGTGTTTTAACCTTGTTAAATTTTGTAAAGGTTTATTATTGTTAAACATATCTATTAGCATTTTCATAAACATTTAGCAATGTATGCATTTACCTTACATAAAACGGATACTAACACAGTTGCGATAAACCTTAAGGTTTCTCGTTCAACTTCGAAGTCCCCTGCTCATGTAACGTTAATTTACATTCTAACAAGGAGAATGCAGTGACACAATTCTAAATTGACCACAATACAGTGAGTAAACAGTTGCCTAAGTAGTCATTATCGTTGAGCCTACCTTTGCGCAATGCAGAGAGTCAGCCTGTGCATCAAAAACTGGTGAGCAGAGAGGCCGCCGGTGCCCCAATTAAACCGAAAGTAAAGGGTTTTGGATAAATCTATTAATATTTCAACCTATTTGTAAGTATTTTTTGGAAGAATATTGAAGAAATGAATATAATATATCGCTTGATACGTTAGATGTCAAAGCAAACACTCGTTGTAGACTGCGGAAAAGCTGGATCTGTGCTCTACGTCTGTGTATCGTCAACTAGTTTCATCGAGATTTCGGCCACAATCGCCGACATTAAAAAAGTAAACACTACAATGCATAGTTTAGAAATTCTAATGTTCCGTTCACAACCTTTTTTGTACACTATACCTAATATCTGTAACATTTGCGTCTGGAATCTCTAACATATGCTCTCCATCCATTGTTATTAGCAAAGAATAGCCGTTGCCGAAGCAAAGAAACAGCCGATATAGCGAATTTCGCAAAGAAACAGCCGATATGGATAGGCACCGTGCGTTTGCTGACAATGAATGATGCAGGAGTGACCTCTGGTTGTCTTAACGCAACGTAATGGCCTTGGGCGAGTTTTGCGATCATAAAATCTTATAAGAAACATTCATTTTTTTTTCACAAATAGAAATATATTGATAATAGTATGGATTGATTTATATTTATGAAAATGCCGACGCTTTCGTGGTTTTTTTGGTAATACCGTGTATTCGAAAATTCGTAGTTTTCTATTTTCATCCGGTAAATTCGATGATATTTGTTCATTCAGTAACTTTGATGTTATAACTTCACTTTATCTTCTATATCATCGTTCATACAGTTCTTTTTGTCTCGCGTGCCCCTCTATGATGCATTCAAACGTTTTCGTGAAGCTAATCATTCGGTTTAGACAGGTGTGCGGTAACGTCATTGATATTTTTATCTCACGGGCAAGGGTTCGAGTCCCATGGTTGTTATAATTTTTTTCAGTTATCGTAAAGTGAACTGTTGATCGCAGTATTAAAACAGTTAAAGTTGTTACTAGTAATAATATAAACGCGCAATTTCTTAAACAAAATATTCTCAGACAACAAATAGCAACATAAATATCAAAATCCTATGAGCACGCATGCGACAAATCACGGACTTTAGTAATGTCACGTTCAATTAAACCTTCCATTAGTTTAGAGTAACACTATCATATGATTCTGGAAGGTATTATCTGTCAAGAATTCAAAGGAGAGATTTACAATGCTCCGTTATGCATATCCTTTTCATTATTAATCATTCAGCCACTTTCGTAATTATATATAGTGTACTTTTTAAATAACTAATCATTGTTTAAAATAAGTAATTTCCATGCTCAGTTTTATAACCTTGGGGCTTGTTGTCGTACTTCCCCTCGCCTGCCGGGCTCTATGACGCATAGACCGGCAATATATTCTTATTGTCATAAACCAAATCAAGAAACCATACAATTGTAGACTATATACATAAAGCCCCAGCCCTAAACTTAAATAAGAATATACTATTGAAAAATCATATTTGTCCATATAGACTCCAATATATAAACTCTCTAACAGAACACAAAAGGTCCGATCGAATTCTTTCGACTGGCATTGCTCCCCCCTCTTCCCCCTAGATAAAGCAATTTGCATTATCAAGTCTAAAGTATCGATTCCTATGGAACGCCTAAACTATCTTATGTTAAGAAAAACTATAATGCTCGGTTAACTGTCATTCTGTTGAGTCCTAGAAACGATATGCCGTGTGATAATTCTAATGTGACCTGTAAATGAAATGTCATGTTATGTGATGTTAATATATTCAAGTGTCAAAAGAACGTGTTGTTGGTTGCTGTGTAGAAGAGAAGCAGTGTATTACTGAGTGATTATTTCGTTATGTTCAGTTGCAATGACATGCTGTTGGGTGGTAGAAGTATGATGTTCTGTTATGATAATATTCTGTCTGGTTGGTAATTCTTTATGTTCGGTCATGAAAATATACTGTTGAGTAGTTTCAACATTATGTTTTATCGAAGCAGTGTCGTGTTGAGTGATTATTATACAATTATTTACTTATTAGCTGGGAAATATGCTGTGATATTGACCTAAAAAATCGTTATTGACCGAGGCGATAGCCGAGGTCAATAACGATTTTTGCGGTCAATATCAACAGCATATTTCCCAGCTAATAAGTAAATAACTGTTTTATTACATGAACTATAAATAGTTATATATATAATAGTTTATTACATGAACTATAAATAATATAAAAGATGGAAACTTTCGGATTCTATTTATAGACAGGTCAATATCAGCGAAAGCGGGTCAATATCTAGATTTATTGACTCGGTTATTTTGGGGGTGTGACCAATCGCGTTGCGTCTATTTATAGTTCATGTAATAATTTATTATGTCCAGTTGCAATGACATGCTGTTTGGTGGAAGAAGTATCTTGTTCCGTTAAAATAATGTTCTGTCTAGTTAGTAATTCTTTATGTTCAGTCATGAAAATATGCTGTTGAGTAGTTTCAACATTATGTTTAGACGAAGCACCGTATTACTGAGTGATTATTTCATTATAGCAATGACATGCTGTTGAGTGGTAGAAGTATAATGTTCAGTTATGATAATGTTCTGTCTAGTGAGTAATTATTTATGTTCAGTTATGAGAATAAACTGTTGAGTAGTTTCAACATTATGGTTTGTCGGAACAGTGTATTACTGAGTGATTATTCCATTATGTTCAGTTGCAATGACATGCCACTGGGTGGTAGAAGTGTCTTGTATAGTTATGATAGTGTTCTGTCTAGTGAGTTATTCTTTATGTCCGGTCATGAAAATATACTGTTGAGTAGTTTCAACATTATGTTTAGTAATGCACTGCTTCTACTAAACATAATGTTGAAACTACCCAACAGTATTTTTTCACGATTGAACATAATAAATTACACACTAGACAGAACATTATCATAACTGAACATAATAATTGTGCCATCCAACAGCATGTCATTGCAACTGAACAATATGAAAGAATAATTCCGTAATAAAATGTTTCGACTCAACATAATGATGAAACTACTCGACAGTATATTTTCATTACTTAACATAATGAATTACTCACTTGACAGAAGATTATCGTAACTGAACAGGATACTTCTACTACCCAACAACACGTCATTCCAACTGAACATAATGAAAGAATCACTAAGTAAGACACTGCTCCGACTAAACATAATGATTGCTCTACTAAACAGTATAATTTTATGGCTGAACATAATGAGTATAGCACAAGACAGAAAAATATCAAAACTGAACATAACAATTGTGCCACCCGACAGCATGTCGTAATAACTTAGAATAATGAAAGAATCACTAAGTAATACAATGCTTCGACTAAACATGATGATGGCTATACTCAATAGTATATTTTCATAGTTGGACATAATGTATTACGCACAAGACAGAATGTTATCATAACTGAATAGAATGACAGTTGGCCGAGCATAATAGTTTTTCTTAACATAAGACAGTTAACGCGTTCCATAGATTCCCTTGTATGCATGTTACCTACCTGCGATATCGCACTGGCCAGATGTAAGGTTACATACATATCCAACGTGTGTACAATTACAATTGCTTGTCTGAAACAAGAAGAAAAGATCTTTTTTTTCTGACATGCAATTGTTGAAAATGAAGTAAACAAAAACCAGCCACCGAGTCAATGTGCGCTTTTAAGTTATAGTTAAATAAGTTTCAATTCGTGTGGAGTGTCGTGTAATTATGAAAATACTGAACATGTCGATTATCACTTGCGGCATCTTTGCCAAGGAGAGTTGGGGAGGGTTTCTGCTGGGACTGCCAACATTCTCGAACTTCATTCGGGAAATGATTGTTTGAAATAGTTGAACTCAGTGCCAGCTGAACCTGACGCTTGTACGTGACTTTTAGGGCGTTTTCATTGATAGATTGTTTTTTTAATCAAATATCATATCGTAATTTAATGCATTTCATATTTTAAGGGTTTACTCAAATATTTGGCCGGATCGATAAAAAGATTAAGTTTCTGCATTTCAGACTTATGGTGGCTGATTTATGCCATTTCGTTTTTTCGTTATTTCGCCGCGAAATAACGCCAAGCGAAAAGATGAAATAACGAAAAAACGCCACGCGAAAAGACGAAATAACGAAAAAAACGCCACGCGAAAAGACGAAATAACGAAAGAACGCCATGCAAAATAACGAAAAAACGCTATTTTTGCGCGAAATAGCGAAAAGTCGCCGTGCAAAAAAAACACGCCAATTAAACTGTACAAAATAGCGTTCTTTCTAGCTTCGCCTTGCGTTTTTTTCGTTCTTTCGCTTGGCGTCTTTTCGTTATTTCGCTTGGCGTTTTTTCGTTATTTCGTCTTTTCGCGTGGCGGTTTTTCGTTATTTCGTCTTTTCGCGTGGCGTCTTTTCGTTATTTCGCTTGGCGTTTTTTCGTTATTTCGTATTTTCGCTTGGCGTTTTTTCGTTATTTCGTCGTTTTGCGTGGCGTCTTTTCGTTATTTCGTCTTTTCGCGTGGCGTCTTTTCGTTATTTCGTCTTTTTGTGTGGCGTCTTTTCGTTTTTTCGCTTGACATTTATTCGTTATTTCGTCTTTTCGTTTGGCGTTTTTCGTTAATTCGTGTTTTTGCGTGGCGTCTTTTCTTTATTTCGTCTTTTCGCGTGGCGTCTTTTCGTTATTTCGTATTTTCGCGTGGCGTCTTTTCGTTATTTCGCTTGGCGTTTTTTCGTTATTTCGTCTTTTCGCGTGGTGTTTTTTCGTTATTTCGTCTTTTCGCGTGGCGTCTTTTCGTTATTTCGCTTGGCGTTTTTTCGTTATTTCGTATTTTCGCGTGGCGTTTTTTCGTTATTTTGTCTTTTCGCGAGGCGTCTTTTTGTTATTTCGTCTTTTCGCGTGGCTTTTTTTCGTAAATTCGTCTTTTCGCGTGGCGTCTTTTCGTTATTTCGCTTGGCGTTTTTTCGTTATTTCGTATTTTCGCGTGGCGTTTTTTCGTTATTTTTTCTTTTCGCATGGCGTCTTTTCGTTATTTTGCTTGGCGTTTTTTCGTTATTTCGTATTTTCGCGTGGCGTTTTTTCGTTATTTCGTCTTTTCGCGAAGCGTCTTTTCGTTATTTCGTCTTTTCGCGTGTGGTCTTTCCTTTATTTCGCTTGGCGTCTTTTCGCTCGGCGTTATATCGTTATTTCGCATGGCGTTTTTTTCGTCTTTTCGCCTTCCGGTTGACATGCGCTAAGTGTTGCAACAGTGAAGCTGGACATATGGGTAAAAGCAACTAATCACGGAAGGAAGGAGGGACTGACAGACAGACGGATGGACGAAGACCATTCCTATACCCCACTCCCGCTACGCGGCGGGGGATAAAAATGGTAGGGCAGAGGCGGTACCAATGATTTTTCCCAACCACCACCACCAAAAAGAATATGCATAAACTTGATGATCAAGTAAATTATTTGTATTTGTGGCACTGTTGTCTTCTTATTACGGAAATGTCTGTGAAGAAGTTGGTGGTAATGCAATGCAATGTCATAGTGAACATTTGTGCCAAGTTATTTTGTAATACCTTCATTCATAAAGAAGTTATAGCCCGAACAAGTAAATTCAAGTTTTAGTAACTGTGACCTTGACCTTGGACTTACAGGCATGGGTAATGTACGCAACACACCGCCTTGTCATGGTGAACATTTGTGCCAAGTTATTTTGAAAACCCTCCATTCAAAACAAAGTTATAGCCCGAACAAGAAAATTCTATTTTTAGTAACTGACCTTGACCTTGGACCTACAGGCATGGACATGGTACACGACTCACCACCTTGTCATGGTGAACATTTTTGCCAAGTTATTTTGAAATTACTCTATTCCTGACGTAGTTACAACCCTGACAAAAAATTCTATTTTAGTAACAGTGACCTTGACCTTAAACCTACAGGCATGGGCATGGTACGGGACACACCATCTTGTCATGATGAACATTTGTGTCAAGTTATTGTGAAATCAATCTATTCCTAACAAAGTTACAGCCCGGACAAGAGAATTCTATTTTTAGTAACTGTGACCTTGATTTACAGGCATGGGCATGGTACGCGATACACCGCCCTGTAATGGTGAACATTTGTGTCAAGTTATTTTGAAATCCCTCCATTTATAATGAAGTTACAGCCCGGACAAGAAAATTCTATTTTAGTAACAGTGACCTTGACCTTGGACCTTCAGGCTTGGGTATTGTGCGGACACACTGCCTTGTCATAGTGAACATTTGTGCAAAGTTATTTTGAAATCCCTCCATTCATAACAAAGTAACAGCCCGGACAAGAGAATTCTATTTTAAGTAACAGTGACCTTGACCTTTGACCTACAGGATTGGGCATGTGCGTGACATACCGTCTTGATATGGTGAACAATTATACCAAGTTATATAAAAATCCAATAAGAAATAACAAAGTTACAGAGCGGACAAGATTTTGCAAGAAAATTCTATTTTTAGTAACAGTGACCTTGACCTTGGACCTACAGGCATGGGTATTGTCACGGCAAACCGCCTTGTTATGGTGAACATTTGTGCCAAGTTATTTTGAAATCCCTACATTCCAAACTAAGTTAAGGGCAAAGTGTATATTTTTCTTAACACAAAACGTAAGTGAAAAAGTGGCATGATTTGAAAAATATTGGAAGCAGGGTTATGGGTCTTGTTGGTTATTATGTAGATTTTGATGGTGAAAATATATTTCAAGTTTCAAGGCAGTATCTCAAGTAGTTTTAAAGTTATGGGCAAAATGCATATTTTGCTTAACAAAAAATATAAGAAACAAGATATATTCCTATTAAAACTAATGTAAATGGAAGTATCAAAGGCCATAACTTCTGAACGGAACATGTAAGAGCAAAACCCCACCTTTATGCACAACAACATATCAGGCCAAGCATTGTGGTAAAGTTTCATCAAATTCCCAGCAGATGTGTAGGAGGAGTTGCGTTCACAAGATATATTCCTATTAAAAGTAATGTAAATGGAATAATCAAAGGGCCATAGTTTCTGAACGGAACATGTAAGAGCAAAACCCCACCTTTATGCACAACAACATATCAGGCCAAGCATTGTGGTAACGTTTCATTAAATTCCCAGCAGTAGTGTAGGAGGAGTTGCATTCACGAGATATATTCCTATTAAAACTAATGTAAATGGAAGTATCAAAGGGGCATAACTTGTGAACGGAACAGGTAAGAGCGAAACCCCACCTTTATGCACAACAACATATCAGGCCAAGCATTGTGGTAAAGTTTCATTAAATTCCCACCAGTAGTATAGGAGTAGTTGCGTTCACGAGATATACTCCTATTAAAACTAATGTAAATGGAATAATCAAAGGGCCATTACTTCTGAACGGAACATGTAAGAGCAAAACCCCACCTTTATGCACAACAACATATCAGGCCAAGCATTGTGGTAAAGTTTCATTAAATTCCCACCAGTAGTGTAGGAGGAGTTGCGTTCACGAGATATATTCCTATTAAAACTAATGTAAATGGAAGTATCAAAGGGCCATAACTTGTAAACGGAACATGTAAGAGCGAAACCCCACCTTTATGCACAACAACATATCAGGCCAAGCATTGTGGTAAAGTTTCATTTAATTGCCACCAGTACTGTAGGAGGAGTTGCGTTCACGAGATATACTCCTATTAAAACTAATGTAAATGGAAGTATCAAAGGGCCATAACTTGTGAACGGAACATGTAAGAGCGAAACCCCACCTTTATGCACAACAACATATCAGGCCAAGCATTGTGGTAAAGTTTCATTAAATTCCCACCAGTAGTGTAGGAAGAGTTGCGTTCACGAGAATATCGGACGGACGGACGGACAGGAGCAACTCTTAATGCCCGTCGCCATTTCATGGCGGGGGCATAAAAAAAGAAATACAGGTGGGGTGTGATGGATAGGTGCCTGAATTCTCACCCAATCCCAACAATAAAAACATTTGTTGGTTTGAGTTGGTAAACAAATAAAACTAGAACTGCTTTTGGGAAAAGCACATGTCTCCCACAAAGGCATCATCTTTGATGATGCACAGGATAAAACTGGTGAAGTGAATATAAAGATGGCAATTTATTAAAAGGGCATACGGAAGTTCTGTGCAATATTAGTCATAAACAATGTCACAAATTTTTGGAGGATCAGGAAAAACATAAGTTTCAATTTCTGATGGGCCATAATCCTGAAGTGCCAGGGTCAATGTGGCTGGTTGTCAAACTTGTTGTCATTAACATTTTGATATATCAGTGAAGATGCACTGAAAAAAGACCATGAGAGTGAGTGTACAAGGCTATGAAGGCCAATTGTAAATAAATAAATGGGCCATAAGTCTTATGTGCCGGGGTCAAAGCGGCTGTTTTTTTATTACACAGATAATTATAGCATTTGGTGAACATCATATAATAAAAATAGCAGAAAATGAGAGAAGAACCAAATCATGAGTATGGAACAGATATTGTAAAATGAAAACTTAAACAGTGTAAGAAATACCTTTATAGCTGCTTAGCACAGTACTTTCTCATAATGCAATGTATGTAATGTCATGATAGCTATAGTATGTTGGTATTACTCCACTGGATACACATTCTACATTGTTCACATAGATATGGTCAATAATGGTCCTGCCAGCTGTAGTAGGCTGTGTTATAAGTTGTTTATAATTCAAAGCAGCCATTTCTTTATGGAGGAGATTATTTTTGTCACAAACAATGTTTACATTGAAATCACCAACAACAATGTTTGCTGCTGTTTCTGAATTTTGAAGCAACAGCTGAGCGTTCCTGGACATTTCTGAACAAAACTTCAGCGGAGTTCCAAATTGTCCGAGATATTTACCCATGAATAAATTGCAACATCTTTGGTGAATTGGTAATTTATTCATGGCTATAAGCGACAGCAAGTGAAGATTTTTTTTAAACAATTCAAGGGCCATAATCCTGAAGTGCCTCAAGCAATATCGATGACTTTATAGCCTGGTTAAGATATTATAGCCATCAACATTTTGATAAACTTTGGTGAAGATACAATGAAAACTATCTGACTTTGAGAGATGAACCAGGTTAGTGACATGTTTAAAAGGCTAATTTCGGATAAATCAAAGGGCCATAAATCTGATATGCCTGGTGCAAAGTGGCTGGTTTTCGAACTTGGCCAAGATATTAAGGCCACACACATTATCAAAATGTTTATTGAAAATCAGTTGATGAATATTTCAGTTACATAGCAGACAAGGCTTAAACAGCCAATTTTGGATAATTCAAGGGCCATAAATCCGACATGACTGGGGCAATACGGCTGGTTATCGAACTTGGCCGAGATATTATGGCCACAAACATTTTCATAAAGTATGGTGAAGATCAGATGATAACTGTTCAAGTTACAGAGTGGACAAGCCTCAAACAACTTATTTTTGATAATTCAAGGGCCATAATTCTGAGATTTCTTGGGCAATATGGCTGGTTATCGAACTTGATCGAGATATTATGGCCACTAATGGTTAAGATATTATAGCCATCAACATTTTGATAAACTTTGGTGAAGATACAATGAAAACTATCTGACTTTGAGAGATGAACCAGGTTAGTGACATGTTTAAAAGGCTACTTTCGGATAAATCAAAGGGCCATAAATCTGATATGCCTGGTGCAAAGTGGCTGGTTTTCGAACTTGGCCAAGATATTAAGGCCACACACATTATCATAATGTTTATTGAAAATCAGTTGATGAATATTTCAGTTACATAGCAGACAAGGCTTAAACAGCCAATTTTGGATAATTCAAGGGCCATAAATCCGACATGACTGGGGCAATACGGCTGGTTATCGAACTTGATCGAGATATTATGGCCACTAACATTTTGATGAAGTTTGGTGATGATCCGATGAAAACTGTTTGACTTAGAGAGCGGACAAGTGTGACAGACAGACGGACAGACGGACAGACAGACGGACAGACAGGAGCAAATCAAAATGTCTCCCACACCACTACGTGGTGGGAGACATAATAAACTAGAGCTCCGCGAGTCGGATGTGTCGCCTAACGAAATTTTTGTTAGTCGACATAAAAAATGTTAATTCGTTTTTTGTTGTACAGTTTTTAGCAATGTATTTGCACAAAATTCACATATAAAATAACCTTTTAATTGTCTGATTGCAAGAAGCATGCACAACAAGTTATGCCATTGGCAAGAAAGGCACTAAAATCAATCAAGGGGAATAATTTAAAAGAATGACAAGAAATGCTCCATAAAGTCAATCAAAGGGGAATAATTTAACGACGTTAATGGGACAAAATATGAGCAATATTGTCGCAAAGCATACCTAACACTGCTTTTATGAAACATGCATACCCAGTTTGGAGTCACTTGAACATATTGTGACATTGTTCGCTCCTTACAAGATATGCTCTATAAAAATCAAAAACAATTAATTCAAAAACGGAACAAGGTAGAGTTACGGTTCTTGTGCAATGCACTTCGAGTCATTGCAAGAAACATGCATACCAAGTTTGGAGACACTTGAACCTGGTGACAAAGTTACGCTTTGCACAAGAAATGCTCTGTAAAATAAACCAAAGGGCAATAACTAAAAAACGAAAGAAGGTAGAGTTACGGTTCTTGTGCATAGCACTTTGAGTCTGTAACAGAAACATGCATGACGAGCGAAAAGATGCCAAGCGAAATAACGAAAAGACGCCAAGCGAAATAACGAAAAGACGCAATGCGAAAAGACGAAATAACGAAACGCCACGCGAAAATACTACGAAATAACGAAAAAACGCCAAGCGAAATAACGAAAAGACGCCACGCAAAAAGACGAAATAACGAAAAAAAAAACGCCACGCGAAAAGACTAAATAACGAAAAACGCCAAGCGAAATAACGGAAAGACGCCAAGCGAAATAACGACAAGACTCCAGGCGAAATAACGAAAAAAACGCAAAGCGAAATAAAGCCACGCGAAATTATGACAAAACGCCACACGAAAAAACGAAAAAACGCCAGGCGAAATAACGAAATAACGCAGAACGAAAAGACGCCAAGCGAAATAACGAAAAGACGCCAAACGAAAGAACTAAAAAAACGCCAGGCGAAGCTAGAAAGAACGCTATTTTGTATAGTTAAATTGGCGGGTTTTTTTTGCACGGCGACTTTTCGTTATTTCGCGCAAAAATAGCGTTTTTTCGTTATTTCGCGTGGCGTTCTTTCGTTATTATTTTCGTCTTTTCGCGTGGCGTTTTTTTCATTATTTCGTCTTTTCGCGTGGCGTTTTTTTCGTTATTTCGTCTTTTCGCTTGGCGTTATTTCGCGGCGAAATAACGAAAAAACGAAATGGCATCAATCAGCCACCATATCGTATCTTAATTCTTATGCGTTTTATATTTTTAAATTTAATTATTTTTGTTTTTGAAATTAAAAAAATGAAATTATTTTGGTAAGAATTGTTCCATTTTTTCCTGTATGTAAGTTCATCATCATGTTTACAACAAGACGATCGGCCTGCATGCACTTGTACCGGAATATCAACGTACATAAATGTATAGTTTTCATTGTTTTGCCGCTCGGCAAGTAGCAATAATTAATCTGGCGAAAATAACACCAAAACAATCCGGGCAAAAATGGCATTTTATAACGACGCCAAAATATCCCAATTTGCGGTAGTAGTATTCAATTCGTTTAAAAATTAATCTGAGGTTTTGTTGAACAGAACAAACAATCCATACAGAGTATGAAACAATGTTCTGACCAAAAAGGTTTGAAAAGCCCCATATTTCATAGCCATACAACACAATGGGTTTTACTAACATAACAAAAACAAATCCCTAATGTAACGAATATATTAGTTAGCTGTCAATAGTAGGAAACAAGTCCCTTTCCTCCATATATAAGCATTTCTTACGCAAGTGCGACCAGTGTAGATCCAGATCAGTCGGCACATCCGTGATGTCTGAACAGGACCTACACTGGTCGCACTTTGGTCAGAAATAACATAATGAATAAAAAGCGAACAGTTTAATGATCAGACGGAACGGATGTGCCGGCTGATCTTGATCTAAACTGTTCGCCCACGAAATAAAGGTGTGTATATGGAGGAAAGGGTTAAGGTATACAATAGCGGCTGACGGTTCCAGAATAACAAGACTCACATAGATTCTTTTTGTAACGACATTTTAACACTGATAAAATCGAAGTGGCGAATATAAAAGTTTCACCCGACTGATTTTTTTTGCCAAGAAAAAAATTCTCGTTTTAAGAAAGTCTCGGATACGATGCATTATATTGTAAATGTACGGTTTAGGGTAACGGTTTGAATTAAGGGATCGTTATACTACGAATTCTATGTGAGGGTCATTTTAACAAATTTTGGTGAGTCCCTATTCTATAAAAAAATAATGACCAGTGGACGGGGTCATTATTTATTGGGGGCCAGTTTACATCGTTACACCGGAAAACGAACTCATGCATATGCACTGACAACTCAGTTATAAAACTGAGCAGGGACACCAGTCTCAAATCTTAAGCATCTGATTGGCTGAAATGTCTCCATTTCAGCCAATCAGATGCTTGAGATTTGAGACTGGTTTCCAATCTCGGTTTTATAACCTTGGCACCTGGACTAGTTGTGCCAAGTTTGTTCTAGACTCGTGTATCATTCAAAGTATATACTTAAATTGACAAGACAACATCCAGTTTTATAAATCAAAACAAAAACGAGACTCACATTTGTTTATCCATGTCTTTCCTTTCAATGAAGAAGCACGAGCTGTCTTCATCGTCATGTGTTGATACAACTGTCTCCTTATGAAGTTCACAGAGCTTTAGACGCCGTCGGTATCCCAGGAATTTGCACGTATGTCTTCTGACGCAAGCGTTCACACATTCATCAATTGATACATCGAGCAACTTGACAAAGCTGTCCTTGGAATACACTTATTCGAACTTATTACCAGACGGCTGTCAGCCTTATAACACTGTACAGTCAAAATTAACAAAAAAAAGTGTTCTTAAAGATTTACACATGTGCCTTTTATTTTTTTTTATAATTAACATTTCACACGCGTAATTTAAATTCAAAACAATTGTCTTCTTGGTTTAATTCCCAAGTTATGGTCAATGCCCCCTCTTCTGGGTGTAAATCCCAAGTTATGGCCAATGCTCTTCTTGGTGTGATTCCAAAGTTATGGCCAATAGATTTGAAATGAGTTAAAATGTCAAGTCTAAAACAAAGCTGGGATGTTGAATACATCTTCGTTGTCTCGAATTACGTGTTAATCTAAGACAGTTGTATTATCTGACGGCACACAAGACCAAGTGTCGCAGGCGCTCTGAAGAAGAAATTCACTGCGATCGCGCAGACAAAATCAGTGAAGTAGATTTATTTTCTTCGAAACTGAAGATCTGGTACAAATATTTGGAGTACTGAAATTTTAACAAGCTGTTGCTGTTTTAAATATTTTACAGACTGTGAGCGATGATTCAAAGAAACTTCAATGACTGATTTAGTATCCACGCCACTTTAACATATTTGCCAGTAATTTCTCCAGAGGTCGAATCTTTTATTTATGCATAAAACAGTTTGAATATTTTATTCTGTTTAATGACTTTTATTAGTTGGCAATACGTTTTAAAATAAATGTACATTGGGGTAGTAAGGGCATATATCTTAATTGTATAATTAAGACGTTATCCAGACTTCTTTATGGCATTTGTGTAGTGAGTCTACGGGGAGTTTGGGATGTTGTATCATTTTGTCAACCGAATTACTTCTTAATAAGTTATGCCCGATTTACAGATGTAGTTTGATAATGTCCGATGCCGATGACCCACTTTCCTTTTCCGGTTCTTGAATGTGACACATCCTTATATTATGGTGGTTACTTCGCACTTCTGCCAAATTGTTTTGAAATCTTCAAACACGAATAATAGAAGAAATGGACCCGACACGAAATCATAATTGAGCGGGACAGACGGACGGACGGACGGACCGACGGAAGGACGACGAGTGTGATCCTTTATAGCCTCCATAAACTTCGTTTGCATTTCCCAAGAACATTTGGCTCAGCTCGTTGTCTCCTTCATTGTTTGTTTAATGTTCAACTCGATGCCATTCTATATATACTATGGGACTTTGGACATTCAGTATAGAATTCTTTAGTCTTTGTTTACAAGAAGAGTACTCATAACGATATGGCACAGAGGCTCGAAACATTATTGAGTTCAAACGATTTCAAAATTTTGAGCATTTTTATTATTTGTCATTCAGATGTGTTTTTAATTGTAATTCAAAATTGTATTTTCTAAATGAATTGTTGTATTTATTTACAAATTACAGGTGATTCCTTATTCTCAAAATAGGCAGATACCATCAAGAGGTCCACATGAGCTGTTAGAAGAGACAGCACGCTCAACTGTTCGATTCATTTGAAATAAATGCAATCAAAGCATATTTCTGTATATCCTTAATTAACTGGTGGATTTTGATAACTTTGAATTTTCTCAGCTAATACTTGGATTTATGTTTAGTTACTGGTATTATCGAAAAGAAAAATAAAGGACCTATCAACGGCAATCAATATTTGTTCAGTAAGTTACGATTTGTGTTTGAAATTGACGTGCATCTGGAAAATGTTTTTTTTGTGATTTGTTTACTTTGCAATATTATACAAAAATATGCATTTTCGAACAAGCAGAATGATATTTTGTGTTCTGAGAAATTGTACTTGCATTTCGCGATACAGATCGCCCATTTATTAGCTGAAATTGACCAGACTTGGCACTTAAGCCTATATAGCTCTACTGACATATTCAGTCCAGAAAAGGACCCCTAAACAGGTATCTGTAATTTAAAAAACATTTTATAAATCAGTACAATGTCCAATTTATAACATGCTGTGTCCATATGGGTACCTGGAATGACATATAATATACTAAACAAGATTTAATTATCAACTTTATTAATTACTCTTTACAACAGCAAATCATCGCACAAGTTTGCTTGAATATAAGACAAGAGATTGCATTTGGATTGTTCAGTTTGTTTAGAAGGGTAAGTATTACAATAACAGTTGCTTTGCTCAATTTCCAGGGTAACCATGTAATGGAGGAACATTCCAAAAATGATGACTAACTCCAAAGTGTAGCTTCGTAAATCTTGACAGCATTACATATAAAATGTAGTCACAGAAACACTGATGAATTGTCATCAACCCTTTCCTCCATAGATACACCTTTTTACGCATGTGCGACCAGTGTAGATCCAAATCAGCCGGCACATCCATGCCGTCTGATCAGGATCTGCACTGGTCACATTTTGGTCAGAAATAACCTAATTAATCAAAAAGCGTACAGTTTAGATCCTGATTAAATGGCTTGGATTTGCCGACTGATCTGGATCTAAACTGTTCGCCCATGCAATAAAGGTGTATCTATGAAGAAAGAAATACATTCACGTCTTCCTGATTCATGAAGTTTTGTTACCAGCACTAATGGCAATAATACATGAATTCCATCTGAAACACAGTGACTCAAGAGCATATTTTGAATAATTCTGGTATATTATGTTTCTTAGGTATGATGATGCACCTACACCTGTATATAAAGATTTTCTTTGACTTGAACTTGTGACCTTGTTTTAAATCACATATGATCATGATGAAAATGTTGCATTTTATGTTAGCAATAAAGGTGATTTGACCTAGTGACATTGATTTGAACCAAGATGACCAATTTCTGAAAAGAGCTAACATAATAAACAAAACATAATCAGAGGTTGATAATAATCAGAGGAAACATGTTGCCTTAATGGTGTTAACAAACAAACAATGACAACAGACAATGGACAATGCCAGACAAAACTTGACCACATTAGCTCACTCTAAGCCTTTGGCTCAAGTGATCCCATAAAAGACACCATTGGATAAATGTTTAAAAATGCCATTGTTTTGAATGACTGAATAAAATAAAATTTGATGTTAAATGTGGTTCATATTCATGTTCAACTTTGAAAACTAACTCTTGGGATAATGTTTAATCCTTTCCTCCATATATACGCATTTTCATGCATGTGCGACCAGTGTAGATCAAGATCAGCCGGCACATTTGTGCCATCTGATCAGGATCTGCACTGGTCGTATTTTGGTCAGAAATTACCTAATTAATCAAAAAGCGAAAAGTTTAGATCCTGATCAGACGGCACGGATAAAAATAAAGGTTTATCTATACAGGAAAGTATTAAATGGTGTAAAAATATAATATTATATCAGATTCTTGCCAAATATAGTCACATGTGGCTATATTTGCAGGACATTATATTCTTATTAACAAACCAACATTCAAACAAAAGAAATTATTATTTGCATCAGAACTTGAAAATCATCTATAAAGAAACAACATGAAAAACCTATATCCTATATCAGGAAATCACAAATCTGTAACATTTATTTCTGATAATATGTTAAGTAAAGGTTAACTTATACAGCTAATGAGAAGTCTGACCAATGTGCACATTAGTGCAGGAAGAAAAACCATGAGCTGTTAAGAAAAGATCACAGTCACTAACAAAGTGGTTCATTTAACACAGAGGATGGTTCCATGCTTCTGACTGATTATAGCAACAAGAAACTACAAAATGTGACGTCAAAGATTACCTTGACCTTTCAGCAGCACCTTGTGCTGTCTGTCCGGTCAGTAAGACTGAGGCTGCAGTAACCCTGAACAATAAGTCTGTCCAGTTTGTATCACTGGGAAATAAGATGACTGCTACCCGAACACTCAAAATAAACCATAACTGCGAAGGTTAACAGTTACCAAAACTGTCAAAATTAACCATAACTGCGACGGCCTGGTTTACAAGGATGGTAAACTGTTCATATCTGATAATGGTAAGACAGTGTACATCTATGACATGAGTGGTCAGAAACTGAAAATGTCAACAGGGATTGATATATAATAGAACACTTAAACAATTACAGTTCTTGACCTGGATTAATGTACACTAAGTGTAGCCAGAACACTTAATGTTCACTGATTTATTTTTATATTTTACTATTGTTAATTTGTAATTGCACATATGAATTTATATTTATATTATGAATACATGTATATCTAACGAGTAACTGGATATATATATATATTTATATATCAATAAATGAAGTTGCTTACTGGTCAAGTCATAGTCATTGAAAAGGGTATCGCATTATCAAGGAATAAATGAAGACCTGTAATGGAACTAGAAGGGGAGACATTGCTTGCCCTATGCTTGCTTAGAGATATGATACAATATTGAAGGATCCAGCTTTTCCTGAATAAAGGATGGCACAAACAGACCAAATCAACAAGAAACCAAGCAAACAGACAGTAACAACAAGAAATTAAAAGACTTGCCTTATCTCCATAATCATGTCCTCTAACCACATACAAAGGAACATGATCAAAACTTTAACACTTTTTGAAAGAGCTTCCATAATTAAGTTTTATTGACTTTAGGCACAAATGTGTTGAATTATTGTCCGGAAAAGTTGTTTGCACTATTTTATCGTGACCTTTACATTTGACCTAATTACCATAAAATCAAAAGGTATCATCATCACACAAAGGGCTTCCCGTGTGCAAGTTTTAGCACTAAAGAGGCAACCCCTGTTGAGTTATCATGAAGCCAAGGTTTTAGACCGTTTGATTCTATGACAAATGATACATGTTTGATCAAGAACTTTACACATAAGTTTTGGAGACATAAGGCACAAACCTTTTAGAGCTATTTTATAGACATGACCTGGTATGTGATTTTGAGGTCAGGCTATGCTTTATATACCTGGCTTTTCAGGGAAAAGGTATAAAACATTTAAAATAACACAGGTATCTAGTTTGTAGACTATATTGATGTATAATAATGTAATTGATAGCCTCAATACAAATATACAAACTGATGTATACCGGTATTTCAGGGCTGAAGGCTATAAAACTGAGATTGGAAACCAGTCTCAAATCTCAAGCATCTGATTGACTGGTTGCCATTTCAGCCAATCAGATGCTTGTGCTTTGAGACTGGTTTCCTTTCTTAGTTTTATAACCTTGGGACCAGATCTTGTCTTGAAATATCACGAGCAACGAGAGCTGTCAGAGAAGACAGCAGGATCAACTATTTCGCTCATTTGAAACAAATGGAACTAGAATTATCACTGAAAGTGATTAAATACTCCATGTGTGCTGGATAATTAAACTGGGAATGCTTCGAATCAATGGCATAATGTGCCCCACTTTCAATCCAAAGTGTTGTCTTCACAGTAGCCACATATACACCAAGTTTCATCCCAATATCTCATTCCTTCTAAATTTATTGAGCATAAACGGTTTGAATATGTTAGTAACAGTGACCTTTTCTTAACATTTATCTAACAACTGTGTGCCAAAAATTGTTTAAATATGTGAAGCTTTTTATGAGAAATCATCCAGAGAACATTTTTATTCTATTTTTAGTAACAGTGAACAGTGACCTTGACATCATCAGGCCCAATTTCAATACCAAGTTTCATCTTCACAGACACTACCTATACAGCAATTTTCATCACAATATCTCATTCAGAACCAAAGTTATTGAGCATATACAGTTTTTTTTCTATTTTTAGTAATAGTGACCTTGAACCCACAGGCCTTACTTTGAATCCCAAAAGTCATCTTCACAAAAACCACCAATACACCAAATTTCATTTAAGAATCTCATTCCAAGCTATAGTTTCTGAGTGGAAATGAAGTTTTGAAGTTTAAATAACAGTGACCTTGACCTTGAACCCACAGGCCCCAAAGTCAAACCTAACCTGTATCTTGTTATGTTACATCTGTGTCCCAAAAAATAATTAAATCTATTAAGTATTTCATGAGTTATCGTCCAAAAACAATTTTTCTTTTTTAAATAACAGTGACCTTGACATTGACCCCACAGGCCCCAAAGTCCAACTCGACCTGTTTCTTCTGATGTTACATCTATTTACCAAAAAAGGATTTAATCTGTGAAGTGTTTCATGAGTTATCATCCGGAAACCATTTTTCTATTTTTAGTAACACTGACCTTGACATTGACCCCACCATCCCCAAAGTCGAACTTGACCTGTATCTTGTGATGTTACACCTGTGTACCAAAATTTTTTAAAATAGTTGATACCTTTCAGGAGTTATCGTCCGGAAAGCATTTTTCTATTTTTAGTAACAGTGACCTTGACACTGACCCCACCAGCCCCAAAATCGAACTTGACCTGTATCTTATGACGATATATCTGTGTACCAAAAATTATTTAATTCTGTCAAGCCTTTCATGAGTAATCATCCGGAAATGAAGAATCCGACCGACGGAACGACCGCCAAGCTCACTCCTATATACCCCCCTAAAACTTCGTTTATGGGGGTATAATTATGAAAATAAATATTGTTTTTTTTTAATATAGTAGTATTCCACTTTAAGATTTGAAGTATGGTCAATCATTCTTTTGCATACAGGAATAATATTTCCTAATATATAAACTAATATTCCATAATCTGTTTCAAATTCAATGTTGACCTAAGATGAGCGATGGATAATTATACTGAGTGCAGCAGACCTCCACCTTGCCAAACAGAATATTGATTTCTAATAACAGAGGTAATACATTAATGGACCATAAATATGTGTGGAAGAGTTGCAAAACTTAATAGTAATTTACGAAAATTAACTTTATTAAATCCCCAGAAATTTAATTAGTTATTATTCAAAGTTAAAAAGGGAAATAACTTTAAAGTATTTTTGGAATAGTTGTGGAACTTGTTGGAAATGAAGGAGGTCATAGTGTTGGTCATTTATTTCAAGATTTATATCAATCAAATTAGTTATTTGTAACATATTATAGGCTTTAAAAAATTGCATAGTTTCCCACACCTTACTCAATTTTACTCAATTAACTCTGTAGCTGAGAAAGGGGCTACTGACCAAATCCTATAATAATCTGAAAGATGTAATGAAATAATTATTTTTAAAGTCATGGAAAAATGTCATAGGAACTTAAACCTTTGTATGAACTATTGACCAACTATTTATGTCCAAATTCTGGAAGAAAATGAGGCTTAGATTTGATGCTTGACAGCAAAATCCTAAGAGAAAAGGGACATAACTTTGAAAATATTTTTTGAAAGAGTTACAGTGTTTGTTAGAAATGATGTAGGTCATGATGATGAACATCTAGTTAATTTATCAACAATTTGAGAAAAATCAAATATACAGGCAAAATGCTTAAAACTTCAATTAAAATGATGAGAGTTTAACCCTTTTCTCCCCAGACACACCTTTATTGCATGGGCGAACAGTTTAGATCCAGATCAGCCGGTACATCCATGCCATCTGATCAGGATCTGCACTGTTCGCTTTATGATTTGTTAGGATATTTCTGACCAAAATGAGACCAGTGCAGATCCTGATCAGACGGCACGGATGTGCCGGCTGATCTGGATCTACACTGGTAGCACATGTGTAAAAATGCATATATATGAAGGAAAGGGTTAAAGTTATCGACCACATGCATTTTTAGTTTAACAGATGCCGATGCTGGGATGAGTAGGAAAGCTCCCCTATTCTTCAAATAGTTGAGCTAAAAATGACCTGTTACGCTTTTTGTATAATTTCAAGGTTTTATAAATGATATTATTATTCATGTTATCATTAATGTTAAGTTTGAAAATATTATAATTATTGCTGTTTTATTATTAATTTTCCTGTGTATGAAGGCTGCATTGTAAATAAGATTGATATAGTCACCTTAGTGCAAAAATGGTTCAAGTAACAATGAAATTAAAAGGAATTATATGTTTTTTGCACAAAGGTGACAATTTATTTTAATGTTAAATTGTTAATGTTAACTTCATGTAACCTTTATAAAATAAAGATACAGTTTTTATTATAATTATTTATGTGTATTATTAATTTATTATTATTAGTTTTATTATAATTATTATTATTACTTTTATTATTATAATTTTATTATTATTATTGTTACTAATGTTATCAGTTTTATGATTGTAATTATATCAGTATTATATTTATCATTATAATTATTGTTATTATTTATTATTATTATAATTATCAGTTAATTTTTAATAATACTTGTTGTAAGAAAATATAAGAAAATATAAGTATGAACTATGAACCACATGACTAACTTTGGTGCTCCCTGATATTACAATGTTTACATTCTGTTTATCAAGTACTGGAATGTTGACAGTTTGTTATTGATATATTGAGATGTATCATTCAGGTATTGTTTTCTTTATCAAAATAATGGGGAACTCAGTATTACAGTGTCAAACTAACCTACTATTTTACCCTTTACTCATTATATATGCCTTTCATCCAAGGGTGACCAGCTGAGATCCAGATCAGCCAATGCATCCATGCCATCTGATCTGGATCTACAATGTTCATCTCTGGTTCAGACATAGCCTAATGGATCTAAAAGTGAGTAGTTTAGATCCTTATCCTTATCAGATGGCCGGATGTTCTGGCAAAGAAAGCCTTATCTATTAAGTAAAGGGTTAACGCTTTCCTGTATAAATACGCAATTTCCGCATGTGCGACCAGTGTAGATCCAGATCAGCCGGCACGTCCGTGCCGTCTGATCAGGATCTGCACTGGTCGCATTTTGGTCAGAAATAACCTAATGAATCAAAAAGCGAACAGTTTAGATCCTGATCAGACGGCACGGATGTGCCAACTGATCTGGATCTAAACTGTTCGCCCTAGCAATAAAGGTGTATCTATACAGGTAAGGGTTAAGCTGATAATATCCAAAGGTGAAAATGGGCCAACATTTTCATTAGCTGTGTGATGAAATATAATGTTGTCTTCGATTATTGAACTTTGCCACACTTTGGGGCCAAGACTAGATTTCTAATAAAAGCTAAATTTAAACTATTCCAATAGTATGAAAACACTCTCAAAGCATTGAAATAACATTTACTATCTAGCAAAAGAAGCTCACTTTGATTTATAATAACAAAATTCATTTCAAACACTGACCTATTTTGACACCACTGTTCCAATGCATACGGATAAGTTTTAACACTTTCGGAGAAAGTTACAGACCCCATCAAAGTTAACTCTACAACTATTGAACACATAAAAAATCAGCTGTGTGACAGAGTATAAATTTTGATTAATATGTACCAGTAACAATGCAAGTTCTGTTAACCATATGTAGGTTAGACAATCCTAAGAAAATGGCAAGTTATGGTTTGAGGGGAACAAACATTAATCAAACAAGAACAAACAAGCCACGACTAGGTCTGCATATCAGGTGGCTTAAATGAGTTCAAGCCTCGGTCTTGGTTTCGAGCCAGTTCGACAATCTCCGTCATCTTCTCGACTTTAGGGTTGATATGAACGCCACACCACTCGTCAACAGTATCCGGGAAGTAGATCTTCTTCAGGGATATCTCGAACTTGGTGTGCAAGTGCTTTAAACCACTTAAAATTCTGAAATATAAACAAATTCATGTAACAACATTCTTATTTCTTGGCAGATTGTAGACACATTTTATAATTTTCCCAGATGAGCCACTGTTATGATTTGCTCTCATTTTTCAACAAAGTATTTTTAATAATGAGTATATGGGTAATTGATTAAATGTCTGAGTTTAATGTTGTCATATCAGGTTTTTCTGAAAACTGCATTGGTACAACTAAAACACATAATTTCAATATTTTGATTGACAGAGTTTCTAGCTGTAGAGAAACCAAATGAACTTATCATCACAAGCACCTAACAAATTTTAGTTAATACATGTACCCGGTATACTGCAAAAAATATTTTTTGTTCTAGACTTTTGAATTCAGAAATAAAAAGAAAGGAAGATCAATATGTTTAATTCCCAATGTCTGTCATACTCGATATCTTTTGTACCTGCACTGCAGTAGCTATTAAAATGAGTCATGTACAAACAAAAACTTGTAAGTAAAAATGCCATAATCAGTGTTATTTTATTAATTACCATTAATAAATAATTTTGGTTCATTTCTTTTAATGTCAAATAATGATGGGTTTGAGCATTTTCCTATATTTATTTGTATCCTATCTTCTATTCAATACAGAGGGAAAGTTTTGAGAACTAAATCAGAAAACAACAACAATGTTAGCTACCAACCCATTCCTTATCAATTATAATGGTGACCTGGTGTTGATCATATTATCAGTGCTTGGAATATAAGCTCACATTAAACCTGTTTCATTTTCCTACACTTACTTTACAGCTTGCCCAAGTAAAGCATCCAGATGCATAGGATTGGTAAAGTTTCTTCTCATGTGATATTCATTCATCCATGACAATCTCCTGTATTATACAAAACACCAAATGTAACAGAATAACTCATTTTACAACAAATTACTATCATTAACAAGCAAATCTGTTAAACTGGCATCCCATAACGAAGATGATTTTAGCCAACAATATTTCACCTTCTTCAAGCAATACTTAATTTCACAGTTTATTTTGAAACTGCTTATTTTGAACAAGTGATACTACTAATTTCGATTTTAAAGGCGGTCGCTACAGTTTTTTAAAATGAGTATTAAACTACTGTACCACCGCCTAAATGCAATGATTAAAACACAGTTCACGGTCCAATCTGGGTTTTATACTAAATGCGTAATTCTCACAATGAAAATCTTTTTACGCGCGGATAAAGTGAAACATTCGTTGAAGATATTTTGCTCTTTTTGCAATAATAAACTAGATGTTTTTTGTGAAAAACACATGTCTCCCCCCTGCCCCCTGCGACCTTGACCTTTGACCTACTGACCCCAAAATCAATAGGGTTCTTCTACTCAATAAGGGCTATTACCCTATTTAGTTTGAATGCTCTGGGTCAAGCGGTACTCCAGTTATTGACAGGATACGATTTTCACTTTTCGGGGCCCCTGTGACCTTGACCTTTGATCTACTGACCCCAAAATCAATATGATTCCTCTACGCAATAAGGACATCCATCGTATGAAGTTTGAAGGCTATGGATTGAAATAGAACTCCTGTTATTGAGCGGAAACAGTTTTCACTCTTCAGGCCCCTGTGACCTTGACCTTTGACCTACTGACCCCAAAATCAATAGGGTTCTTCTACTCAATAAGGGCTATCACTCTATGAAGTTTGAATGCTCTGGGTCAAATGGTACTCTAGTTATTGAGCGGAAACAGTTTTCACTCTTCAGGCCCCTGTGTCCTTGACCTTTGAACTACTGACCCCCAAATCAATAGGGTTTTTCTACTTAATAAGGGCTATCACCCTATGAAATTTGAATGCTCTGGGTCAAAGGGTACTTGAGTTATTAAGTGGATACAGTTTTCACTCTCCGGGCCCCTGTGACCTTGACCTTTGACCTACTGACCCCAAAATCAATAGGGTTCATCTACTCAATAAGGGCTATCACCCTATGAAGTTTGAAGGCTCTGGGTCAAAGGGTATTGGAGTTATTGAGCAGAAACGGTTTTCACTCTTGGGGCCCCTGTGACCTTTGACCTACTGACCCCAAAATCAATAGGGTTCTTCTACTCAATAAGGGCTATCACCCTATGAAGTTTGAAGGCTCTGGGTCAAAGGGTACTCGAGTTATTGAGTGCAAACGGTTTTCACTCTTCGGGCCCCTGTGACCTTTGACCTACTGACCCCAAAAAAATAGGGTTCTTCTACTTAATAAGGGCTATCACCCTATGAAGTTTGAAGGCTCTCGGTCAAAGGGTACTCGAGTTATTGAGCGGAAACAAAGTGTGACAGACGGATAGACGGACGGACGGACAAATAATGCAGGCCAAAAAGGGTAGGTTTATATCGAAAAAGGCTTATGAAAAAGGACTTCTTTCATCTGCGCATTTGAAAAACTAGCAGTCGAATGTTTAGTCCGACAAAAATGATACACGTTTCAGGGTTATGAACCGAAAGTGGGAGAAATTGTGACAGATAGCTCTGTCCCCGATGTAGGGTCTGATGTTAATTATGTCCCTGAAGATGTTTTGAAAGACCAAAGAATCATTGAACTTGGTCACTTGTTAAATCAATAAAAAAATGTGTACTGTCATACACTGTAGGAAACCCTTGTTCAATGTGCTTACTGCCTCTCAAGCTTACAGATAAAGTCTTGATCTGCAGAAGTTGCATAGAACTTAAAATGCTTAATGCTTTATTATGTTCTAACAAAATAAAAGGTGTGCAAGCTAATATTCAATATAAAATGCTTATATAAACAGGAAATTTGACCGACATGTGTATTTCGTACTAACTGTAAGCAGATTCTCTCATTTTAGTGTCAGATAAAAAAAGCTGACATTGAACATTGGTACTATGCTTTTTTATCTATTATTTTCATTAAATTTATGTCATAAATTGTCGTCATAATACTTAGAATGCCAAAACATTTAACATTAGAATTGTTCAAAATATGACATCATTGGTATCTAATAAAAAACAAGTTACCCCGCTAAGGTCCTATTTTTATTTGGGTTTTCATTGGATAACATCATGTTCTTGACATACACAAAGTTTGAATGAAATCTATTATTGGGAAAATTTTAATGAAACTGTAGCGACTGCCTTTAATTAGATTTTGACCCAGCGTGCAACCTACATAAACACCTGGTGCACTGCAGCACTTCAACAGATGCCGACTACGTTTTTTTGTCATGCAAAAACTGTTAGAGCTGCAGCTCCAATCAAAACACGCTGTATTTTTCTTCCAAATAAGGTTTTGCTGTCAATCTAATTTCTGTCACTGTTTGTTCATTCCCCTTGCGGATGTTGAAACAATAACAAAAGGTGTGGCTTAAAGTAAATCAACATGAATGCGTGATTAACAAATAACTTTATTACACCTCACGTGATTAGTTTACTATATAGCGTAATGTGACTTCACAGGGAGATAATCGCTACTGTCACATATGCGACAGCATCATGTCACCCTCGCGTGGATCTAAAAATAAATATCTTGGAAATCCGATTACAAATTAACTTCTACGCATGCGTAATTGACCAAGGGAGATAAACGCATTTTGATCATTATTTGTAGCCGCTTATTGAGCATTATTGATTTTGGACTTCCGGCGCTTGATTTTGTTCCCAAACAAAATTTGGTCATAGTCAAGATCTCTAAAAAAACAAATGTTCGGTGTAATAAAATAAATATCACATCCCATTGGGGGAAACAGTACGAAATGTTAACCCTTGAGAAGGTAATGTCAACCTCGGCTAACGCCTCGGTTGACATTACTTCTCTCGGGTTAACATTTCGTACTGTTTCCCCCAATGGGATGTGATATTTATATATTATGCATTTGGTGGCAAAAGTAACATTATATTGTCAGAATGTGTAATCAGATCACCTATTAGTTATGAAGAACTAACAGAGTCATAAGTGTCTTTAAAATATCATAACAACTATAGCGACTCCTGTACTAGAAGCTCTGACATATCCATGTAAAAGGTAGAACTTACCCCTCGCTGTGGAGGAAATCCTCATATATTGACTCCAGTCTAAGAAGTTCTATAGTATCCATGTAAATATCAGAACCAGGAAAATCACAGATAGGAATGTCTTTCCTAAACAAATAAAGAATCATAGCAATTAAACTTCTATAATCAATTACAATTGATAGGAATGTCTTTACTGAACAAATATAAAACCATTGAAAAAATAATTTAGAATCAAAAAGATACTTTACTTTAGAAAATATTTAGAAAATGTTTTGAAATTAATTTCTTCTTCTATTGAACTGGTAATGCCATTCTATAAAGCTAAATATGACTTTGATTTACCATGGTTATACATGTACTCATATCTTAAAACCCAGTGTAAGTTTAAAATTAAATAATCAGATTTATGCTATTAAAACCTAACACATGTACCTCCTGCCACGTATTTCAATAACATCTGAAGGCAACATGTATATGTACATCTTCACTTGGCAGAAATGCACCACATGTTGTTAATCAATATAACAATTTCACAAGTGTTATTTTAGATTTATTTATCGCCGCTACAGTATGCCGCCAGATGAGTGAAGTCATTTTTGTTTTTTTGAGAATAGTACATGTACCTGATACTGAGGAATCTCCAATTCCGGAATCACCCCTCATACTCATCAAAAGAATGTGAGTAAACAATAGTTACCAAACAGCATGTAGTTGTTGTTTTGGTGTGACCAGTAAGCATAGATTAACTGGTTTTGGTGTGACCAAACTGTATAAATTTATTTTGGAAAGACCTGTTTCAAACAGCATGAAGAAATTGGTTTTGGTGTGACAAAACAGCATTGAGTAATTTGTTTTTGACTATAACAAAACAAGACTTAGCAACTGGTTTCGGACAGACTAAACAGCTTGGAGTAACTGATTTGAAAGAAGTAGTTTACCCTTCAAATGGATTCAGAGGTAGCTGTCCTTGAAACTTGAGCTGCTGGGTGATATCTAGGTGAATATCTGGTGTGAACGTTCCTAACAAAGAAACAATTCTATCAATAAACACTGCAATATCAAGATTTGTTTTGCAAGTTTTAAATATTTATTGGCAGAAATACATCAACACGTTTGTTTCCATTACACTATAATCAGATTCATTTTTAGCTCACCAGAGCCACCAGAGCCAAAGACTCTGAGTGAGCTATTGTGATCAGAGAGGGACCAGATGTCCGTCGTCCGGCGTCCGTCAACATTTTGTTTGTTAACGCGACAGAGGCCACAATTTTTAACCGATTGTCATCAAACTTGGTCAGAATGTTTCTCTTGATGGTGTGGCAATCCCTTTCAAAACTGGGTCATCTTGGGTCAAAAACTAGGTCACTAGGTCAGATTAAAGCAAAAATGTTGTTAAAGCAATAGAGGTCACATTTTTAATCTGATTGTCATCAAATTTGGTATGAATATCAATATTGATGATCTCTACTCAAATTATTAAAATCATGTTCTTGAATTGCCCAGGGGCCCCGCCCTGGGGTTTTAAATTTTTTTTCTTTTAAAATCTGTTTTTAACCTTTGATTTTCTACAGTTATCAACCAGATTTTGGCACAAACTTTATACCATCTTAAAATTCAATCTTTCCTGAACATTTCATTACTGGTTGTTCTTTGATAAAATTTGAAACAAAAATTTTAGTAGCAGGGTGAACATTTCAAGTGTCAAAATTCCAATAGTTTTACCTACCTGTCTTCAGTTATATTTAGATTCAATCTTAGTATGTTAAGATGTATTAGTTCATTCCTCCTGTTGCTGGTCAATGACCTACTGAACGTTCCTGCTTAGATCTGTGTTATGCAATATTAAGAACTTTGCTCTGGAAGTTTTTATAAGGTAAATTTTGTCTTTTTCTGTGGATACTGACCAAATAAACATTCTTACTTTATAGCACTTTGAATATCAGGCTTTTCTTAATATTTTATTCACTGTTTGTAAGTAAAACAACAACTACAACAAATTTGAAGCACATTCTAAAAATGTTCAGACTATATTAACCATTTCCTTCATAGACACAACTTTATTACGTTGACGAACAGTGTACATGTAGATCCAGATCAGCCAGCACATCCAATTGAGTATGGTCTCTAGTCTCAGTTTTATTGGCTTTGGCCCTGATCTTGACCAAACCAGTCTTTAACCTCCATATATACACATTTTTATGCAATGCCAACAGTGTAGATCCAGATCAGCTGCCTCATTTGTGTCTTCTGTTCAGGATCTGCACTGGTTGCATTTTAGTCAGAAGTAACTGAACAAATAAAAAAGTTAACAGTGTAGATTTTGTTCAGATGGTAGGGATATGCTGGCTGATCTGGATCTACACTGTTTGTCCACGCAATAAAGGTATATATTTCGAGGAAAGGGTTAAGCATTTTTGTAGGAAAAGGTATATTCTATTAATTTCAACCAAACTACTGCCTCAAAAGAAAACAGATTATTTGCATTTATGTAATGGATTGAAGACTTGAGGCTTCTTGGAATTAAACACAAGTGTGACAGTATGAAATGCTATAATACACCAGCAAATGAAGTAGAATCGTCATCTCATGAAATGTGAAAACACATCTTTGTGTGATGTTATAAGGCCCGTTATTTAAATTGTTGCAAACTCAGCTGTGTATTTGTTATTTTCTTGAATATTCTTCTACCCTTCATTTCATGAATCCAAGAATTTGGTGAGCGATAGGGCTATTGGCCCTCTTGTCTTATATACTGACAGAAGACCATCATGAAATGAGGTTTCAATGATTGTTTCAACCATTTGGAAGAATAAGAAAAAAATGCTTACTTATTAATATTATTAACTGGTAAGATCTGTTTAATTTGGTCCAGACTTGTGGAGATTTTGGTACTTAAAGAACACTTGCTATATTGTTCATTTTGTTATCTTAATCTGCTTTGTCTTTTTATGAAAATGCAAACTGCCACAATATATTAATTGTTTTTAATAACAATAATAGACTATGTGATGCAAGATATACATGTATCAATATTGTGTGATATAAAGACTATAGTAAGTGCAGTTTTGGTCATGTCAATAGTTGAATTTTGGAGTACAGATCTAGAGAGTAAAATTAACAGTACCAATAAAATTTAATAATGTATAATTCCCATATTTGCAAAAGAAAATTTGTATTGACTGAAAAAGGAACTGTTTGAATGGTTAAACAGTATCCAAAATACATGTTTTACCTGCATTACATAATGAATGTTCCGCATAAATGTAAGTTGACAGAAAAATCATATGTATTTATCAATATGTATATAGTTTTTCAAGACCTTTGCTGGAATTATTTCTTGTTTTTCCTTTAACCAAAATCAACTACAGTCAAACCTGTCTTTAGCAGCCACCCAAGGGAGTGACAAAAAGTGGCTGCTCTATACAGGTGGCTGTTAAAGACAAGTTAAAATGAGAACAAAATGTCAGTTTAGGACATATTCAAACTGGCTGTTTAAGACAGGTGGTTGCTATTCGCAGGAGGCTGCGAAGGCAGGTTTCACTGTATTCAAGTCCTATGTTAGAGTTTAATGGTAAAACTTGGTCCACAGAAGAAATCAGATCATTAATTAATCAAAGGAACACATACCTTTATTGATGACAGCCAAACAAACAGCCAGTGATGGTAAACCTTGTGGTAACAGTTCACACAGGATTGCATAATGATCATACCTGAAAATAAAAAAAATTACAATTTTTACATAGGACACAATTAACACTTTCCTTCATATATTCACATTTTTACGCATGCAATACAAGTGTAGATCCAGATCAGCCAACACATCTGTGCCGTCTGATCTGGATCTGCACTGGTTGCATTTTGGTCAGAAATAACCTGATGAATCAAAAAGCAAACAGTTTAGATATTGATCAGATGGCACCGATGCCGTGCTGATCTGGATCTAAAATGTTTGCCCACGCAATAAAGGTGTATCTATAGAGGAAAGGGTTAATGACAGACCTTTAGTTACAGCTAACATAAGACTGCATAATGGTGACACCTAAAAATAAAATCAAACAAAAGTTTGTCCATATGACACTATGAAAGACCTTGTGGTTACAGTTAACGTAAGACTGCACAATGGTCTGACTTGAAAATGAAACTATACTACAGTTTGTCTAATTTGTTCATATGTTTTTGTCAAATTCGTTACAACAGACGACAGACCTTGCAGTTACAGTTTACACAAGACTGCATAATGGTTACATCTAGGGTATGGAAAACATGTTTGTTTTAGGTGAGTCAAGCCCAAGGGTCATGTTTAATTTATACAATCAAAATGTTTTTTTTATATCCCAAATGCAATAGGTAAAATATTGATTAAATTCTTGTATTTACACTCCTAAATATGCTGAATTCTTATAAAATATTTAGGATAATTTGTGATATCAAAGCCTTTGGGATGGCTGTTGCAATAGCCACAATGATGGACAAGTGAATGACAGCAAGGTTTTTCACAGCAAACATTGGTAAAACATGTGTGCTTGTTGACATCACAAGACAAAACCTTGTGTATAGTCCAAAGTTTGTGCACGGCAATAATTGTTGTAGCATGATCTTACTGCAGATATAGGGAAATTAAATATTTTTCTAGTGATATAATATACACAAAGATAACATGATAATATCAAAATTGTAAATTTTTTTTATGATAAACAATATAAAACAAGATAAAGTCGAAGACAGGTGCCCGAATGGGTACTTTGTCACAAAAACAGTTAGTTGTATAACTATTGAGGTGAATTTTGACAATAGTGTGTGCTATAAAATCAGACAATTTTTAAATCCAACTATAAATAACAAAGTTATGGACCGGACATGATTGAGCTTCAAGGTCATGCTGTGATCTTGACCTTCAAGGAAGCAACCCAAATGTGGTGTGACATGTCGCCTCGATATGGTGATCATTTCTGTGAAATAATTTAAAAATCTGACTTCAAATAAAACAGTTATGGGCTGGACATGATTTTGCTGCAAGGTCATGCTGTGACCTTGACCTTCAAGGTAGCAGCCCAAATGTTGTGCGCAAGACGTCGTCTCATTATGGTGATCATTTCTGTAAAATTATTTTAAAACCGACTTCAAATAAAACAAGAGCTGTCCGAGGAGACAGCGCGCTCGACTATTCGAATCATTTGAAACAAATGCAATTTGAAGATTAAAACAATAACAACTATGGCCAAACATTCATGTGCAATCAGGAAAAGTATTAACAAGTGAATGGGAGAAGTAATTTTAAATAACAGAAATAATTTCATAATTTTCCATAAATATTGAACTAAAAAAGGGAATAACTATGAAATATTTTTGGAAGATTAAAAAAAATACTTGTTAGTAATTTATGATTGGAGAAATTTACTTTAAGTTCAATATCAATTACTTCAGTAATGTTACAGAAAAAGAACTGAAATGAAAAAAAGCATTACTTTAAAAAGCATACAATAGGTCAAGTGAAATGGATCTAGATTATGATGGTGAAAATGTTTTTCAAGTTTGAAGTTGATATCTGTATTAGTTTCAAAGTTATGGGCCAAGTGCATAAAAACTTGAAAACAAAATCTATTTTAAAAAGGACATAAATTTTAAAAAATTGTAGCAGAGTTTTCGGTCTTGGTGGTTATTGTAAAGATAATCATAGTGACTATACATGTATATTCTAAGTTTGAAGTTAATATCTCATGTTGTTTCAAAGTTATGGATCAAGCGCATATTTCGGCTAATGCAAAAACTTCAAAAGGGGCATAACTTACAGAAATATTTCCGGTAGAGTTATGGGTGTTGTTGATAATGATTGAGAAACTGATGTCAAACATATATTTCAAGTTTCAAAGTAATATCTCTAGTTGTTTAAAAGTTATGAGAGAATTGCATAAGTGAAAAGGGGCATAACTTGAGAAATATTGGTAGCAGAGTACACTGCAACTCCGTTATATCGCTATCCGTTATATCGCGATATCCAATATATCGCGCTTGGTCCGTGGATCCTAATTTTTTGTACATTTACAATTTTCATTCTTCGTGGGTGGTAAAAAAGATCAAATGATTAAATCAATGTTGGCGAAAAATTCACGAAACGCACGCTTTTTCCGTGATGTATTACGTCATTATCGGCGAAGGCTGTTTATTACATTTTGTATGCAGGGATTTAAGAGGGCCTCGATGTACATGTTCACCAGCAGATACAATTTAACATCAAACGTACAAATAATGAAAGTTTTTATTTACAATTCAATGCTTTTTATTTGACATAAAACCCCCTTTGTGACGAACTATAGGTGCAAAAAACACCAAGCTAAAAATAAAACTTAATAAATTATATAAAAAAGTTGTTTTAAAAACATTTGTCCAGCACGGAACGTGCTCCCTGTTGTACCCGTAGATTTCACGACGTGTTAATTACGCAACACTGCGATATACATGCATCTGACAGCAAAAACAAATGAATTCTCCTTGTTTTAGCGCAAATATTTACTTATATCGTGCTCCGTTTATATCGCGGTTGGCGGGCTTGGACCCCGAGGTCCGCGATATAATGGAGTTGCAGTGTAATGGGTCTTTTTGATAATGACATAGATTATGATGGTGAATATAAATTCTAAGTTTCAAGGTAATATCTCAAGTAGTTTCAAAGTTATTGGCCAAGTGCATATTTTGCTTAAAACAAAATTTAAGTGAAAAAGGGGCATAACTTGAAAAATATTGGAAGCAGAGTTATGGGTCTTATTGGTTATGATGTAGATTGTGATGTTGAAAATATATTTCAAGTTTCAAGGCAATATCTCAAGTAGTTCCAAAGTTATGAGCCAAGCAAAATGTAAGTGAAAAAGGAGGATAACCTTTAAAAATAATGGTAGCAGAGTTATAGAGTTATGGGTCTTGTTGGTAATGATGTAGAATTTGATGGTGAATATATATTCCAAGTTTCAAGTTGATATCTCAAGAAGTTTATAAGTTATGGACCAAAGTGCATATTTTCCTTAACCAGAAATTTAAGTGAAAAAGGGGCATAATTTGAAAAATATTGGAAGCAGGGTTATGGGTCATGTTGGTTATGATGTAGATTTTGATGGTGAAAATATATTTCAAGTTTCAAGGCAATATCTCAAGTAGTTTTAAAGTTATGGGCAAAATGCATATTTTGCTTAACACAAAATATAAGAAACAAGAGCCAGTCGGAAACGACTGCACGCTCGACTATTCAAAGTCAGACATATTTAAGCACATTAAAAACTGGGCTTCATTTAAACTGGGGAGTGATTCAGGAGTTTATGACACCCAACACACATACATGAACAAAAGTTTCTTAATCCAAGTTAGGAAATCAATAAATTACACTTAATTTATTATTGTAGTTTTTTAGAGGGTTTACACAACCCAGTCCATACACCCCTGATCCCACACCCATCAGCCCACTATCCCTGCCCACCTATAGTGATGTGGTGGGGTGTGGTGTAGTATAGTAAGGTATGGTATGCTGGTTGCTGTTGTTGGTGGTGTGGGTGTTGTTGGTATTGTTGTTGGTATTGTTGTTGGTGTTGGTAGTGATGGTGTTGTTGTTGTTGGTGTTTGTGTTGTTGGTGGTGGTGTTCTTGGTGTTGTTGTTGGTCGTGTTGTTGTTGGTGGTGTTGTTGTTGTTATTTGTGTTATTGTTGGTTGTGTTGTTGGTGGTGTTGTTGCTGGTGGTGGTGGTGGTATGTGGTGGTGGTGGGGTGGTGGTGGTGGTGTGTGGGGGGGGGGGGTGGTGGTGTTGTTGTTGGTGGTGGTGGGGGTATGTTGTTGTTGTTATTTGTGTTATTGTTGGTTGGGGGGTGGTGGTGTGGTGTTGGTGTGGTGGTGATGTGGTGTTGGTGGTGATGTGGTGTGGTGTTGGTGGTGGTGTGCTGTTGGTGGTGGTGTGATGTTGGTGGTGGTGTGCTGTTGGTGGTGGTGTGGTGGTGGTGATGTGGTGGTGGTGTGGTGTGGTGTGGTGGTGGTGATGGTGTGTTGGTGGTTGTGTGGTGGTGGTGGTGTGGTGGTGGTGGTGGTGTGGTGGTGGTGGTGTTGTGGTGGTGGTGTGGTGGTGATGTGGTGGTGGTGTGGTGGTTGTGGTGTGGTGGTGGTGGTGTGATGTGGTTGTGGTGTGGTGTGATGGTGGTGTGGTGGTCGTGTTGTGGTGTGGTGGTGGTGTAGTGTGGTGGTGGTGTGGTGTAGTGTGGTGGTGGTGTGGTGTGGTGTGGTGGTGGTGTGGTGGTGGTGGTGTGGTGGTGGTGGTGGTGATGGTGGTGGTGTGGTGTAGTGTGGTGTGGTGTCATATAGTACAGTACAGTACAGTACAGTACAGTACAGTACAGTACAGTATAACCACTCAACACTTTCAAAAGGGCCATAATTTGAACAAAATGGAAGTTAGAGTTATGGTTCTTGGCATACCCACTCGGGATATGATAATGAACAAGTGCTGAAAGTTTCAAAGCTGTAGTATAAGTAGTATGGAAGTTATGGGTTTGTACACTAGCTTGCACGCAAACTTTAACCTGAAATTCTAAGTCGAAAAAGGGCCATAATTTGATCAAAATGAAAGTTAGAGTTATGGTTCTTGACATACACACTTGGGAGATGATGATGAACAAGTGTGCCAAGTTTCAAAGCTGTAGTATAAGTAGTATTGAAGTTATGTGTTTGTACAGTAGCTTGCACGCAAACTTTAACCTGAAATTCTAAGTCGAAAAAAGGGCCATAAAAAGGGCCATAATTTGATAAAAATCAAAGTTAGAGTTATGGTTCTTGGCATACACACTCGGGACATGATGATATGATAATGAACAAGTGCTGAAAGTTTCAAAGCTGTAGTATAAGTAGTATGGAAGTTATGGGTTTGTACACTAGCTTGCACGCAAACTTTAGACTGAAATTCTAAGTCAAAAAAACGCCATAATTTGATCAAAATGAAAGTTAGAGTTATGGTTCTTGGCATACACACTCGGGACATGATGATGAACAAGTGTGCCAAATTTCAAAGCTGTAGTATAAGTAGTATTGAAGTTATGAGTTTGTTCAGTAGCTTGCACGCAAACTTTAACCTGAAATTCTAAGTCGAAAAAGGGCCATAATTTGATCAAAATGACAGTTAGAGTTAGTGTTCTTGGCATACACACTCGGGACATGATGATGAACAAGTGTGCCAACTTTCAAAGCTGTAACTATAGTAGTTTTTAAGATATAAGTAGGTTGCACGCAAACTTTAACCAAAGCGGGACGGCGACGCCGACGACGATGGCGACGCCGACGCCCAAGTGAGTAGAATAGCTCGACATATTCTTTGAATAGTCGAGCTAAAAATTATGGGCCGGACACGAATCGGGACGTACGGACGGACTGATGGTCGTACAGATGGACGGACGGACAACCCAGCGACTATAATCTCCCCAGAATTTCTTTGGGAAGCATAAAATTGTTTGTTGCATGACTGTCAAGTTATCAGTTTCATTTATACTTAAGGAAGGTCACTCTTCGTATATGTAATCTATCAATTAACCTACTTCAATAGTAAAATTTTACACTTAAACTTTTAAGTTAACAAATAGAATCCAACAAAAGAAGTTATGATATTTCACAAAGTGTTACACTTATAGTATATGTAATTCTTTTTCTACATAAACTTCTTTTAGCAGTACATGTATTTCATGAATGAAACAGTGTTTATTAATTTACCTTAATGTTTGATCAAGATAAAAGTAACCTAAGTTATTGACTACTTAACGGTCATATGACAAAAAGTTGACGGTTTAATTTCAAATATGGTTAATCAGTTTAACATATTTACATGTGTTGCCATGTAAGACTATTCTTGTTGATAAACACCAAGTATCACATCAGTTTGTATTTATCCATAATCACCGAAGGTTACAGATAGTAGTCCTCTCACGCACTGATAACTAAATAAGGAAGTTTAATATTACACCCCCAAAATGGCGACTGTTAGAGGTGAAGTTATGTCGGATGAAGTTAAAGGTATAAAATGCTGTTTTTGTGCAGCAGACAACAGGACTCGGGAAGCTGATACATATTGTGTGGACTGTAAGGATTACTACTGTTCACCATGTACTGAGACACACAAGAAGGTTTCTGCAACAAAGGGACACACACTACTGGACAAAACAAACTTCAAGTCACAGGGATCAGAAGATTCTCTACAAAGTATTCCTACACAGAGATGTTCCCAGCACCCTACAGAGGTCATCAACATGTTCTGTAAAGACCACAATGAGGTGGCCTGTGCACCCTGCATGTTCATCAACCACAGGTATGTATCATATTATGTTCATAGGGAATTTGTCTACCCCTGTAAGACAAATGATTAGTCTTTGTTTAAAGGTGACTATTAGAACACATACACAATTTTACTGTATTTGTTTGGGAAAATTCAATAAAGGGGAAAATTCAGATCTCAACAAAGAGATGCCTTTTATAACTAGTAGAACTTTGGATAGAAAATACCATTGATAGATAATACTAGTAAATTGATAAATTGTTATTGTCAAATAACTTATGTAATTTGAACATGCTTTCTACGTGTTTATTATCAAGTAAAAATCGTAGTATAGTAGTATAGAACTTAATTATCAATATACATCAAAACTGAATAACTTGCAGTGTTGATAAAAAAAATGATTTCATACATGTATATATTGCTTAATACAGCCCCAGTAAATAAAACAAAAATGCTCTATACAACAGACTTGAGCTTGATATTATGCTACCTTTTTAACAATTTTCAGATTAAACATGCATATGAATTCCACAGAAATATTAATATAATATGCAATCACTGTACCAGAGATTGGCAAATATTGCACAAGCAAAATATATATATATCCTCTTATGCAGTTTTACTTTTTTATACTGATTTCACCTAGTAACAGACCCAGTCTTTGACCCCAGACAGACTAGTTTGGACTTTGTCCAAGACATCAGCAAGATGAACAGTATGAGCAAGTTTGATAATTTGTGATAGCTTTTTTTTTTATTTGTGTTAGCGATCTATTTTTTACCCCAGATGACCAAAATTAAAAATCTTATGATAGAAGAAAATTGTGCATGCTTTCTGTTTGATTTAGGTTAATAATCAGAAGTCATTAAAAGAAACTGTATGGGAAAATATGATGATAATCGGATAAAAAACTTAATCTAATTTACAACTTATCTATATGGTGTTATCAAGGTTTTACTTTATTAAACATAATGACTTTGATATGTACCCCAGATGACCCAGTTGATAAAATGTTATCATGACAAACCCTCTGAGCAAGTTTGATTGAAATCTGAATTTTTTCCCATGAATCATCAAGACAAATGTTCAAGACATATATTCATAGTGAGTTTTGTGATGATCTAAGGCATCCAAAGCACTGACTGTTTACCAGGAATGCTATTGAAAAATCTTGTCATTTGGGCACTGTTTTGATCAGTAACTTGGCAGAGCCTAGTAACTGTCGTTTTAACAGTTTCCTTATGCCAGATTTTCACACTCAAACTGCGATGTGTAAAAGGTACTAAAGTTCTTCTATGAATCCAGTATTAAATAATATTTTCACAACACTTTTTTTCAGAATGTGCAAAAATATCCACTCCATACCAGAAGACATTGACAACTTGTACAACAAAACAGAACTGACCAACATGAAACAGAAAATCCACAAGATGAAGACAAATATGGAAGAAATGAAGGTGATGAAAGAAAATAAAGTTAAAGAACTAAAAGAAGCATTTGACAAAGAAGTCAAGTCAATCAAAGCATTTCGTGAAGAACTTCATAAGCTGCTGGATAAAATGGAACAAGAGACAATAGGGCAAATGAAAAAGGAATTTGACAGATTTGAATCATGCCTGACAACTGATATAAATGATGCAAAACTTCTAGTAGATGCCATGAATGAAATATCTGAGCAGTTAAGAAAGGCAGACGGTAACAAGGCCCAAGAATTTGTCAGCATCAAGTCTTCAGAGAAAGTGACAGAGCAGGCTGAGACTAAACAACAACAGAGGAAGCCTGAGGAGTTGGTCAGTTTTACTCCAGATCTGAAAATTAAAGAATTCCTGGATAAGTGTCAAGCACTTGGCAAAATAACTTGTAAAGAACAATTCATCAATTACATGTATTCAACATACAGCCTATTCAAAGTGAAAAGATCCAGAGATATTAATGTAAAGCTTGTCAATGACATATGTGCATGTTTTATCCATGGCTCATGTATCACTGAGGATGGTTTGCTCCTGCTGTCTGATATCAACAACAAAAAACTTAAAAGACTTGACATGTCCTCAGAGACAGTTACAGATTACCTTAACCTTTCCGCTTCACCTCGTGCTGTCTGTCTTATCGGTAAGGCAGAAGCAGCAGTAACGCTGAACAATAACACTGTCCAGTTCGTTTCTTTTGGTACCAAGCTGACTGCTACCCATACACTCACAATGAGTCATGACTGCTGTGGCGTGGCTCACAAGGATGGCAAACTATTTATATCAGATAACGAGAAGACAGTGTATATCCACAACATTAATGGCCAGGAACTGAAGAGAATATCATCTGATGCTTCTGGGAAGGAAATATTCCAGTCTACTCGTCACATTACTTTCAGTGCAGCTGGGGACAGATTGTTTGTGGCTGATATGAACAAGGGCTTGGTTATCATTGACACTCAGGGGAAGTACCTGACCACTCTGACTGATCCTGTAGTGTCACGTATTTATGGAGTGTGTACTGATAGTAGAAATATGTTTGTCTGTGGCCACTCTTCAAACAACATTGTCCAGATAGGACATGACTACAAACTATTGGGAGAGCTAGTGAAGGTTGACAATCCTCGCTCAGTGTGCTTGGATCCTCACAACCAAAGACTTATTGTGACAGCATACAAAACCAATAACATTAAAGTGCTAGAGCTGGAGTAATGTACATAACTGACCCACACTTCTGCCAATGGTCACAAAAAACCTCCATGTTTCTTGATTATGTTTTAGTCTTGGTGTGAATGTAACAGCATATTCTGTATCTTAAATGTCTATTATCTTATATTACAGATTGTGTATTTGACTGCTTATTAAAACAAAGATCCTCATTTATGCTAGTCCATGTATTTTTTAAGGATTGTCTTTGAAATTTAGCTATTTCCAATTTTAGTTAATATGCTTCTCTAGCTTAAACTAGTACAGATTTTATGTATGTATGTAAAAAAATAGTATGTAAATATTCATATACCTAGTACAATTAAAATAGTAAATGTCCTATTTTTCGCTTATTATTTTTAAAAGAAACAACATTTCTTGAACTTTTTTAATATTACATTTTAGTTGATGTATGACCTACTACAACAAGTACAAAAGATAAATGAAGCGCCTAAACAAAGAAGTTTTGTATTATGAAGGCTTATTATCAGACTTAACTGCTTACTGGTTTCAAGATGCTATAAAAAAGCTAATATTGCTTCATCATAGTTTTTTTTATCTCAACTAAAATTTTGTTGCATAGAGATACTGCTCAAAATAATTAAAGGAGCACCTATATAATCTATAAAATATCATACACGTTCAGTAGATTTATGAATATCTTAGAAATAACACAATCTTTATTTTTTTACAAATCTGCATTGTTATTGCCAACAGACACATTCCTGAACAGAAACTGTGTCTAATCAGAGACAGTGTCCAGGATATAAACAATATCAAATTAACTTTGAAATACTGGTCTAACAGGAGAAGCAAATTCAGGCCTGGAAACATTTTATATTCAGTGTAAGTAACTATTGAATCCATCTCACTCTCTGCATCGTCTGGGCATGCTTTTGATTACACGTATGATAATATCCTGTCGTGTGGCATCCCATTCTGCAACAAGAGCGCAAGAAAGCTCACGGACGTTCTGCACAAGGTTCAGATGCGAAGAAAGCCTATGACAAAGCATGTCCCAGACATGCTCTATAGGGTTGAGATCAGGTAACCTCGCAAGCAAGTCTATGACCTCAATACCTTCATCATCAAAGAAGTTCTGGACAATTCTTGCAGTGTGTGCTTGAGCATTATCTTGCAATTAACGAAAAGTTTCCCCTATTGCACCAGCATATGGCATAACAATTTGTCTAGTCATTTGATAAAGATTCCACAACCTGGCCACAAAGCTACATGAAATGTCTAGAATGGTAGCCATCTCACATTGTGTAAATCCATTCTCAATCATCTGCACTGTCCTTGCAACATCAATAGTTGCTTAATAAAGTTGCACATCCTGAACCGTTGCCAAAAGAGCAGATTCAGTAAAAGTTGCACATTCATTTTGCCAAATGTGCTATCGTGAATGAACAGTACACATGCAAAATTCTGAATCTTATTCGGGGGTAACACAACAAAAAGAAAACTACAATACCAATGCTTTGGAAATTTTATGTAAAGTGCATGGGTTTCTCAGGGATATTGACAGTCCATACCTACAAACAAAACTTACAGCTAATATCTAGTGTAATATCTAGTGTGATGGGCAATTTAGGCCATAAAATATTTTGCGCTCCTTTGATCATTTTGAGCTGTGTATATTAAACAAACACTTAAACCAAGTGACCAATAATTGCTATGGAAATCAATGGTTTTTAGTGCCTGCTTGAGCACCTGCAAAACCAAAAATTTCAGACATTCAGGGGTTCAAACAGGAGTGATTATTTTAGTTGTCAATGATGTATTTGTTCATACAGATGATATATTCCAAGTAATACATAGGAAACTAGGACAAGTTCACCTAAAGTCACAGGTATTATTAAGTTTCCAATAAAAGTTTGGGAACTAAAGGACACTACTGCCCAAGGCAAACAAAAGGATTCCTGTCTGTCTACCTAAAATTGTTTTGGTCAAACAAAGACTTGTGTCCCAAGTGAAAAATCACCATAACATATTTACAATTTTCCAACACTGCACATTAAAAAAAACTTTGAAAACTGCCATTTTTTTATGTTTCTTTTGGGTTAAGGTCATAGGCTGACAATCACAGGCACCTCCTTATTGGGGATTCCAATCCTTCTAAAGAGGAAGAATCTTCAATGTCATGAAGCTATTATGCTGGTGTAAGAGTGTTCAGTGATTTTTATAAGGTGCCCACTCGGGCCTAAAGCAATACAAGGAGTTGCAGCTGGGGTCTTTCTTCAAGGGAAAAAGCTCGAATAACTTTGCCTTTAGAAACCATTTCGTACAGCATACCTGTGACTGTATCTCATAATTGTGTTTGCTGTTTTATTATTTTACTCTTGTCATCCGTTCAGATTTATTACAGCAAAATAACTGCATAAACCAGACTATTAACACCCACAAGAAAAATGGAATGTTTCAAAATAGATAAATAAAATGATATTCAACAACAAGAAATGTCAATGTATCTGACACATCACTGCCACTGACAAGAAACTGTAACAGTTGTGGGAAATAATCCAACATTAGCTATTGGGAGAACAATGTAAACTCAATGTGAACTCAACCTTAAAGTTAAATATTCACCATACAAGGTGGAATACTTCAATCACTCTGTTGTGGTGTACCACTATAAAAGTAATGCCTATAAATGGCTGAAAAAGGAGTGAATTTTGCCTAAATTTTGGACTTATTTTGATATTTGAAAACACAATATTTTCGTCCTGATATGTGAACTAGCACCGTTAAGCCAATCATTATTCTAAACAAGATATGATATAACTGAACACTTACCTTTGCCAGCCTGTTACTGCAATACCACGTATATTCTCAAACTTGGACTTGACTCTTTCTAACACAGCAAGCCACGTTAGATGATTATCTACATGATACATAATGTTCGTAGCATACACACACGCCCCGGTGGCTCCCTTAAAGGCACTGGCTATCCAAATGTTAGGAAACACTTTACACAATCTGTCCCATATATCTAAAAGAAACAAAAAACCCCAACAGATTACCGAAAGTCATGTTGAAGAGTTATATAGAGTAAAGGCTTGCTTCTGGTGGCAGATTTATCATAACTGGATACTAGACATTGGGTACTGGTTACTTACATGGTAAAACAATTGGGTGGTGAATACAGGTTAACTTTCTTTTTAATACAAGCTAGTAAACGTAACAATGATCAACTAATTAAATGAGCCCTAAAAACATAGAAGTTAGAGAAATAAGTTAGAGCTCAATTTTGACAATCTACAGAATATGTAGCAGGCTATCTCTGCCTGCAATGAAGGTTTGCTTACTCCATTTTCTGTAGATTGAACTGTAACATATACATAGCAGTTAGTATTGTAGAACCGTATTTTCCCGCTTATAAGACGGGGTTTTTTCCTTGGAAAATAGCATTAAAAGTAGGGGACCCGTCTTATAAGCGCGATCTAAAAGAAGATCTCGTTTTTTGGCAGGTACTTTTTAAAGTTTCTTATAAAAACATACAATTTTTTAAATCTGGCCATTATCTATCGGTAATTTTTCGGTATTTAATTTTCGACGAGCATTTGTAATATAAGTTTGACCGATTTTTTTTCTTGGTTTAGTAATAAAAAATTTATAAATCTTTTTCATATTGAAGATATAATTTGGAAATTATTATGGACAACACTCGATGTTGATATAAGCAATGTTTGTTGTAAGGACTATTATTTATTATGATATAATTGGCATAGTTCACTGTTCATGTTGGCCAGAGTAATAATGGTAATTGAATATTTTAGCCAGTTTGCATATTGTTATAATCTCAAATTTTCCTACTGCTTTTCAGTTTGAAGAAAATTGTCACAGCCGTTATAATTGCCTAAGGCTGTGTTGTTTGAATCTGTCACCAGGTATTGTAAATTGATTAACAGACATTGCTGTCAACGCCTCTTGCAAACTCGAAAATTCAGATTATATGACACAAACTCTGCATGAATTGAAGTGACAGGATACAGTTTGTTTGCCCCGAGGCTTGATTGTTCTTGCTATTCGCCTTTGACAAAGTTTAATTGAATTTAACATCTGGACAATAGATTAATATTCGAGTGTCAAAAGCTTGCATACGGGCAAAGACTGAAATTAACAGTTAAATGCGCAGTGGTGATACACAATCATCAATAATCTTAGAGTTATCACGATAGAGAAAGATCTATAAAACTTTTTAGAATGTGTTCAAAGACCGAGCGTTAAAGATATCAAGTTTACCAAAAAATGTGCCGATTTTTTTTACGAGATTAAAACTTATTAGAATATGTATCAATGACTGAGCTTCGAAAATATTGCACTTGCCGAAAACATTGCCGATTTTTCTCAGATTTTTTTGAGAAATTCACAGTAATTATGATATGTTAATGACGGAGCTTCGAAAATATTAATTTTACCGAAAAATTTGCCGACTTTTAGCCGATATTTTTCGAAATTCACACTTATAAGGAAATGTTCCAATGACGGAACTTCGAAAATATTAAATTTTCCCGAAAAATGCCGATTTTTTTGCGAAATTCACACTTATTAGGATGTTTTCCAATTACGGAGCCTCGAAAATCTTAAATTTACCGATTATATTGCCGATTTTTTGGGTCTAAATTCACTCTTAATAGGATATGTTCCAGTTACGTAGCTTCGAAAATGTTACATTTGCCGAAAATTTCGCCGATTTTTTTTTTGCGAAATTCAAAAATTTCGGGTCTGAACTCACTGAAATTTCACCCCGTCTTATAAACGGGTCTATACAAAAAACTCAGATTTTGGCGGCAAAGTAGGGGTCCCGTCTTATAAGCGGATCGCCTTATAAGCGGGAAAATACGGTATACCTGGGGGAAGTAAGAATGTTGGAAGATAATGCCACACCATGATTTCTACAAGACTGCCTAGGCCCGATTCTGAAAATAGATGATCATTTAGTTAATAATACATGTTCTCTGTACATATATTTTCTAAATTAAAAAAAAATTATTTGTATTGACTGATTGTTAAAAAACATGTCCTTTGTTTATTACCTAGCAGTAGTTGCATTTATTGCACAAATGAATGACCAGCAGTCTTTAGCATAACAGATTTAATCTCATAAAATAGTAACAAGTGAGAGGGTTAACCAACAATATTTCAGTCTTTTTTAATTTCTCTGACAGTGAAAATGGTGAACTGTAGTTATAAAAAACATCTACAGACATTTCCTCTTAGATCAGTAAATCTCTAACAGATTTAAATAATCTTAAGTTACACTTATAAAAATGTCATAACATGCGCTCATTGTTTGTTAAACAATGCAAATTTCAAACTTCAATTCTGATCTTTATTTCATGACTTATTATAAAATGTCTGTCTTATTTTGTTTAATCCTTGAATAAAGAATATTAATAAATGTTTTATCCAAGACAACATGCATGCTGGATCAAATGACAGAATTAACCTTATTGTTTTGCACACAGCAAGAAATTACCTGCCAGTACTGGCATTTCAAGAAACCTCAGCATATCATCCCACATGATGATGGTAAGATGGGGATATTTCTGTTTGATGTATAAACATACTGCTCTTATGTGAGCAAAAAACAACTGCTGTACTGTCCAGTTCTCCAGAATCATTTTCTTTTTACATCTCTCACACACTCCAAGGTGATATACCTGTAAGGAAAAACACTACCCTACTACTGAAGAGAAAACATACATTACAAACAGCTGTGCTGTTCTCTAAGGCCACATTTACTACAGAAAAAGTTCTATTGAAATCAATAAAAAATATTTGCCATTTTTTCTACTTTTCTTGTACAATCTTTCATTGCATAGAAGTTGCTATACTAAAATTAGAAACTCGAGCCATATCTAGGTGTCCTGCAGATTGAAGAGTATATAATGGAATCTTTTATAGTATAATACATGAATTTTTGCAAGGCAACTTCACTTAAAGCTGATTTAAAAAGACAGTTCAATGATGCTGAGAAATAAATAAATACTGTCAAATGTAGCACAGTCATTGCACACACAATTACAATAAAAGATGAATAATTCTGTACAAGCCTACCTCATCAGCACCAATGTGGAAGTGTTGTATGGAGGGGTGTAATGCCATCACCTGATCTATCATCATACCAACAGCAGTAAGCGAATCTGTATATGAAACAAGTCAGACACTTTTAAAACGACAACACCTTATATGAGGCACATCATGGGAAGAGTTATCTCTGGACTGTCAACTTCAATTCTTAAAGCCGAATATTGTCAAAATTTGAAATAAAATCTCAAATGAGATAATTATAGATAATTGAAGTTCTATTCAAATACAGTAACAACTTAAGGTGGAACGCGACACTTTGCGAATTTTTGAATTTCTTCATGAAATTCGGTATGGTATTTATTAACGATGATTCCAACATGAATCCACAAACCTTTTTTCGATTAATCAAATAGTTGTTAAGATATTTACTTTCAAAGTTAGCTATCAACGCTGAAAATACCTTTCCGGTGATATAAGATTTAACATAATGTGACCAGTTTTGACAACGTTGTGTACCGTTAAACGCCGTTTTCGCGTTAAAAATGACGTCGAGTTTTTCCTTTTTTCTGTCGACTTTTTCAAAATTGTGAAAAATTCCAAAATTTAATTTTTGATTTTTTTGCTTAAAAAGTTTGAAAAAAGCAATTCCAATAGAATTAGCGAATAAAATTTGGGGGTCACCGACTTCGTTATTGCGCCATGGCGATTCAGCACCCCTCCCCCTTTTAAAAAACGTGTAAAGAAAAGTGACGTTTCTGAAAATTTATCACTATTTATTTAAATTCTACAATATAACAGCAACTACAATGACTTATGGTAATTTAAGAAGAACGAAAAAAATAAATAAAACATGTTTTTACACAATATGTGCTGATTTCAGGGCAGGTAAATTCGCAGGATAATTTCACAATTTTTGGAGTTTTACATTGTTAAGAAACTTTCCCTCTGGTGTTATTTTGTCAGCGTGCCTTACATATGTTGCACGATAATTTTAAAGTTATATTATTAAACTTGGCTTTTTGGCTAAATCCTCGTCGTAAGGCTAACTGCTATGAAAAACCTCTGAAGATACTGTCGTATCATTATATTTCATGCGAGTCTAATTTTCGCGTAATTCGCACTAGAAAACTTGCGCGAAATGAAAGGGCAGTGAAATTTAACCATGTGTTAGCTTATCATGAATGCTTCTGAATGTAATATACATGTAACTGCGCAATTTTATGGCACCACAATGGCTTATGAGCGAAAACTGGTCCCCGCGAAATAAAATGCTACTACAGAAATAAAATAACAAGAGGGCCATGATGGCCCTATATCGCTCACCTGACTACAAAAGTACTCTCAGCTTGTGGTTTCAGACAAGAAGATTTTTAAAGTTTTTCCTATACAAGTCTATGTAAAATGAAGTGACCCCTGGGGCGGGGCCAATTTTGACCCCAGGGAAATCATTTGAACAATCTTTGAAGAGTTCCAATAGAGGATGCTAAATGCCAAATATCTAAGCTCTAGGCCTTGTGGTTTCAGACAAGAAGATTTTTTAAAGTTTTTCCTATATAAGTCTATGCAAAATGAAGTGACCCCTGGGGCGGGGCCAATTTTGACCCCAGGGAAATAATTTGAACAATCTTTGTAGAGTTCCACTAGAGGATGCTAAATGCCAAATATCTAAGCTCTAGGCCTTGTGGTTTCAGACAAGAAGATTTTTAAAGTTTTTCCTATATAACTCTATATAAAATGAAGTGACCCCTGGGGCGGGGCCAATTTTGACCCCAGGGAAATAATTTGAACAATCTTTGTAGAGTTCCACTAGAGGATGCTAAATGCCAAATATCTAAGCTCTAGGCCTTGTGGTTTCAGACAAGAAGATTTTTAAAGTTTTTCCTATACAAGTCTATATAAAATGAAGTGACCCCTGGGGCGGGGCCAATTTACACCCCTGGGAAATAATTTGAACAATCTTTGTAGAGTTCCATTAGAGGATGCTTAATGCCAAATATCTAAGTTCTAGGCCTTGTGGTTTCAGACAAGAAGATTTTTAAAGTTTTTCCTATATAAGTCTATATAAAATGAAGTGACCCCTGGGGCGGGGCCAATTTTGACCCCAGGGAAATAATTTGAACAAACTTTGTAGAGTTCCACTAGAGGATGCTAAATGCCAAATATCTAAGCTCTAGGCCTTGTGGTTTCAGACAAGAAGATTTTTAAAGATTTTCCTTTCGGTTGCCATGGCAACCAGAGTTCTGAATGGAATTGATTTCTTTGAACAACTTTGGAAGAGCTTCATGCAAGGAACATTCCTGCCAAGTTTCAGCAAGATTGGCCCAGGAGTTCAGGAGAAGAAGTCGTTTTAAGAAAAAGTTGACGACACACGGACGGACGACGGACATCAGGCGATCACAAAAGCTCACCATGAGCACTTCGTGCTCAGGTGAGCTAAAAAGAGCAAAACTTGTCTGTATACATGTAATTGTATTTGCTTCATTAAGCTCGATGAACATTGCGACTGACTCGTGATGAAAATTTTGATGCCGCAAATCAAATTTATTGACATTAGGTATTTTCGGGGTAGATGAACAACAGTCTATAACCAACATGTGTAAAATTTTTACAACTTATTCACATTACGCGAAGTCTCAATTAATTTATAATAAGGGAAATAATGCAATGTTCAATTATTGCATCACAGTAGCTTCTGTTATAATTCAAAACAAAAATCAAAGGACAACACAGACTGCGGTCTATATTTAAAATTGTTTGCAGTATTGTAAATTTTAATTTTTAAATTTCAATTAACGCCTTTTTCCATATAAACGCTTATATGGAATGGACGAACAGTGTAGGTCCCGAAGGATCTACACTGTTCGCTTTTGATTAATAAGGTTATTTCTGACCAAAAAGCTAACAGTGCAGATCCTGATCAGACAAAATATTAAAAGAGAAATCGATTAGATCGAATGTGCAAGCTGATCTGGATTTACGCTGTTTGCTAATGCGATAAAATGCGTAAATATTTATATTATAGGAAAGGGTTAAACGAATTCCGGATTATTTCTAAATCAATTTTTACAGCAATTTACTTTGTCTGATGCTGCTTCATTTCGTGGTATTTTTCTATGTTGAATGTCGAGACAGTAAAAATCGCATATTGCACATAACCACAGACACGGCACATATGCACGGAACCGCCGGTCTTAAACTTTTTAAGCAATCTATGGCGGATAAGAAATAGACACGTACAGGAACCAGGAACATGTTGCTTGGTTAGTTATGTGTCGCAGCAGTTTCCGAGAAGGTACATATAAACAAGAAAATGAGGGACGTATTCTATACCTCCGCAGTCTTCACCGTTGTTGTGTCGTTTCTCACTGTGTGCGATTCTCACTGTCAGAAACAAAAGTTCAAGCAACATACCACTTAACAACTTGGCTATTGTTTTGCTATAATTTCTTTGACGCTTTTATGAGAAAACTGTGAACTCTTCGAAAATCATAAAAGAATTTAGAATTTTGCAGCTAACAAGCAAAAAAAGATGAATATTTGCAGAAAATAATGGGAACAAATCAAACATACGCACGGCTGGTGGATTATTTGTTATCCCTTTAACTCTTTACAAGACAAAATAAGGCCGTTAGCTAACTAGAATTGATAGATATTCCTTTTATAGATCTGCTGGGGCTACGAAATATATTTTTTAAATTATTTTAGGCGTCACCGCGCACAAATAGGCGCTACGGTATTTCTATTACGTGCATAGACTAACGATTTGAACAGTTTTAATCAAATGTCTATAACTACACTGAAATCTTGTACATTTCTTGAGTAATTAAGAACACTATTAAATAAATTTAGCACGCCTTTGCGAAAAATGCTTTGACAATATATGAAGAAAACAGCAGAATTTATGAAATTGTAAGTATAGCATCGATATACTTGATACTTATAAGTGTTATGTCCGAATAGAAATAATTGACGTAAGTATTATACGCATTTTGGAATGTTCGTTTTTACCCCTAGTAACGTTTTTAAAGATATTTTTGACAAATTAACATAAGAGAAATCGATTAGATGTCATTTTTATATGATAATTCAATTCAACTTCCTCTGTGGTGTCTTTTGACGAAGTTTTTAATTAAAGAACTTTTTTTTTCTAAAATTTCCAAAAATAACGTATTTTTTCAAAAGGGTATAGGGGTACTTAAAATGGTACGGCGAGCGTTGTTGACGTCAGTGCAGAAAACTGGCGTTGATAGCTAACTTTGAAGGTAAATATCTAAACAACTATTTGATTAATCGAAAAACAGTTTGCGGATTTATGGTGGAATCATCGTCAATAAATACCATACCAAATTTCATAAAGTGTCGCGTTCCACCTTAAATAAAAAAAAAGTGTCTAAAGACACCTTTTCCTATTGCACGCCCAATTACGCAATACAGCAAGTTTCAGTTCACCAAAAATACAAATTCTTTTGTACTTTTTTTCTATTCCGTTTTTAAGTTAAACTATTGGTCAAACAGCCTTTGTTGGTTGACAGTTTTCAGACAATGGGCTCTGGTTTTATCAAACAATAGGCCCTGGTCAGTTTAACTGTCAGACAACCAGCCCCAGTAAGCTTAACCATCAGACAATAGGCTCTGGCTAGTTTAACAACAAGACAAAAACACTGGTTAGTTTATAGATCAAAGTAGGCCCTCCCAACCCCACACACAAACAAACTGGAAACAAATAATGATGTAATATCTGCATGGTGTACCTGGATTTGTAGGACACAGTGCACTCGGATATCCTGGTAGCTCACACATGCTGCGGAACTTCTCATGCTTCAACACAAACTGCAAGTAAAGGTTAATTTTATAACATAATTCAACTTACATCATTTTTAATATTGCCTAATTCTCCATTTACCTTAAAATATCCGATCACATTAAGATTTATTAATTATATCAAGTAACATTGCTCACATCTTATTATAAATTGAAATTTCAAATGAAGTTTAATAAAATATTGGGTAATATTGGTCTCAATCTTTAGCCTCTCAATACCTTTAAACAAGTGTGAAATATTACAGATGACAGCAAAAAAGCATACATGTCCTAAAAAATTCAAGAAATCTTAGAATCAGTGTCACAGAAAAAAAATCACAAAAAAATAGAAATTAAAAAAAACAATGTTGTAGTCTTTCTGTCATTTTTAAAAAAATATTCCTATGTTATAAAAAAGAAATCTGGAAAGTTTCAAACCTCTATTAACAGGTTACCTCAAAATGTCCAAATGTCTGCACAAGGGGTATCACAATCAGCTCACTGTCACTTGCCAACTGAAGGATTTCTGCTATGTTGTCTTTGCTAGAACCAGAAACAAATCTCAATGGTTAAATAACAGAGATAAGGAAATAAAAGCAATTTGGCACAGTGGTCTGGGTATGTTTTAATGAAAAAACTAGAATGTTGTGTTCCGCAGAACACGTGTCGCCAGCATGGAAAAAGTTGAAATGTGGGCCTATTTTTAATCATATATAATAAAAATATTTTATTTAAGTTGATTTCAATACTAGACCACAGAACACATGTGTCATCTAAATTGCATTTAAAAGGGGAATAACTATAATAATGGTGAAACCCGAGTTATCATCTTCAAAAATTGGTTTGTGCACGCAGATGAGTTCTTCAAAGTATTAAGTGAATTGAACAAGTACTTTCCATTTTACAGGCAACACTAAGTTTCATGTGAAAGTTGCATTTGAAAGGGACATAACTCATAAAATATTCAAACAGGAGTTATAATTTTTGTAGTTGTCGATGGCACTGTTCATGTTGATAATACAATCCAAGTATTCAATGAATAGGGCAAGTACTTTCAAATTATATGCAACATTAAGTTCCATGTGAAATTTGCATTTGAAAAAAAAAGTCAAACAGGAGTTATGATTCTTGTTGTAACCGATCTTGTTGTTCATGAAGATGATATATTCAATGAGTGAATAGGACAAGTACTTTAAAAGTTATAGGCAACATCAAGTTTCATGTTAAAGTTGTATATTAAAGGGACACAACTCATAAAATAGTCCAGCAGGAGTTATCATTCTTGTTCTTCATAATGACGCTTTTCATGAAGATGATTTATTTCGAATATCAAGTGAATTTTCAAAGTTAAAGTCAACATTAAGTTTCATGTTAAAGTTTCATTTGGAAGGGGCATAACTCAAAGTATAATCAAACAGGAGTTATGATTCGTTTTGTTACCAATGTTGTTGATCATGCTGATAATGTATTCTAAGTATGAAGTGAATAGGACAAGTAATTTCAAAGTTATAGGCAACATTAAGTTTCATGTTAAAGTTGCATTTGAAAGGGGCATAACTCCAAAATATTGAAACTGGAGTTATCATTCTTGTCGTCACAGATGGCGTTGTTCATGCTGATGATATATTCCAAGTATGAAGTGAATAGGACAAGACAGTACTTTCAAAGTTAAGGCAACTTTAAGTTTCAGGTTAAAGTTGCATTTGAAAGGGGCATAACTCAAAAACTATTGAAACTGGAGTTATCATTCTTTTTGTCACAGATGGCATTGTTCATGATGATGATATATTCCAAGTACGAATTGAATAGAACAAGTACTTTCAAAGTTATAGGCAACATTAAGTTTCAGATTAAAGTTGCATTTGAAAGGGGCATAACTCAAAAACTATTGAAACTGGAGTTATCATTCTTGTCGTCACAGATGGCATTGTCCATGCTGATGATATATTCCAAGTATGAAGTGAATAGGACAAGTACTTTCAAAGTTATAGGCAACATTAAGTTTCAATTTAAAGTTGCATTTGAAAGGGGCATAACTCAAAAACTATTGAAACTGGAGTTATCATTCTTGTCGTCACAGATGGCATTGTTCATGCTGATGATATATTCCAAGTATGAAGTGAATAGGACAAGTACTTTCAAAGTTATAGGCAACATTAAGTTTCAGATTAAGGTTGCATTTGAAAGGGGCATAACTCAAAAAATATTGAAACTGGAGTTATCATTCTTGTTGTCACAGATGGCATTGTTCATGCTGATGATATATTCCAAGTATGAAGTGAATAGGACAAGTACTTTCAAAGTTATAGGCAACATTAAGTTTCAGATTCAAGTTGCATTTGAAAGGGGCATAACTCAAAAAATATTGAAACTGGAGTTATCATTCTTGTTGTCACAGATGACATTGTTCATGCTGATGATATATTCCAAGTATGAAGTGAATAGGACAAGTACTTTCAAAGTTATAGGCAACATTAAGTTTCAGATTAAAGTTGCATTAGAAAGGGGCATAACTCAAACTAGAAATGTGTCCATAGGACACGTATGCCCCCGCTATGCATCGTTTCCAGATACTAAAATGCAATGATGGGAATAATAGCATTTCAAAGACAGTGATGTTCGAGTAATTATAAGAATATGCATAAACTTGATGATCAAGTAAATTATTTGTATTTGTGGCACTGTTGTCTTCTCATTACGGAAATGTCTGTGAAGAAGTTGGTGGAAATGCAATGCAATGTCATAGTGAACATTTGTGCCAAGTTATTTTGAAATCCCTTCATTCATAAAGAAGTTATAGCCCGAACAAGTAAATTCAAGTTTTAGTAACTGTGACCTTGACCTTGGACTTACAGGCATGGGTAATGTACGCAACACACCGCCTTGTCATGGTGAACATTTGTGCCAAGTTATTTTGAAAACCCTCCATTCAAAACAAAGTTATAGCCCAGACAAGGAAATTCTATTTTTAGTAACAGTGACCTTGACCTTGGACCTACAGGCATGGACATGGTACACAACTCACCACCTTGTCATGGTGAACATTTCTGCCAAGTTATTTTGAAATTACTATATTCCTAATGTAGTTACAACCCTGACAAGAAAATTCTATTTTAGTAACAGTGACCTTGACCTTGGACCTAGGCATGGGGATGGTACGGGACACACCATCTTGTCATGATGAACATTTGTGTCAAGTTATTTTGAAATCAATCTATTCCTAACAAAGTTACAGCCCGGACAAGAGAATTCTATTTTTAGTAACAGTGACCTTGACCTACAGGCATGGGCATGGTACGAGATACACCGCCCTGTCATGGTGAACATTTGTGTCAAGTTATTTTGAAATCCCTCCATTTATAATGAAGTTACAGCCTGGACAAGAAAATTATATTTTTAGTAACAGTGACCTTGACCTTGGACCTTCAGGCTTGGGTATTGTGCGGACACACTGCCTTGTCATAGTGAACATTTGTGCAAAGTTATTTTGAAATCCCTCCATTCATAACAAAGTAACAGCCCGGACAAGAGAATTCTATTTTAAGTTACACTGACCTTGACCTTTGACCTACAGGCATGGGCATGGTACGTGACACATCGCCCTGTCATGGTGAACATTTGTGCCAAGTTATTTTGAAATCCCTCCATTCATAACAAAGTAACAGCCCGGACAAGAAAATTCTATTTTTAGTAACAGTGACCTTAACCTTGGACCTAAAGGCTTGGGCATGTATGTGACATACCGTCTTGATATGGTGAACAATTATACCAAGTTATTTAAAAATCAAATAAGAAATAACAAAGTTACAGAGCGGACAAGATTTTGCAAGAAAATTCTATTTTTAGTAACAGTGACCTTGACCTTGGACCTACAGTCACGACACACCGCCTTGTTATGGTGAACATTTGTGCCAAGTTATTTTGAAATCCCTCCATTCCAAACAAACTAAAGGGCAAAGTGTATATTTTTCTTAACACAAAATGTAAGTGAAAAAGGGGCATAATTTGAAAATATTGGAAGCATGGTTATGGGTCTTGTTGGTTATGATGTAGATTTTGATGGTGAAAATATATTTCAAGTTTCAAGGCAGTATCTCAAGTATTTTTTAAGTTATGGGCAAAATGCACAAAATATAAGAAACAAGATATATTCCTATTAAAACTAATGTAAATGGAAGTATCAAAGGGCCATAACTTCTGAACAGAACATGTAAGAGCAAAACCCCACCTTTTTGCACAACAACATATCAGGCCAAGCATTGTGGTAAAGTTTCATCAAATTCCCAGCAGAGGTGTAGGAGGAGTTGCGTTCACAAGATATATTCCTATTAAAACTAATGTAAATGGAATTATCAAAGGGCCATAACTTTTGAACGGAACATGTAAGAGCAAAACCCCACCTTTATGCACAACAACATATCAGGCCAAGCATTGTGGTCAAGTTTCATTAAATTCCCACCAGTAGTGTAGGAGGAGTTGCGTTCACGAGATATACTCCTATTAAAACTAATGTAAATGGAAGTATCAAAGGGCGATAACTTCTGAACGGAACATGTAAGAGCGAAACCCCACCTTCATGCACAACTACATATCAGGCCAAGCATTGTGGTCAAGTATCATTAAATTCCGACCAGTAGTGTAGGAGGAGTTGCGTTCACGAGAATATCGGACGGACGGAAGCACGCACGGACGGACATCCTTACAAATCGGTACTTAAGTGGCTATCCTTTTGTTCTCCCCATTGTTCTTTTTAGCCACATAAACCGAAATAGCCACATAAACCCATTACGGAATGAATGACATCAAAGAAAATGTACAGTTACCTATTGTCCCTACAGCCACCTAAGTACCAATTTATCCGGTCGGACGGACGGACGGACAGAAGGATGGACGGATGGACGGACAGGAGCAACTCTTAATGCCCGTCGCCATTTCATGGCGGGGGCATAAAAATATTGAAACTGGAGTTATCATTCTTGTCGTCACAGATGGCATTGTTCATGCTGATGATATATTCCAAGTATGAAGTGAATAGGTCAAGTACTTTCAAAGTTATAGGCAACATTAAGTTTCAGATTAAAGTTGGGGGACTACCGACGACGACGCCACCGGACAATAGCATCCCTATGTGTCTACCTGCTATCGCAGGCGACACAAAAAACAAGAAATACAGCAATTCTATAACAGTCAGAGAAGCAGATTTTGTCTGAAACGGGTTTTGTTCATGTACTTAGATACCATGAAGCAGACCACATCTTACCTGTAGGCATAAGGCTGTGCCAGTTCCTCAAGCTGACCAGAGTATGGGAACATGTCTTCATATTCCATCAACAGGCCTGTGGCCCCAAACCTCTTCAGCAGTGGAAACAACTGAAATATTTATTATTTATTATAAAATTTTCCTTTAAGCTATTGTTAGATCCTAGAAATCATGTAAATGTCAAAGAATTTAGACAATAGCATAGTATTAAGTAAGAAGTAAAATAAAGCCATCCATATTTGATAAATTTGTTAAAGCTGGTTTTAATTTCCAGAGTTGTAACATTCTTTTGACTCCCTACATTATCATTATGTTTTTAAAAGGAGCTACTTCCACTTTTACTTATACCGGTAAGCCATAAGAAAACTTGCATCCAAGAATGACTTACCACTTGAAGATACTCTATTCTTGGTGCAGCACCTTTCAAGTCTAGGTGCACCAATCTGAAACAAACATTTTCACATAGTGTGAACCTTTATGACCAACAGAAGCTGACAAACTCCCAAGTAGACATGTACCAATGTTTGCTCAGCAAAACATTTCTCATCTGGAATTATTTAATACTTCGTATTTTCATATTATATTTATACCGGTACTTCCTTTTTTCAGAATACAAACTCAACAAATTGTGGATAATTTATTGCCAGTTTATTATGATGTAAGCCCAAGTTTGATATAATAAACAACAAACAAAAAGACACCCAGTGGCATACACATTATATGTCCATTTTATCAGAAAACAACAAATTATTATGATCAACTCAATATAAATTACCTTGCAGGTGACTATACGTTCAACGCTTCACAAGTTGTTGCACAGAAACCAAGTTTATTTGAAAGCAACCAAGACCTTGACCTTTGACTTTCTGATCTCAACATACACAAAGTCATCCACTGACCAGGAAAATCTCACAACATGACCACTGATTATTGGTCATGATCTATTTCCAAACCAAGTTTGGTGACTACATTTCTTAAGTTACTGATTTGAAATCAGAAGAGGCCGCAACATCATACTGTGTGTTTCAAACTGGGATATTTTAAAAATCACTTTTACGAACACAAAACGGCCTTTTTATACCAGCTTTGTTTATATTTTAATAACAACACAGTTTTATAAATAATTCAGTTTCACAACCAATATAAGTTCTTACTTGTGAATAGAAGAACTTGAAAGAGCCATTGTGTCTTGTGTCTTGTTAGATCAAACTCTACCTAAAAAGAATTTAGAACAACAATGTTATCTTAGTCACTAGTATACACCTGGTTAAGACATAGGCCTTGATTGGATCAAGTAGTATAAACAATGGTAATTAAATCGGGTTACTAAACAAATCTGATTCTATCGTGAGTAAACATGTGATCTGTTACCTCACCTCTTTTAACCCTTTACTCCAAGGGATATATGGCTCTTATCTGTGGGCGATCAGTGTAGATCCAGATCAACCAGCACATCTGTGCAATCAGAGCAGGATCTGCACTGTTTATTTTTAGTTCATCACGTAATTACTGACCAAGAAGCAAATTGATAAACCAGCTGATTGGATCTACACAGTTCACAAAATTATTACAATTAAACCTGTATATATGGAGTAATGCATTAAAATCATCAACAGATACTATTTTCTGCAAGATGACCCTATAACTGTCAATTTATTGGCTGTTAGTGGTGTTCTTTTTTATGATGATATGGGCCAAATTTACACCAACTCTAAAGGCAAAAACATGCACTTTTTTCTCCAATTCTGATGGCAAAGTTCGCAATCTGAAGATGACAATTTTGATGATGGAAAAGAACTCTCTGGGTTAGGATTTGGTAATATCACACGCACACAGAATAGTTTTTAAATAGTTTGTCCCACAATTTTCTTCTTTCATTTAGAACAACATCATGACTTGTGACTGTAAGCTACATAATCTTCTCATATACAGTCTGTAACACAGTCACCTGTTAAGAGGTCCTTTTCTGGCCAGTATGACAGGTTTGGTCAAATTCAGCTAATAAATGGGCGATCAGTATCACAAGATGCAACTACAATCACCCAGAACACAAAATATCCCCGTTTTCAGGAAAAAACAACATATTTCTTGTTGTCATAAATAATTAAAGATAAATAGGTAAACAGATCACGGAAAAATACATCATCCCAGTTGCACATCAATTTCAAAGACAAAAGTGTAACTTACCGCACAAACATTGATTGCCATTGATCGATAAATAATTTATCTTTCCGATGACACGAAAAACTACACATAAGTGCCTTTATTAGCCGAGAAAATCAAAATTTATTATCAAAATACACTGAGGTTTTTACATTCTTGTCCGCAGAATCTGCTCTATTACGTAAATATGCAAATAAGGTTACTACTTCGAATGCTGGTAGTTTCAAAAAATGTGTAAATTAAAAAAAAATTGAAGAAATTATTTGACAATTGTTTGAAAATAAACCATGAAAATAACATGCAATCTCAGTAATTGTCTATTGTTTTGTTCGTCAACATTCTATTTATCTGATTTTTATTTAAATCACACATCATACATACATAAAACTTACCGACATTTTGCGAATGTTCAGAAGTTTTCCCCAAATTTAACGTTTTTTTAAACCGGGCTCTAATACGCAGTCAACTCGTATTTTAAATAAACCAGGCTTTATAGAAGAGATCCGAGTGAAAACTTCCATAAAATTTGATAATAAATTTGGATTTTCTTCATTTATAGATGGATTTATGTTTAAGTACTGGTGTCATAGGAAAGATTAATAATGGATCTATCAATGACAATCAACATTTGTTTGGTAAGTTATGATTTTGTCTTCAAAACTGATGTGCAAATGGGATCATGTATTTTTCCGTGATCTGTTTACCTTGTTATTGATCTACCTTGATCAAGTTATTTAGGACAATGAGAAATATGGGTTTTCTTGAAAACAGTGATATTTTGTGTTCTGGGTGATTGTAGTTGCATCTCGTGATACAGATCGCCCATTTATTAGCTGAAATTGACCAAACCTGACAAACTTGCCAGAAAAGGACCTCTAAACAGGTGTCTGTGGTCTGTAGTCCACGTGTTGCCCATGTCGAATATTATAACAGACTTTTTTTAATGTTTTCAGTTTGCATGCTGGTTTACAAAATCACCCAGATAAGCAAATATTTGTAGTAAGGGGAGTTGAATTTAATCAAATGATTCTCCCTCAGATCAGGTGGATACCAATTTCACTAACAATAAATTAAAATAAAATTACTATTAATGAAATAAAAACCTTAGGTTATTGTATTGTTTTGAATCTGCAGCTGAATTGCAAAGCAGAAAACAACTAAAATGTCTGTGACTAACTCTAAACATTTGGTATTTAGTGAGAACTAGTCAAACTCCTTTAAACTGTTAAAATTAGCATTACTAAACTTCTATTCTAAAGAGACAATACTTTCTTGATGATGGCCATGCAGATAGAGGTTTCGTAAAATCATAAAAATATAAAATTACATGATGGAAGAAAAAAGAATATGAGGTTCAGCCACGTGCACAGCATGCTTATCACTTCTGCCCATGAGACATGACATGCCCATGCAATGCCCATGACTGGTCG